>OZ014524.1:164534961-165049961 GCA_963966055.1 Lathyrus aphaca | reverse complement strand
CCAAAACACATGCTCTCAACATATCTTCCATCGTTTGAATCGTACGCTCCGTCTGACCATCCGTTTGAGGATGATTAGAAGTACTCGAATGCAATTTCGTACCCATGGCTTGTTGGAACGCCTTCCAAAACCTCGAAGTGAACTTCGGATCTCTATCCGACACAATACTAGACGGGACACCATGCAATCTCACAATTTCGACAATAAACAACCTTGCAAGCTGACTTGCCTTATATGTAGTCTTCACGGTTAAGAAATGCACGGATTTCGTTAGTCGGTCCACAATCACCCAAACAGAGTCATAGCCACCTTGAGTACTCGTTAAACCTACTGCAAAGTCCATAGAGATACCATCCCATTTCCAAATTGGGAGGTCCAAAGGTTGTAACAATCCACCTGGTCTTTGGTGCTCAATCTTCACTTGCTGACACACCGCACATTCTGACACAAATACCACAATGTCCTTTTTCATTACGGACCATCAATACTCCCTCTTCAAATCTTGATACATCTTCGAAGAACCCAAATGTATCATAAAAGAACCTTTATGTGCTTCTTCCAGAATCTTTCTCTTTAACACATCATCACTTGGAATGCAAATTCTTTGGTTGAATAGGATAAACACCACGGCCGCTAATTCCAAATCATGCGTAGGATAATTCTTCTCGTGAACTCTCAACTGTCTGGAAGCATACGCCACTACCTGACCTTCTTGCATGAGAACACCTCCTAAACCCATCTTCGAAGCATTGCAAAACACTTCATAAGATTTGTTAGGACCGGGAATAATCAAGACTGGAGCAGTTGTCAACTTCTCTTTCAACCACACAAAACTTTTCTCACAACTGGAATCCCATTCATAAGTGAAGTCCTTCCTAGTGAGTTTAGTTAACGGTAATACCATCTGAGAAAAACCTTTAATAAATCTTCTGTAGTAACCTGTCAAACCTAGGAAGCTTCTCACTTCGGTAACATTCTTCGGTCTCTCCCAATTAATTACAGCCTCTATGTTTGACGGATCCACTGCTACACCTCCATGTGATATAACATGCCCAAGGAAGTTAACTTCTGATATCCATAATTCACACTTACTAAACTTAGCAAAAAATTTCTTTTCCTGCAGTATCGATAGGACAATCCTTAGATACTCCCCATGCTCTTGCGGAGTACGAGAATAGATAAGAATGTCATCGATAAAGATCACTACAAATTGATCCAAATAATTCTGAAATATCCTATTCATGTAGTCCATAAAAAAAGTTGGAGCATTCGTCACACCGAAAGGCATCACTAAGAATTCGTAATGACCGTAATGGGTTTTGAACGCAGTCTTCGGAACATCAATACTCTTCACACAAATCTGGTGATAGCCCTATCTCAGATCAATCTTTGAAAACACGCAGGATCCTTTCAATTGATCTAGAAGATCGTCTATCCTCGATAAGGGGTATTTGTTCTTGATTGTAACCTTGTTCAATTTACAATAATCGATGCAAAGTCGCATTCCACCATCCTTCTTCTTTACCAATAACACTGGAGCTCCCCACGGTGAAACACTAGGCCTTACAAAATGATTTGCCATCAAATCCTCCAATTGATCCTTCAACTCTTTCAACTCGAGTGGTGCCATCCGATAAGGAGAAACAGATATAGGAGCCGTTCCCGGTATCAGGTCGACTGAGAACTCAACTTCCCTCACCGGAGGTAAGGAAGTGACATCTTCAGGAAAAACATCGAGAAATTCACAAAGTATCGGAATGTTCAAAACTTGCTGGTCATTACTCTCCTCTTTAGTAAGGACAAGCAAAATAGATTTCTCTTGATCAAACAAAAAATTTACCATTCCAACCGCACCTTCTAAGATCGTTGTCAAAACATCTTTCGGAGGCACTTCAACGGAGGGAATGAGGATCAACTTTTCTTCACATCCAATAAACACAGAATTAGAAGATAACCAGTTCATTCCCATGATAACATCAATTTTCTTAAGGGGAAAACAAATGAGGTCAATCTGAAAGGTTCTACCATCCACGGACAACGTACAGTTCTCACACTTAAGGGGCGTCTCGGCAGTTTCATCCATAGCGGTAGTAACCACCATTGGAGGAGACAAAGGAAATAGTTGCAACCCAAGTCGCTTCGCGCAACTAGAAGATATAAAAGAATGCGTAGCTCCACAATCAAATAAAACAAGACAAGGATGATTGTTAACAAGATAATTACCCGCAATCAAGGAATTGTCGCCTTTCGTCTTCCTGGCGTTCATAACAAAAACTCTCCCTTGATTCTGATTCTTCCTCTTAGGGCAATACCTAGCAACATGTTCTTCCTTCTGACAATGATAACAAATTACACCATTCTGCTCACATCTTCCAAAATGGTTCTTGTGACGCCTGGAGCACGCCGGGGGAGCACTGGATCTAGGACTTGACACCTACTTTCCCTTGAAGGGTTGAGGCCTCAACCTAAAGGGTTGATTGGCTCTTCACCGCTCACCTTGAATCGCTCTCCTAACACTGGCTTCTATTTGCACTTTCTTCAGACTATGTTCGGCGACATAGCATTGCCTCAACATCTCGGAATAGGTAGTAAATTCCTGTTGCGAAACACTATGTGATATTTCGGCCCTTAATCCAAACAAGAACTGGTCAATTTTCCACCTTTCATTAGGGGCATACATAGCTTGCCTAGAGTAGGCTGCCATGTTCTCAAACTTCTCAACATAACTGGCCACATTCATGCTCCCTTGCCTCAATTGTTGAAATTTGAACTCCTTTTGTGTCCTCAAGGAACTCGGGAAATACTTATCCATAAAAAATGTCTTAAATTGTTGCCACACTCTTGGAATCCCTGGTACCACCATCAAATTGGAAGCGCTCTCCCACCACCTGGCAGCATGACCCTTTAGTAAATGTGAAGCTAAGGTCACCTTGTCTTATTCACTACAAATCACAATCTGGAATATCCTCTCTATTCCAGTCACCCATTAATGAGCCTTAACCGGATCCAATCCGCCATGAAACTCCTGAGGGTTCATGCAGAAGAAGTCTCTAAATGTCCCACCCATAGCTCCAGGAGCAACCACGTGAGGGTGAAAGCCCTCACTCATCTGATGCATCATTTCTTGCATAAATTGGTGGTGGTGTTGCTGCATCTTTTGCATAAATTGGAACATAGGTGCATTCCCATCACCACCTGCTTGATCGCTACCGGGAGGAGTGACACTGGGTCGAGCACGTGTTCCACACCTAACAACCATATTCCTAAATGTCATCAAAACAGGATTAAGTTGATCAGGCTCAATACCATAAACATAACATTTAGTCCTATCGCAAGTCAACGTGTATGAACGGAAGGAAACACTTATATTATTTCAAGTCTAGATCGAGGATATGACCTGCTCTGATACCAAATGTAATACCCATATCCAAAATACATACATAAAGCATATTTTTCATATATAATATTAGAAATTTGGTACTGAAATACAAATAAGTTCTTAGAAATACATTGTATAAGTATAGCCACTGCAACATAAGGTACTAAATAAGGCTATAAAATAATACAAGATGTTCAAACTACAAAAAGATCTAAGAACTAGATCAAAAGATCTCAAAATTCACAGCGAAAGACAAGCCATCAACTAGTAGGGATAATCAAGTCGCCTTATCCTTACCCTTAACGAATCCTGAAGTACCTGAAATAACAACATCAACATGGGGTGAGATAAAACATCTAAGTGAGTTCCCTATCTTATAGTTCTCTCGGTTCTAAGGGTTATTCTCAAAGGAAACTCACACGTTTCCATAAACCAACTCACACAAGGGCCAAAAACATAAGGACTAAGGTCCACACACGATCTCAATGCATAATAAGAGTGACGTCTACCTCAAGTCCTTACGGATGCTTCATGTGGGACTAAGGGAAACCCACCTCAAGTCTTACTCAGGACCTTACGGAGGATTTGACATAGCACACTCTTCAATCTTTATGGATGCTCCCCGTGGGACTACAGGTAACCCACCTCAAGACTTACTCAAGATTATCCTATAACTAGTATAGTACTTGCCTCAAATCCTTACGCATGCTTCACGTGGGACTAAGGGCAACCCACCTCAAGGCTTACTCAAGACCTTACGGAGGACTCACGATCTACACTCATCAAACCTCAATTCACCTTTACACAACCGGTACCTCAAGTCTTTACGGATGCTCTTGCGAAACCTAAGGTAACCGCGGAGAGACTTAATCAAGAATTTACGAAGGACCCTAAAACAATTCAAAATTCAAGATTCATTTGAGCTTAAGAGGGACCTAGATACCTCACAAGTCGTACCTTTCTTTATTTCCATTGACTCACACTTTCTAATTTATCAAAGTTTTGGTCATTTGAAAAAGTCGGTAAAAGTCGAGTAACAATCGGCTCAAATAATATTTCTTGGTCTCAAAAGATAGATTATGTCATTAGCTTCAAAACGATATGTGGAATGTCAAAAACGGATACCCGGATCAGAAGATACAAATTAAATACCAAAGTTAGAACCTATAGGTCTCGCTGAGCGATCTCTCTGCTCGCTGAGCGAAAAATCTCCTGGAATTCTCGCTGAGCGAGGGCTGCTTGCTGAGCGAGCTATACCAGTTCAGGAAATTTCCAGACTTACGGGAAATCATTATACCAACCCAAATTCAACTCTAATCATCAACCAATGCAGCAAAACATAACCAAACATGTTCATAGACATGATATGAGTATCATAGTTAAGTTTTAATCGAGTTTTAACCGTTAAACCTTCAATTTCTTAGATTTTCCAATAAAACCCTAAATTACAAACTCTCTAAAACTCAACCAAAATCAAAGATAAAAATTTCTAACTAAGAACCCACCTTGAGAGATGAATATTGGCGGAAAGATTGAGTCGATTCGACGGATGGATGATCGAGAATGAGGAAATGAAGCTTTAGGGTTTTTCTCTCTTCTTCTTCTCTTCTTTTCTTCTTTCTTCTTTTCTATTTTCCTTTTCCTTACTAACCTTTTCTCTTTCTCATATTATATATATATATATATATATATATATATATATATATATATATATATATATATATATATATATATATACACACACACACACACACACACACACACACACACACACACACACACACACACACACACACATATATATATATATATATATATATATATATATATATATATATATATATATATATATATATATATAAACTTATATTTTTATCAATGGGTCAAAAATTAGAGAGTATCAAAAAATGTCTCTTAATCCGATATTTCATAAAACCTCTGAGTCAACTAATATCAATTAACAAAATAATATCCCGTTGATTACTCTATTTAGTTCCGTTAAAATTTCTTAGAGTAGTCCGGAATAATATTATTACCAATTAATATTATTCAGAGCTTTAAATAAAATACAAGGTATTACATCTAGAACCAGGTACTAAATCTATGGAGAACTCAACCTCTCTCACTGGCAGTAGATAACTAATGTTGTTTGGAATCACATATTGAAATTCACACACTGCAAACATATCAACCATTGTCTCTATCTACTTTCAACTTTCAAAGAAGAAAACATCATGAACATTTGAGCTTCATATTTCAAGATCTCCTCCACTTGACTAGCATATAAGAACTTCAAATCTTCTTCTTCAACAAACTCAAGAAACAACATTGACTCATCATAGTAGTTGATATGAACACGGTTGAACTCCAACTAGTTCATCCCAAAAATTAAATTAAGATGACTTAATGGTAAGCAGACTAAAACAATACCAAAGTCCATACCGTATATCGTCAAAAGGAAATTTAAACAAACCAAAGAAGTAGTCACCGATCCATTAGTTGGGGTAGCAATAACCATACTACGATTCATAGTAGACACCATAAGATTCAATATTTTCACACAATCAACATAAATAATTGAATATATTGCACCCACATTAATGATACTAATAAAAGGAATGTCATTAGTAAAACATGTACCTCAAATCAAAGACAAAAGCTCCAACTTGAATTGTTTCACAATGTGGTTCTATAAATCAGCTTGGGAAATCATCAAAATTGATTTGTTTTATCGTGTAGAGGAATGTTTTCTTGCATGTTATCTTCCAAAGGATTTTTGTTTGTTTTTTCTTGCCTTAATTTCAAAAACGTATAATCTGCAAGATCTCAACGATTTCAAACGAATCCTTCTTGTGGGAAGTGTATATTGTATCATCTCCAAATTATTGGCAGGGAGACTGCAAAATGTTATTAGAAAATTTATATCTTCTACTGAAACAACTTTCATTCCTGATTGCAATATATTGGATGATGTTTTGGTGGTTATCAAATTGATTGATTTTCCTTTAAGAAATAGGAAGCATTTGTTTCTCTTCAAAGTCGAATTAGAGAAGGCTTTTGATTATGTGGCCTGGGATTACTTATTTTTTTGTCTTTCAGCAAACAAACTTTTGTGATAAATGGATCAAATGGATTCAATTTTGTGTCTGCTCTAATCATTTATTTGTCCTTGTCAATGGAAGTCCTACCAAGGATTTTCAAACTTCAAGAGGTCTTCGACAAGGGGATCCTCTCTATTTGTTTCTTTTAATTATCGTTACTGAAGGTATAACTAGGCTTATGAAAAATGTGGTCTCTCAAGCAACTTTTAAACCATTCTCTTTGTCGAATAACATCAAATTTGACCTTTAACAATTTTTCGATGACACAACCATTCTAGGTCATTCTTGTTGGGAAAATATCTGGATGCTTAAAGTTATTTTGCATGGTTTTGAAATGATTTCAGGTTTAATAATAAACTTTCATAAAATTAGGATTTTAGGCTTCAACATTGATCCAGTTTAATTGGAGGTTGCTTCATAAATTTCACACCTTCCTCTTAAGTTTTTGGGAATTCCTTTAGGCGTCAATCTTAAAAGGCGCAGTTCATGGGTTCCAATTCTTTATAAAATGAGATGTCTTCTTTCAAGAATCTCCTATGGAGGTCGAGTTGTACTTTTAAATGCATTCCTTAACTTCATACCTCTTTTTTGTTGTTTCTTTCTACAAAGCACCAAAGGTGGTGATTGGTGAGCTAATCAGGATAAATCGAGATTTTCTTTGGAAAGGTGATAAAAGTAAGGACGAATCAATTGAATATCTTGGTGTTCGGTTTGTAAATCTAGTTGGTGGGGGATTTGGAATAAAGCAATGTGGGGTTTTTAATGTAGTCGTGCTCAGTAAATGGATTTGGAAAATTGTGGGTAAACATTACTTACCTAGGGTTCACATTTTATCTTTTAAGTATGGAGATATAAAAAGTCAGCTGCTTGATACTTCCATCCCCATATTTAGGAATTCTTTTATGGTGGTGGGATATTAGAGATATTGTGACTGTAACAAGTTCAAATTATGGTTAGTTTCTGTTCTGGACTAGGCCTACAATCTTTGTTGGGTAGAGGCTCAATCGTCGGGCATGGCCCATGGCCCATTACAAGGAGACATGGGGAGAGCATCTCCCCCACGTGATCCACACCACCCGACTACCCACTCTTATCTCCTGATATGTAAGGGCAGTTGGACCAAAGGCAAGACCACGTGCTAGGTCTTACCTGCTCCTACACAGTCCTTGGTAGTTCTTCCTTGGGCCTAGCTAATCCAGCCCATTGGAAAACCTTGTCCCAGTGCTGGGGGCAGATTATAGATACCCTATTCCATCATAGGGTCAGGTATTCTTAATTCTATTCTCTTTTACCTTTTTGTACTTACACTTTCTCACTTTGGCATCGGAGTGCCTTGCAGGTACACCCCCAAGTTCTCCTTCAAAGATGCTCATCACTGGAAGGTTCCTTCTGATCAAGTCAGATCAGTGGCGCTGTCTGTAGGAATCAAAAGTGTTCCCCCTCTTTTGAAACAGAAGACCAAAACTTCACCACATCTCCTCAACCATCCAGCATGACCAGTGAACACGGTGACAACCGTGCCCTTGGCCTCGTCGACTACACCACGACTGACAATGATGATCAACATGTTGTTCATGAGTCCGACGTAAGAGACAAATAGCCTGCCACCCCTTCACCTGAGCCCGAGGACAACGACATTCCCCAACCTCAGCTTGCGACTCCCTTTCAACCCATCCCAGTACCAGTCGAGGGGGATGCCACGCTCATACTATGGTGAACGCGCTCAACCAGACGAACCTCATGCTTTTTTAACAGCAGAAGAGAATCATGGCACTGGAGACAAAGCGCCGATTCGGTTCTCCTCGACACTGTTGAACACCTCAACCCAAGAGACGCCAACCAGAGACCACCAAGAAGCGAGGATGCTCTCCTCCTGGACGGGGACGAAGCTTCCCTGAGTCGAAGAAAAATAAGCCCAGAGCGTGCCATAAACGGTCGAACGACCAACCGAGGACATCTCCTCGACGCGATCAGAACCACAGGAATAAAGATTACTCACCCTTGAGGAGCGACGAGGACGACCCTTGCTGCCCACTCTCTTGGGCCATCATGGAAACTCCACTCCCAGCAGGCATGCAGAAGCCCCCGCATCTCACGACGTACGATGGGACAACTGACCCTAATGACCATGTCGACAACATCAACGCCATGTTAGACTACCGCAACGACGTCGCGGGAAACGTCAAATGTAGGTTGTTCGCAACGAGGCTAGGGAAGGGATCCATGGCATGGTACAAAAGCCTGGCCCCCGAATCCATCACGTCCTGGAGAAATATGAGATCGGACTTCACGAGGCATTTCACAGCCTCTCGATGCCACCCAAAAACAGATGCTACCCTTGAAGCCATCATACAAGGGAAAAATGAAACACCGCGCTCGTACATCGAGCGGTTTAACCAAGAAGCAGTCGAGGTAGATACAATCGACTACATGAAGAAGTATCTCCTCGAGAAGGGACTCCTCCCCGGTAGCAAGCTTAACCGGGCAGTATGGATCGATCCTCCCCGCACCCTCGACGGACTTTTACACAAAGCTCAAGCATACATCAGGTACAAGGAGAAACATGTCGCCTATAGTGTTCGGAACAACCGCAGTCAGGACATCATCCAAATACACAACTTATAACAACTTAATACAACTTCAACATGGAAAACGACTAATTACGGCTTAATCGATTAGATTTCTAAATTAATTATTTTTAGTCCTCAAATATACTATAATCAACTTATTTCAATTCTACTTAAAGTCTAATATCGACTTAACTCGAAACGAATGCGAAAATAGGACGAATCACCAAAAACTGCATTTTCTGTACACCATTCTGCCCATACGCGTAATGGCCACACCATACGCGTAACAACTTGCTTCTACGCCACCTCTTATGCGTAATGCCTAACCTTTTACGCATAATACCTTATCTCCTTACGCGTCTCCTACGCAAATGGCCAGAGGGCATACAAATAAACCCAACTTAATATTATATCATTAATACTCATTTTATTTATCCGACTTAATTAACTTAAACAACTCAAACACAACTTAATCATCCACTTAATACCAACTCAAACAACTTAACGACACGAACGACAAAACAACACCTAACAACAGTTAATCGAGAAAAATACACAATAATATTTAATTAAATTAATTAATTAAATAAAGGCATTACAACTCTCCCCCATTTAGAACATTTTTGTCCTCGAAAATCTTACCTTCCTCAAAAAAACTCAGGATATGATTCCTGCATCTTGCTTTCCATTTCCCAAGTTATATTTTCTCTGGCAGCTCCCAACCAAACCACTTTCACCAAAACAATCTCTTTTCCTCTTAAGGTCTTCATTTCATGATTCTTAATTCGTACTGACATTGTCTCCACGGTGAGATTATCCCGTACTTGCACATCATCCATACTAATCACATGAGAAGGATCTGAAATATACTTTCGGAGTTGTGACATATGGAACACATTATGCAAATTCGACAAATTTGGCGGTAAAACCACTCTATAAGCAACATTCCCAACTCTATCCAAAATCTGATACAGACCAATAAAACAAGGAGTAAGCTTCTTAGATTTCAACGCTCGCCCAACACCTTTCACAGGCATAACTCTTAAGAATACGTGATCACCAGCTTGGAATTCTAAATCCTTCCTTCGCGTATCATGATAACTTTTCTATCGTCTTTGAGAAGCTTTCATGTTCTCTCGAATCAACTTCACCTTCTTGGTAGTCTCTCGAACTATCTTTTGTTCCAACACGACACTCTCACCAGATTCATACCAACATAACAGAGTCCCACATCTCCAACCATACATTTCCTCAAAAGGTGCCATTCTGATACTAGAATGGTAATTGTTATTGTACGTGAACTAGATCAATGGAAGATAAGTATCCCATGAACCTCCCTGCTCAAGTACATAAGCTCTCAACAAATCCTCTAACGACTGAATCTCCCTCTCAGTTTGCCATCTGTCTGAGGATGATACACTAAACTCAACCTCAACTTATAACCCAATGCTTCTTGCAAACTCTTCCAAAACTCGGAAGTAAACCTCAGATCTCGATACGATACAATACACAAAGGAACACCATGTAGTTTCACAATAACTCTGAGATAAATCTCACCCAACTTTGATACTGGAAAGCTGATGTTAATAGGAATAAAATGAGCCGACTTTGTAAGCCTATAAACAATCACCCAAATTAAATCATGTCCTCTTGGAGTATTAGGCAATCCTGTTACAAAGTCCATAGAAATGCTATCCCATCAAACAGACATACACAAAATATGCTACATCATTCTTCATCCTAGGCCACCAAAACAACTTCTTCAAATCCTGAAACATCTTATCCGCTCCTGGATGAATACTCAAATTACTTCTATGAATTTTCTCAAGAATCATCCTCATATCTGCATCATCAGGAATACAAATCTGATCATGTAATCTCAAAACACCATGCACATCCAACTTAAAACCATTCTTCTCTGATTCACCACAATCAACTATGACATCCACTAGTTCCACATCATATTTCCGAGCTTCTCTAATATTGTCCAGAAAATCATTATTAATCTTTAGCATACCTAACATAACACTCTTCGACGTCACTTCACAAACCAAACTCATATCTCATAACTACTCAATCAACTCTAACTCATTAACCATCATTGCCTACATATGCAATGTCTTCCGACTTAATGCATCAGCTACCACATTAGCTTTACCCGAATGATATTTTAAACCAAAATCATAGTCCTTCAACAATTTCAACCATCTTCGTTGCCTCATATTCAACTCTTTATGATCAAATAGATACTTTAAACTCTTATGGTTGCTAAACACTTCAAATCTAGAACCATAAAGATAATGCCTCCAGATCTTCAATACAAAAAGAACTACAGCAAGTTCCAAATCACGTGTAGGATAGTTCTTTTCATGAACCCTCAACTGTCTTGACGCATAAGCAATCACCTTACTATTCTGCATAAGAACACCTCCTAAACCCATCAACGAAGCATCACAATACACCACAAATGGTTCTTCGAAATTTGGTAAATTCGAAACTGGAGCTGACGTCAACCTCTTCTTTAACTCTGCAAAGCTCTCTTCACATTAGACATCCCATACAAAAGCTTTACTCTTACAAGTCAACCAAGTCAACTGAAGTGCCAACTTAGAAAATCCTTCAATGAACCTTCGGTAATAATCGAACAATCCCAAGAAACTTCTAATCTTAGTAGTCGAATTTGGAGTTTCCCATTGCAACACAACATCTATCTTAGAATGATCCACAACTATACCACTACCATAAATTACATGACTAAGAAAACTGACTTCTTTCAACCAAAATTCACACTTGGACAACTTCACATACAACTTCTTATCCTTCAGAACTTCTAATATTGTTCTCAATTATTTTGCATGCTCTTCTTCTAACTTAGAATAAACCAAAATATCATCTATAAACACAACTACAAAATGATCCAGATAAGCATGAAAATACAATTCATGTACTCCATGAATACTCCCCGCGCATTAGTCACACCGAAAGGCATCACTGAATACTCGTAATGTCCATGCCGTGTTCTAAACGTAGTCTTCTGAATATCCTCATTGTAGCGGTAAAATCATGAGTGTAAGTTATTGGTTAACTTAACTCAAGGTAAACAGAGTCGCCACCACGATTTTATTTTATTCCAAATGGAAAAGGGAAAAAGAGCGAATAAAACCTAATGAATCTAAAAGCAAAAAGCTAAAAGAATCGAACAGAGAATAGGTAAGGGGATAGGTTACAAATTGAGAAGGTTTTACGCACCCAAAATGTTTGTGGTACTCCACGGGAGCCCTTTGAAATATTTATTGCTTTTTTGGTTTGAAAATGGTTTGTTTGAAAGAGATTGAAGAGATGAGAAGAGAAATGTTTTTTAATATTTTTGTGTTTGAAGAGACAATTGTCGCATGCCTACGTACCCACAAAGTGCAATGCGAGATCAAAACCTCGTAGTTCGTGGTACAAAATGTGAAAAGAACAATGCATTGAATTGATTTTAAAATGTAAAGATAAGTCGTCATTCTTTAGCGAATAATTCCGCTAAAAAGAATGAATCATATCTAGACATAAAATGGTTATAAAGAAAAGTGCACGAGGGCTAAAAAAAAACAATTGAATGAGTTTTGAATTTTTTTAAGTATTTTTTGAGAAGAAAGTTTCGATATGCTTATGTGGTATAGCATTTATTAAGAAACGAAATGAAAAGGTAAAACCGCTTGACCTAAGTCAAGGTTTGATTATGAAAACATTTGAAGTTTGAAAACAAAGAAGGTTTTGAAAATAGGAAGAATATTTGAAAATCTAAGAAGTGGGAGGAGATGAATGGACTATCCTAAGACTTAAAGTAAAAGTTAAGGGAAGAACAACCAAACCGTATGGTGAACATTATTCAAAACAATAGGACTTCCATCTTCATAAACAAGTGAATCAAATCGGCTAAGGTCTCCAATCTATAATATCTCAAGAAAAGGAATGATCCTAGAATCTAAGTCCAAATTCCAAGTCCAAATCTAAGGATAGTAACCATAGTCCAAAGTTAAAGTTACAAGTCTTTTTAGATGTTTAATCCTTTATTAATGTTTTTGTGTCCAAATGGACAAAGGAAAAATCACAAGCATAACAATATAAACATAAACAAAATGATGAATGATATAGTATAATAAAAGCATAATAAAGGAGATAAGGAGCAAGAGATTAAAATAAAGAGGATAAGGTGCGAGAATGAATTAAAATGGTAGTATATTAATAGTATAATAATATTTACATAGAAATGGTATGATGAACTTAATCAAACACAACCAAAAAGAGATAACCAAAATCGAGAGGAAACCGGATCCAATTGGATCTTATTCCGAATTCGGGACAAGTTTAGGTCTATGTTAAGCAATCGCCGAGTAATTTACGAAGTAATTACCTTACAAATGAGGCCGGCCACCACCAATTAAGGTGGAAAATATTTGTGCTAATACATGTTAGAGAAATGATATGATGGATCATTCTCCGAAAACATGTCGCACGAAAAGAAAAAAGTGATAACGGTCTAATCTTAATCGAGATTTCACATCGAATTATCGAATGCAATCTATCACGATCCCAAAGTACGGAGAATGATCCAAATGATCATTCATCCATAGATTTGAAATAATGAAGATTAAGCGTCTTCGAAAACCAATAATCTTCGAATCGGAGATCTCATCGACCAAAAATAAAAATAAGATGAAATAAAGTGGATCTTAATATTTATGAATCACACAACCAATCAAAAATGAAAAAAAAAATTCAATAAAAAAATCATAAAGCAAATTCAAAGGAAAAAAAAAGATACAAACATATTTTTTTAAAGGTTTTTTTTATAAAATGAGACCAATTAAAGGATATGAGAAAAATTATTTAAAAGACAATGAAATTAGTAAACAATTTAAAAAAGAAAGAAAGTAGAAAAACAAAATAAACTAAAGCCAAATAAGGAAGGTGGAAACGATGAAATCTGGTGGTGGATGTAGCAGTCTGATCCAATACCAAAGCAAGGCCCAAACCAAGTCTTTTTTTATAAAAAAAAAACAAACCAGTACAATTAAAAAGAAGAAGAAAATGAATAAATAAAACAAAAGTTGAAACAGTTTTCTTCTTCTTCTTCTCACACGCACTCCTCACCTTTTGCGGCAATACTAAACCGCCTCCGTCAATTTTTCCGCAGAAGAAAAACAACACATCATTGTCGTCCTTCTCCTCTTTCTCGTATGAACCGCGCGACCTCAGATCTTTCTCCCTCAACCAATTAACGCCGCATCTATCTCTTGTAACACCCTTCTACCCTAAAACAAAATATTTAAAATAATATCAGAGTAATCATCGAGAAGGGTATCACATTTCATCAAAATTCAATCAAACAGTGTCCTGTCCCGTAACACGGGTTAATCAACATCAAGAATAGCATATAGCATTTCGCAGCGGAATTTAAACTTCATATTTCAAAATCATAATTTTTACTTCATAAACATAATTTTCTCCATCCGAAATTTCAACATCATATAATGAGAAAACATTTATCAAAGTAATAACATAACTGAAAACAGTTTAACAAATAAACCCCGTCCTAGTGTTACATGACACAGAGCAGGACACATAGACCAAAACCACTTCTAAGGAACACTAAAGCACGCTCCGAGACTCATGAAAAACTCCTCTTTCACTGCGAGCCTATTCTTTATCATCTGCAAGTTACCCACGAAAGAGGCAACATTTCCAAGCAGGCGGGGTGAGTAATCATAATATATCATAAATGTACAAGAATATAGAACATAAATAAATTAGTACAACATATCATGACATCATCAGCTATAAAATTCAGCAACAACAACACGATCATGAAATTAAGCAATACCAACACAGTCATGAAATTCATCCAGAATATGCAATTCTAACCATCCTGATATGCAATATGCATGTGGTACCAATTTCATCATGAGATGGATACATGACCATCAACCCTCCATAAAGAGCACATCGTAAATCATCGAGACACTTCAATCCACACAATGGGATTGAAGCAATTAAATAGGCTGAAGCCCCATCGTGAATGTTATGAAATGCAATGATGCGCTACATCATAAAATTCATCAAAATAATTCGCATCATTCATTTCACATCAGCAAACCAATCATCAAATAATCATATATATCATCATGACATTACACCCAAAACACTGGTTCTAAAACCACTCTGACACATCAAGAATTGACCCGTACCCGGTAAATTATGAGGCAATTACAAGGTTATTTCATAAATTCATTTATTAAATTATTGCATTTTTCTCATTTTTATTCATCAAAATAAAGTTCAGTTTATGCTCTTTTCGACATTTCAAACGGAATGCGAATCGGACTTACGGTTTGAAAGTTATGGATTTTTAAAGAATTGAAATTTGCCTCTCAAACAGTGTTAACCGGTTAACCCATAGCGTTAACCGGTTAACGCCTGCGAAACCTCAGAGAAATACCCAAAATTTTCAATGGTTAACCGGTTAACCAAAAGCGTTAACCGGTTAACCGGTTAACCAAAAGCTTTAACCGGTTAACGCACGCATTTCAGCAGTCTTCTGCTACTCAAATGCAGACTGCGTTTTTACACCAAAATCCCAAAATCTCATTACGGGTTTCACATCAAAACACCCAAAATTCATTCAAAACATCAACCAAAACACCAACAACATCATGATAACAATTATACAATCAATTATGTGATTCAATTCACTTTTACCACTCTAATTCATCAAGATTTTCTCATAAACTCAACCTAACTCAAAACCCCAAAAACTCATAAAACTCATACAATCCTAATCCATTCATAATCCAATTCCTACACATTTACAATAGATTATAAAAACTCCCCATACCTTAGAGAAGTCCAAAGATTGATACTCTTCTCCAAGATTCTTTGTAACTTCCTGACTCTGAGCTTTCTCTCCTCTTTTTCTTCAGAGCACTTCTTCTCCCAAAAACACGATAATGTTAGAAAACTAATCGTATTCCCTCTTTGGATACATTATCCCAGTTTATGAGTTTCCCAACATATCCTTATTTTTTCCTCTTATTACCACCTTACCCTTTCTTAATATTTCATAATAATAATAATAAGAGCATAATAAAATACTACTTATTTATATTATAAAAATATTCTTTCCTCCTAAAATCCTCCAAATTCGCCCAAAACCTCCAGTCCTTTCTAAATCAATTAAATAAATATGTAATTTAATAAAATTTAGATTTTCGGGGCGTTACATCTCTCCTTCTCCTTCATAGATCTCGCGTCGATTTCTCTCTCAAATCTCCAAATTCAACGTGGTTTAAAGGTTCGAATCTGAGATGGATTTGTTGAGGGTTAATGGATTGTTGAAGGTTTACAATGAAGCTAAAAGGAATTGGAATGGAGGAATCGAAGAATTTCCGATTGAGGCTTTGAAGTTTCGAGGTTTAGAATTGGGATGATTAGTTTTTGAAGCTTTGGAATTGAATTTGACAGGGGTTTATTGTGCTCTCAAAGCTTAGAAATTGAAGGAATATGGAGCTCTATTTAAAGAAGAAATGGAGAGAAGTATGATGTTGTTTTGTTCACTGATTTGTTGCATTTTGAACGGTGATGAGGTTCGCGTTTGCTGAGTTTTTTCATGCTGCGTTTCAGGTGCTTTGTAGATGCGTTTTGAAGCCACCAAGTTCTCATGTGTAGGCTGCATTTTATGTATCTTGAAATTGTTTTCACTGCGTTTCACGTTGTGAAATGTGCGATAAAGCTATGAATCCCGCGTTTTATTCCTCTGGATCTTGCATTTTGAAATCACGAGTTTTTGATGCAGACTGTGATGTTGAGCTGCGTGATTGAAGCTGTGTGTGTATGTTGCCGTTTCATTTGAAATCCGATTACGTTTTGGTACCTGGCTTGCGGCATTTTTACTGATGTCGTGCGTACGGCGTGACGTGAAGTGTTGATGTTCACGTGTGGCTTGGCTGGGAAGTGTGGTAAGCGGCTTGGAGAGTAGTTGGAAGGATCCAATTTTCCTTCAATTTTTCTTTTTGGGCTTTGATGGCTTTGTAATTAAAACTGGTTGGGCTTATAATAATTTGGTTATGGTTTATGAAAAAAACATTGAATATTGATAGAAATAAGAATGGAAAAAATGATTTTATGAATACGAAAATTGGAAATAAAAAAAATGATAATTTGGATAAAACATGATTTTTGGATAATGAAATTAAAAAGGTGTATGAATCGGATAAATCGAGAAAAAAAGGAAGGAAACGGGCATTGAATAAAATGAATAATAGAAATTGAAAAAAAATAAAGATGGTTTAATTAAAAATGGATAATGAATAAAATTTTGATGGAAATGGATATAGATCAAAAATGAAAATAATGCGTGAATTAGGAAGATGGAATTTGAAAAATGGTTTAGAACGGATAAATGGATATGAAGTGATGATTTTTAACCCAAAACAATTCTTGATTTTTTCTTGTACAAGCCACTTGAACATGACCCCTCCTGAACCGCTGAATATTTGAAAATTAAGCCACAACCAACGTCTGAAAATTCTCTTGATTATTTGAATCCATATTGAGGAAAATAAATCCACAGATGAATCACTGATGAACTGATGAACACTTTACCACAACGATCCAGACTGAAACTTCTTATGAATCACAACTTGAGAATCTGATGAACTTCAACACACGACACACTTGAACTTTTGAATACGCACTGTCTGAGGAATAAACCACTGGCACACATAACTTGCAGTCGAAACAATTTTTGATAGTTTGACCAAGATTAGGTCAAACGTCCATCAAAATCGAATCATAACTGAACAACCACATCTGAATTAAGATCACAGCCATGTCTTTGAAATCCTGCACACATAGAGAAGAAGAAGTAAACTGCGACATATTTTTGTATTTTGGTTAGAAGTTAGTAATATAAACAAATAAAGGCATGTAAAAGCACTGGTGATCCCCTGTGAGGCGTAGACCTGCACCTGAGGAGAATAAACGAACTAGTACGTGATCTTGTTTGTATGTAACATGCATATGAGATGCGAAAAATCTTAGGGTCAAAAATTAGGGTATGACAGATGCCCCTATTTAAGTTTCTTCAATCCAGAGATAATGAAGATTGAAATCTTCGTTTCGACAAGATGGAAGATACTTAAATATAAAAAACCCAAATTTTTGATCCTAAGATGCCAAAAAAAATGGAATGGAATGAAATGAAATGATACGAACAAAATGAAATGATATGGAAATGATATGAAAGCAGGGAAAATATTATGAAAGCATATGAAATACAGAGAAGATTGTGAGGAACAAAACGACACGAGAAAAAAGAATAAACGCTAAGGATAAGGAGCATAAAACTCCGACAAGGAAAAGCAGCATGCTAGAGACCACCACATGGCTCAGCTGAGACGAAAATGTCCAAGAATGACAATTGGACAGAAAGGATCACAACATCCAAGAATGGCATCGAATGAAGTGAGAAAAGTTATGGAAAGTACATCAGAAGCATCCAAGGATGACATTACTGACTTTACTAGGGATATCTGAGAATGGAAATCGGAAACCACAACATCTGAGAATAACAATCAGATAAAAATGTGAATCACAACATTCAGGAACAAAACTGAATGAGATGGGAAAAGTTCAGGAAAGTACACCAAATTAATGATGACTCCAACATGGAAATCCGAGAATAGAAATCGGAAGGAAAGTAATCACAACATTTGAGAATAGCAATCAGATAAAAAAGTGAATCACAACATTCAGGAACAGAACTGAATGAGATGGGAAAAAGTCCGGGACAGTACATCAAATTAATGATGACTTCAATATGGACATCCGAGAATGGCATCGTATAAAAGGTGTAATATCTGAGAAATACAACAGGTAGGAAAATATTCTGGAGAGACATCAAAGCGAGGTATATATGGACAAACATCAGATAAACACAAAAAGGATCCGAGAAAACAACAAAACAAAGGTTACCAACATATCTGGAATAACATCAGATAGGAGGTGAAAGTTCTAGGAAAACATCAGAACAAACAAGGATATCCGGAATAACATCGGATAAAAGAGACAGACAAGTATCTTTGTAGGTGCCAAGTAAGTTAGACTTTGATCACAAGGTAAGAGGTTGAAAACAACAAGACCTCGAGAAACGCATAATGAGGACTAACACGCTCAAATATGCCAACGTATATAAAAATGGGGAATAACACACCCAAGATAATGCATAATGAGGAATAACACACTCAAATACGCAAACTTTAACGAGAATGGGGAATAACACACCCAAGAAAACGCATAATGAGGAATAACACACTCAAATATGCAAACATAAACAAAACTGGGGAATAACACACCCAAGAAAACACATAATGAAGAATAACACACTCAAATATGCAAAGGTTAACAAGAATGGGGAATAACACACCCAAGGAGATAATATGAGAGTAAATGCTGACAACCAGTTTAGACTCTTAGAGGAGTGGAAAAGGATAGAAAATTGATTCCTCAACACGGAGATCACCGCCATTCTGCTCGGATTTTAGAGATGCTACTGTTGAAAAAATCTCTGTCGCACCAGTAAACTGTATCAAGTTGAAAATCTTTTGAGAGAAGTCATGAAAAGCTGCTTGGAGATTTTTGAAGAAGATTGCCCCAAGTTCAATGACTGATGAGGGTAAACTGATAATGGATTCAGTTCTTGACTACTGTTGGAGAAAATTGATCGAATCTTGAAATGACTGTTGAGAAGAATAAACTGATCATGACTTCAGTTCCTGAAATGAATGTTGAAAAGATAAACCAAGTATGAATCTTGCAGAGATCTTATGATTAACAAAATCTGAGAACCACTTGTACTGAGCAACAACTCTTGAACCATAGGACCTAAGAAAGGCTTTCCCCTGATAAGATCACTGACCAAGTTTCTCAACTGTTTGAAAATTCCTTGATGAGGAAAGTCTATTTACAAATAAAAAGTGTTTGTACAAACCTGGTAATTTTAATGCAAAGTTGAATGCAAAATTTTGAAATCAAAATTCATTTTTGGAATGAAATTTATTGATGTAAAGTAAATGAAAACATTGTCAAAACACGGCGGTTGAGACAAAATTAAAGATAAAGCAAAGGTAAGAAACAAATGATTGGTAACAAACTTGGGAGTCAGTTTACGCAACCTTGTTGTAGTATGCTTTTCAAAAGAAACCTGGATTCAATTAGGACTTTTGAAGGTTGTAACGTGGTCTGGTTCACGGTTTATGAAATAAAGGATATAGGCTCGAAGTTTATTTGTACCTAACCCAACTTCGTGATGAACTCCAATCCTACATTCAATTAATTCAGCCTATGCATTCAAGTTCCAAGACATTTAGATTGCACAGATGAAGATGATTCATAAGCCATAGGATTTTGAGATAGCAGACACATCTCCCTTTTGTTATTTCTGGTGAGGACTTTGGTCCACTCATCTTGTTCTTGTTGAGGATTTTGATGACCTCTTGACAAATCTTTCTTTTTATTATCCCTAACTTTTGCCTGAACTGTGTCATTTGAACTTACAGTCAACGGGAGGCCCCAATTTTTGCCTAAGTCTCCTTCATAGGTTTTGACTTAGCGGGCTTTGATTTTTTTCAATATTTTTTTTAATATCATTTTTTTTGAAAGATAATGACTGCATGGCTTAATGATTACAATGAACCATCATTGGCTTTTGAATTGAGAAACATCTTCAACACTTCTTTGATGTGTATGAAGGAAAGCTTGAGATTGTAACCTTTATTGAAAGGTGTCTTGAATGATTCTCTTGTACTTGAATGCACATTTGAATTAATTGAGAACTACCCATCCCCAGGTTAAAATTGCGGGGTTTTTTCGAATAGAAAGAAACTCCAACTTCAAGGCTCAAAGGGGTTGACAAAGGATTAACTTCCTTATTTCTCCAGTGTTTGGGATTTAAAACAATGCCTGTATATCATCAGCCAAGTCTCAATTGAAAGCATACCAAACAACAATTATGGGTATCTCGTTTTCATCATCCTCCCTCCAATCACTATAAAAGCTTGAGAAAAGATAAATGAACTTGAAATGTAAAGCATAAAGATGCAAATAGTAAATGAAATTGAATCAAAACAAAGCAATGCTCATTTCATTAAAATCAACATGAAAGTACAAACAATCTTAAGATCAAACAACTTAATACAATTGAAGAAAAATGCAAACATAAAGAAACAATGGCCTAATGATCCATCAGCAACAAGGATGAGCTGCCTCGTCTGATATTCTAGCCTTGAAGATAATATGACTGTTGAAGTCGTCTAGAAGATTCATTTCTTATGCTTCGACAAAGGATTGTTGACAACATTAGGATTTGTGTCATGAAAGGAAAGGATGTTGTTCCTGATAAGTTCTTGCACTTTAGCTTTCAGTGCAAAGCAATGTTCCAAGTCATGACTTATTCCACCTTGATGAAACTCGCAGTGAAGATACGATCTATGGTTAGCTGGAAGAGGATTTGGAACAACAGGCGGAGGTCTAGTAGTAATTATACCACTCTTAATTAAGGAAGTATACAAATCAGTGTAAGTCATCAGGTGTTGCGGTGAGAATCGGATACCAAGCTATTGATTAAGCTTGAATCGCAAAACATTAAATGTTCACCACCGACTTTAATTTAATCCAAAGGGAAAAGGGAAAAAGATCGTAAAAACCCTAAATGAGGAGAAACTAGGTTCGGGGGTTGGTTATACCTAGGGAAGGTGTTAGCATCCTAAGCATCCGCAGTATCCTACGGGAACCTCTTGTTAATATTTGCATTATTGTTGTTTATTGCTTGCTAAAATTAAAGGAACCTAAGGCTTTTATTTCTAATGGTGCTCGCACAACATCGCATCGATGCCTACGTATCGGGTATAGAATCAGAGCACTCGTAGTTCTCCTAAGGATTAACGAACACTTGGTTACGCTCAAGGTTCGCGGGGAAGGTAAGTGTTATGGCAAACACTCACGTGACTTTAAGAAAGTCATAAAAAGTTGTAAAATAAAAAGCTAAGGACCTAATGGCTAAGGACCTAAGGATGAGGGATGGCTAAACTTCCTATGACATTGAGTCAACTGCAGGAGTTCTTTCCCTTTTGGATTGAAATGCAACAACAGAAAATAAATAAAAGAGGGTGCAAGCTCCTAAGTCTAGGCAAAGGTTGCTACTTGCAAAAATAGACTGAATAAAGTAAATGGAATGCAAGGATAAAGGGCTTGGTTACTGGCTATGGCTCGATATATGGATCGAGAATGCTGGGGTGGCAAACAAACGCAGTGCGACAATTTTCTTAAGTTAAAAAAAAGCTGTGCAGTGTAAGGAACTGTGCAGATGGCGATCGTAAACGACCGACTTACGTGTGTGAGTGTATGTGAAGTGAATTTCACTTGGCGTTGGACCAAGGAATTATTATTTTGAAATGAAAACAGTATGGTGTAGGAGAGCGAGAAATAAATAATTAATAAATAAATTGAAATAAATTGAAGTAGAATAAAATGAATTAAGTAAATTAAATAGAATAAATAAATGGATTGAAAAAAATAAATAAATGCATGAAATAGAAATAAATAAATAAATAAATCGAGAAATCGATAAATAATAAGGAAATGGAAAAATTTGGCCTCATATAGGTTTAGATAACGTCGATTACAAATATCGAATATCGATAAACCCTTAATAATATCATTGGCCCAAAAAATAAAATCAAGAAATTATATATACATTTTTTTTAACTACTTATAACGATAATAATAGAAAAGAAAAAAAATCTAGAATTAAAACATATTTTTTTATTTTGTATGTATATAATTCTTAACTAAATATAAAAATAGAATAGAAAAGAAAATTAAAATTGAAATGTTTTTTTATTTATTTATTTTATATATATATATATATATATATATATATAAATTTCTAAACTAAGTATAATAATAATAATAATAGAAAAGAAAATTAAAAATTGCTTATTTATTTATTTTGTATACACATTTTTTAACTAATAATAATAATAGAAAAGAATGGTATTAAAATACTTACTTAATTATTTTATATGAAATCTTAACTAAATATATAAAAAAAACTAAATAAGAAATGGCTTTAGAGAAAACAGGAGGATAAAAAGAAACAGGCCCAATGGGGCGCTGGGCGGATCTCCAACAGGAGAGCGGGTCAAGGCTGACCCGGTTCAGTTGCAAAGAGAAAAAAAAAAGGGAACCCTAGGCTGTGCGACATCGTTCCGAAAAGGGGACGAAAATCCCTTGGCGAATCTCTCTCTCTCTGAAGCTCTCACAACAAAATCTCTCAGTCTCTCACTCAACTCGCTCTCTCTCAACTCAGCTCACAGCTCTCACTCTCAATGCGTGTCTGTCTCTCCGTCTCAATCGCCTTTGTCTCTCCGTCTCCGGCGGAAAAGGTGAAACAGTGGTGGCCGGCGCAAAAAAGGGGGTTCGTGGTTGGGGTTAACGGAGGTCTTGTGAGCGGTGGTTTTACAGATTGAGCGGAGGGTGATGGTTTGGACGAGTGGTAATCAGAGCGATGAAGATTTCAGGTTTGTTATGTGTTTGATTTGAAGACTTATTTTGAAATTCGACCTCACAGTTCTTGATGGAGGGTTTGTTGTTGACAGAGTAGGAGGTTCCTATCATGATATCCTCGTCTGAAATCGAAAACGCGTGATCTACGTATGCCATTGATTTGTTTTGTTGTAGCTAGCTCTGTGTTTGTTTCTGTGGTTTTTTTTTATTCTTTGGATGGGGAAGGAGGTTGTTTGGTGGGTTTTTGGGTGTTGGCCGGGCTTTTTATCAGAATGGTTGTTCGGTGTATTGCGGTTTACATTTGGCTATTACGGAGAAAAAAGGTTGCTGGATGGTGCTTACAGTTTGAATCATAGTTTCAAGGTGAGTTCATTTTTCGCGGTTTTGGTTTTCACAGATCTTTCTGAGTTTTTTATTCGGCTTTGATGTTTGCTACGTAAAGACAGTGGTGGTGAGATTGAGGTTATGCGGTACAGTGGTTTCTAGTTTTGTTTTAATTGGTTCGGATTTGGGTGCAGTGAGTTTCAGTTTTGAAGGATTTCGAATAAGAGGTTTTGAAGAGTTTGAAGGTTGGTTTCGGTGATGGTGAAGGTGGCGATCATGGCCGCGGTTTTGAAACAGGATTTTGGGAAGATGGTTCCGGTGGCTTTCCACGGTGAGTCTCGGTTCGATTTGTTTTTGATTTTCACGACTTCATCTCATTTCTCGTTTTTATTTTTTTGTTTGCTTTCGGATTTGAAGGAGAGGGATTTAATGGTGGCGGTGGGTTAAGTTTCGGTGGTGAAAGGGTGATGGGCCTTGCGGGTTTGCTTGTGCCTTGAAGGTTTGAGGTTGTGGCTTTGCCATTGGTGTTTGGTCCGTTGGATTCCGGAAGGAGGATGGTGGCTGGTTTGCTTCTGTTTCAGGTATACTGTGAGGTGATTTTTTTATAGTTTTGGTGCAGCAATGGTGTTGGTTTTCAACTTGTTTATTTTGTGTGTTTTTCTGAAAAAGGTTGTTTTTGTTTCGATTTTGCAGGTTTGGTGTGGAAGTTGTTCTGTTGAGCGGCGGTGGATTTTGATGGTTGAGGAGACTGTGAGCGGCGAAGGGTCGGTTTGTGCTTGGCTTTAAGATGCTTTGGTGGTGATGGTTCAAAAGTATTGGTGAAGGGTTTGCTGTGTTGGTTTTGGAGGCGGCGAAAAGTGGTGGAGATGGAGGTTGTGATGATACGAACAGTTTGATGATTTGGGCTGTGAGTTTATTTTTGAAGACTTGTTTTTTGAAGAAGGTGAGGTCATGTTACTATTTGTTTATGCGTTTGTTACCATTTGTTTATGCATTCCGTTTCTGTTTCTCTGTTCCTTTGGTATTGGGGTGTTTGCGGTATATGATTTGTGTTGGGTTTGAGGTGAAGAGGGATGGGTGAGTAAGGGTTCTGTGTGGTTGCTTGAGGTGATTGTTGATGGAAAACAGTTTCTGGTTCGTGGTTTTTTGAAAGGTTTGTTGCAGTTTCCTTTGTAACCTTTGTAGGAAAATCTTTTGAAATTTTTTTGTTTGTTTTATGTATGCAGGATGAAAAGCGATGAAGTGAAACTAAAGTAAAAAAAAACTAGCTATGGACAAAAATACTAAAAGAGGTGGAGGAGAAAAAGAAATTACCGACCCGAACGTTATCGGGGTGTCGAGTCCACAACAGTAAGCTCCTATTCCTCTTTTGATGCTGAGTTTGTTGCTCTGTGACTGTTTTGGGGCTGCTCCCAGTTTTTGATTTGGGGCCGATTTTGGTTATTTTTGAAACTGATTTGTTTGGGTTTTGGTGCTGTCTTTTTGTAAGATTTTTGTATGTTTTTGTGGCTGAGTTTGGTGTGAGTTTTGATGCTGAACTGGTGTGAGTTTTGAGGCTGTTTGAGAGCTGGTTTGTAGTGAGTTTTTAGGCTGTTTTCAGTGTGTTTAGGGGGCTGTTTTGGGGGGTATTTGATGCTGATTTTTTTGTAGTGTTTGCAATGTAACAGTGTTGCTTATATGGTTGTTGCTGTGCTAAATTTCTTTGATATAACATTGTGTGTTCTATGCTTGTAGGTGAAGGGTTTCAAGAAAGGGAACAAGGCCTGAATTTGTAGCAGTGGGTGGAGAAGTGGAGCAGGAAATGGTTGGTGGCTGCATGCTGATTCTGTTTGATTTGGAGCAGGCTGAATTTTGTATTCTAGTGCTGAATTTTTTTTGTACACTTTTTTTTCTATGCAATTGTAATATAAACAAAATAATATTTGGAATAAAGAGAAGTTGATTATTTACACTATGGTTTGAAATTGAAACTTAATATTGAGAATGAGAACTTTAAATTAAAATCTAAACATAAACTTAAATTAGAAGTGAATTAAAAAAGAAATAAACTAAAAAATTGAAAATAACTCATAAACTTAAATAAATAAACTTGGAACTAAAATTGATTTAGAACTTGAGAAATAAATTGGAATTTAGAAAATAAAAATGTGGATATGAATTAAAATGGAATAAATGGTTAAAAATTAAAATTTGAATTAGAAGTGAATAAAAAAGGAATTAAACTTAAAATTGAAATAACTTAGAAACTTAAATAATTGAAATTAAAAATTAACTTTAGAATTTGAGAAATAAGTTTGGAATTTAGAAAATAAAAATGAATTGAAATTGACATTAGATTTAGAAATAACAACTTGAAAATGGAATAAAATTAAAAATTGAAGAATAGAAAATAAATTCAAAAATAAAACTTGAAAATGAAATAAAAATTAATTTAAAAATGCGAACTTGAAAATGAAAAGAAATAACAAATAAATTTAGAAAAAATTGAAAATTGAGCTAAAGGTTAGAAATAGAAATTAAAATAAAATCTTAACATAGGAACTCGAAAATAGAAACGAAAATAGAAAATAAAAAAAATAAATTAAAAATACGAAAATGAAATAAAAAGTCATAAATAAGAAAAGAGAAATTAAATTAAAATAGAAGCTAGAAAATGAGAAGAAAGCAACAGAAAATGAATCGGGAAAAATCCCTGCTAAATGCGATGAATGTATGATTATGATATGAGCGATTAGGGGTAAAATTTGGGGTGTGACAGTTGCCCCTATTTAAATAACTTTACCAGATGGCGTGAATGACGATAGGCACTCATGAGATCATGGTGAAAGGTATTTAAATACAGAAATAACCGGAAATTTTGCCCCTAAATGCAATGCTATGCCGGACTACAAACTATCTAAATCTACAACAACTATGCAATGAAATGATGATTATGGTATGACTGACCAGAATGAGAATGTCGACGACCACAAGCCAAGACTCACTGGGGATGACATACACTGGGGACGACAGACACTGGGGATAAAGAAACGAAAACGGGAAATGTTCAAAGTGATAAACCAACAGGTTCAAGTGTAACTGTTGACACTAAGAATAACAAAAGACGGAAACAAAAAGAAATCCAAAGCGTTGGATCAACGAACACAGACAAAGCAAAATAAAATTCAAAGTGACTGCACAGTGGCTCAATGCGACCCACTGACACTAAGAATAAAACAAGACAAGGAACTAAATCGAAGTGGTAGATCAATGGCTCTATGCGACCAAATGACTTTGAGAAATAAAAGCAGCAACATATTCAAAGTGAATGCGCAGCGGCTCGATGCGACCAACTGTCACTAAGAATACAACAAAATAAACATTCCAAAGGGAAAATGCAGTGGCCCAATGCGACCAACTATCACTGGAAAATGAAAAACATAATATTCAAAGTGAATGCGCAGTGGCTCGAAGCGACCAACTGACACTAAGAATAATCAACAAAAATATCCAAATAGAATATGCAGTGGCTCAATGCGACCAACTGTCACTGGAAATGAAAAACATAATATTCAAAGTGAATGCGCAGCGGCTCGATGCGACCAACTGACACTGAGAATAATCAACAAAAGGCTTATTCAAGGTGAATGCGCAGCGGCTCGATGCGACCAACTGACACCAAGAATAGCCAACAAAAATAAACATTCAAAGTGAATGCACAGCGGCTCCATGCGACCAACTGTCACTGAGAATAATCAACAAAATATTCATTCCAAGTGAATACACAGCGGCTCGATGCGACCAAACTGTCACTGGAAAATAGAAATGGCACAAAATTCAAGGTGAATGCGCAGCGGCTCGATGCGACCAACTGACACCAAGAATAACAACAAAAATATTCAAAGTGGAATCGCAATAGGTTCAAGACCTATTGACACTAAGAATAGAAGCCAAGATACACTCAAAGTGAATGCGCAACAAGTTAAAAAAACCGGTTGACACTAAGAATGATAAGGACAGAGTATTCAAAGCATTCAAAATGGTAAATTAGCAGGTTCAAATGTAACTGCCGACACCAAGGATAAGGAAAGAAATCACAATGATTTAGTAGCGGCTCCATGCGACTAGCTAACATTGGGGATAGAATGGAGATCACCCAAAAAAGAATCAACGGCTCTAAGCGACCGGCTAACACAAAGAAATAACAGCAAAATACATTGGAGCTTTCAAATAAAATAAGACATCCAAACTCTGGAAATTCCTTCAGGAACCATCAGGAGAAAGGTACAGGTATGTACAAAATCAAATGGGCTTGGATTTTAAGCAAAAGGTTTCAGGACCTGCTTAACAGACTCGTGCCAATGACATTTGGACTTCAAGGAGACCTGGTGGTCATAAAGACAAATACCAATCACAGTTAGAATTCCACGGGGAACACCAGCAATTATTGGGGACAATACAAATGGTAAACCACTTCGGGTACCAACAACAATGAATTCTCAAATTGAACACTAATGATATCTGGACTCGGGGTTAGACAGACGACAACTGGGGAAAGACAAATGCTAATGCCAAATGCGCATGATTGAGCATGATGCGAATGATCATGATATGCAAATGTTGACTCTAAAGAGACAAAGAGTTTGACAAGACTCAAAGAGGAGTAGGCTCTCAACACTATACTCAGACGAGCAACATGAAAAACACTGGGGAGATGTCTTCGAACTTGGAAATCATGCTTGGTCCCAGGATCCATCCAAGAGTGTTATCAGTTTTGAACTTCTATGGAGATTTCTGTAATAATAGTATAAAAGTGTTGTTGCAAACCAGGACTTCTTGGGGAAACAGAAGATTTTTCAATTTTCCAAAGTCAAAGAAACTTGAAAGTTTTTCAGTATGCTTCCAAAAAACATTTCCTTAAAAAACTTGTCATTTTAAGAGTTAAATTGTAATCAAGTGATGGCATTTTGCATAACAAAGAAAATAAGAAGCTGAACAACAAAATTCATAGGCAAAGTTTGTATTTTATTCAAGAATGGTAGCTTGCCAATGGCAAAAACTCCATAGGAAATTACAATTTGAAAATGGCAATGGGGAAAGGTCTACATTGAATCCAACGACCACTACAATCCCTAATAACTAAGACTGCCCGACACCTTGCTTCTGACAAGAGCAAATGGATCGATCTTCCAGTATGACTCTTCAGTAATGGTAAACACCGTCTGATACAGTCAAATGCCTTTGTCCCTAACTTTTGCCTGGACCGCCCTTTCGGGTTTTCAATCCACCGGGACGCTCTTTTTTGCCTAAGCCTCCCTTTCGGGTTTTCAACATAGCGAGCTCTTATTTTTCATTTTTATCCCTAAATTTTGCCTGGATCTCCTTCATAGGTTTTGATCCACCGGGATACCCATTTTTGCATAAGTCGCCATTTCTGGTTTTCGACCTATCGGGTTTTATTTAGGCATAATATTTTTTGACTGCATCAGAATTCACCGGGTGCTTCAGCTGTTCACCATCCATAGTTGTAAGGATTAAGGAACCTCCGGAGAATGCCATCTTCACGACATATGGGCCTTCATAGTTAGGACTCCATTTTCCACGCATGTCTTTGTGGACTGGCAAGATTTTCTTGAGTACAAGATCTCCTTCTTTGAATTCTCGGATACGAACTCTCTTGTCAAATGCTCTCTTGATGCGCTTTTGGTACAACTGGCCATGGCACATGGCGGTCATTCTCTTCTCATCAATGAGGTTCAGTTGGTCATATCTGCTCTGGACCCACTCAGCTTCCTCCAGTTTGGTTTCCATCAAGATCCTCAAAGAGGGTATCTCTACTTCGATAGGGAGAACTGCATCCATCCCATACACCAGAGAGAAAGGGGTTGCCCCTGTTGAAGTGCGAACTGATGTTCTGTATCCGTGTAAAGCATATGGTAACATCTCGTGCCAGTCTTTGTAAGTTTTTACCATCTTTTGCAGAATCTTTTTGATGTTCTTGTTTGCAGCTTCGACAGCTCCATTCATCTTCGGACGATACGGAGAAGAGTTATGATGTTCAATCTTGAATGTCTCACACAGCTCTTTCATTGTCTTGTTGTTCAAATTGGTCCCATTATCTGTTATGATTCGGCTTGGGATCCCATAACGGCAGATAATTTGGTTCTTGATGAAACGGGCAACCACTTGCTTTGTCACGTTGGCGTAGGAAGCTGCTTCTACCCATTTGGTGAAGTAATCGATTGCGACCAAGATAAACCGATGACCATTGGAAGCTTTAGGCTCAATTGCCCCTATCATGTCAATGCCCCACATTGAGAAAGGCCAAGGTGATGACAGAACCTTCAAAAGTGTTGGAGGTACGTGCACCTTGTCGGCATAGATCTGACATTTATGACACTTCCTGGCATACTTGAAACAATCTGATTCCATGGTCAACCAGAAGTAACCAGCTCTCAAGATCTTTCTGGACATGGCATGTCCATTGGCATGTGTTCCAAATGATCCTTCATGGATTTCCCTGATCAATAAGTCTGCTTCGCGTTTGTCCACACATCTGAGCAGAACCATATCATGATTTCTCTTGTAAAGCACATTGTTGCTGAGGAAAAACTTGGACGCCAATCTTCTCAGAGTCTTCTTATCCAGATTTGTTGCATCAGCTGGGTACTCTTGATTCTGCAAATAGTTCTTGATGTCGTAGAACCACGGTTTCTCATCAGTTTCTTCTTCGACCAGTAGACAGTAGGCTGGTGCAGTTCTTCGCTCGATTGTAATGAGTGGAGCTTCATTAAGAAATATGACTTGAAACATAGAGGCCAACATAGCCAAAGCATCTGCAATTTGATTCTCTGCCCTCGGAACATGATGGAAAGTGACTTCATCAAAGTATTTGATCAATTCCACAATGTGGGCACGGTATGGGACCAACTTCTCATCACAGGTCTCCCACTCACCTTTGACTTGATATATTACCAAAGCTGAGTCTCCATATACATCCAGAATCTTGATTCTAGTATCGATCGCAGCTTCAATACCTAAAATACATGCTTCATACTCAGCAATGTTGTTTGTACATTCAAAGCATAATCTAGCCGTGAAGGGAGTATAACCACCATCGGGATTCATTAAGACAACCCCCACACCATGCCCCATGTAGTTAGAGGAACCATCAAACATCATTTTCCAACGGGACCCTGGCTCGGGACCTTCATCTGGATCTGGAACTTTGCAGTCCTTTATCAGCATAATATCTTCGTCCGGGAAATCGAATTTCAAAGGTTCATAATCTTCGACAGGATGATCAGCAAGGTATTCAGATAAAACGCTGCCCTTGATAGACTTCTGGGTTACATATTGGATGTCGTATTCGGATAACAACATGTGCCAACGGGCGAGTCTTCCAGTCAAAGCAGGCTTCTCAAAGATGTACTTTATTGGATCCATTTTCGAGATCAACAAAGTAGTGTGACAAATCATGTACTGCCTAAGGCGTCTGGTCGCCCATGCCAAAGCACAACAAGTCTTCTCTAAAAGTGAGTATCTGCTCTCACAGTCTGTGAACTTCTTGCTTAGGTAATAAATGGCATGCTCCTTACGACCAGTTTCGTCTTGTTGGCCTAATACGCAACCCATAGATCCCTCGAGCACAGTCAGATACATGAAAAGAGGCTTCCCAGGAGTAGGTGGGATCAAGATAGGAGGTTCTTGCAGATAAACCTTAATCTTCTCAAAAGCCAGTTGACAATCAGGACTCCACTCAATTGCTTGATTCTTCCGGAGTAACGTGAATAGAGGCTCACAAGTAGCAGTCATGTTGGAAATGAATCTGGAGATGTAGTTCAATCTTCCGAGGAAGCCTCTGACTTGCTTTTCTGTCTTGGGAGCTGGCATCTCTTGAATTGCTCTGACCTTATCTGGATCTACTTCAATACCTTGCTGACTAACAATAAAACCAAGTAACTTTCCCGATCGGACACCAAAAGTACACTTAGCTGGATTCAGTCGCAGTTGGAACTTTCTGAGACGCTCAAATAACTTCAAGAGATGATTCAAATGATCCTCCTCACTCTGTGATTTGGCAATCATATCATCCACATAAACTTCTATCTCTTTATGCATCATATCATGGAAAAGGGTGACCATTGCCCTCTGATAAGTGGCTCCTGCATTTCTGAGACCAAATGGCATAACCTTGTAACAATAAGTGCCCCATGGTGTGATGAATGTAGTCTTCTCCATATCGTCAGGATCCATTTTGATCTGGTTGTATCCTGAAAACCCATCCATGAAGGAGAAAACAACAAATTTAGCAGTGTTGTCAACCAAAGTATCAATATGCGGAAGAGGGAAATCGTCCTTCGGACTGGCTTTGTTCAAATCCCTATAGTCCACACACATTCTGACTTTGCCATCCTTTTTAGGGACTGGCACAATATTAGCTACCCACTCAGGGTACTTTGCAACTGCGAGGAATCCAGCATCGAACTGCCTTTTGACCTCTTCTCGAATCTTCAGAGCCATGTCTGGTCTTGTTCTTCGAAGCTTTTGCTTTACAGGAGGACAATCTGGTCGAAGAGGTAACTTGTGGACCACTATGTCTGTGTCTAACCCGGGCATATCTTGATACGACCATGCAAACACATCTACATACTCTCGGAGAAGCTTGACCAATCTTTCTCTGACATCTGCCCCAAGTGTTGTACCAATCTTGACTTCCTTCATGTCTTCATCAGTGCCAAGATTTATGGTCTCTACCTGCTCCTTATGTGGCTGAAGATCTGTGTGCTCATTCTCAACCAATCTTGCCAGTTCTTCGGGAATGTCACAATCTTCCTCACTTTCATCTTCCGCTTGGTAGATGGGCGAATCAAAGTTAGGAGAGAATGTAGAGTCATTGGATTCAACAGGGTTTTCGTTTATTCTGCATATGATAATGATTTGCTTTTATTAAAAGTGGAAAATTAGAGAAATGCAAGAGAAAAAAACCTTTTTTTATTGGTTTTGAAAGATTGCCATCTTCTTTTAAAAGTGAAAAGAGAGAAAAAACAGTAAATGATCAAAATAAGAGTTTAACAAAATGCCTTCATTGATAATAACTTTGAAAATGAGAAGGGGCCCTACAAAATACTCCCATAGCCTTGGGCAGAGCTAGGGAACTTTGAAAACATTGAAAAAACAACAAATTACTTTGACAATGGAAAAAATTCAGGGATCTCGACTGCCTCCCAATTGTCCAAGGCTTCTTCACACTGATACACCAAGTGATTCACATCTTCGTCTTCAGAAACTCCATCAACTGCATTGACCTGATAACCAGCACTGGAGAACACTTCTTGAATGGTCTTCAGACGTCCTTTAACGGAGGTTGACGCTCCTTCTTTCACATGAGTTGGTTTGTAACCCAACCCGCAACGATCTAGCTTCTGCTTGACTTCGATGACATCACCCCAACCTTCATGGCTTCTTTCTTCAATGGTGGAAATGGTACTCTTCAGCGATGCAAAAGATGGGATACCCTTCCCTTTCGGTTCCTCTACTTCCAAAAGGACAGCATTGGCTATCTCAAGAGCTTGGAAAGAAGTTTCCAAAGCATCTTCATCAGCCTCAATATAGCTAAAGGATGAAAGGTTGCTAACCATGAGGTCTTCTTCCCCAGACACGGTTACCAGCTTGTTATTGACTACAACTTCATCTTCTGATGTAGGGTAGAAGTGACTGCCCCAGCGGCATGGATCCAAGGTCTTCCCAGCAAGCAGCTGTAGTTAGGATTGATGTCCATAACCTGGAAAGTGATTTTGAAGACCTGTGGCCCAATCAAGATCGGTAAGTCTATTTCTCCAATAACAGTCCTCCTTGAACCATCAAAAGCTTTTACAATCAGTGCACTGGGCCTCATCTCTGCCCCTTGATAAGATAACTTAGCCAGTGTTCTTTTCGGCAAAACATTCAATGAAGATCCTGTATCCACTAGAACTCTTGCTAAAGTATCCTCTTGACATTTCACTGATATGTGGAGAGCACGGTTGTGGTCCAAGCCCTCCTTTGGAAGATCCTCCATACTGAAACTGAGGTTGTTACATGCAGTGATATTGGCAATGACTCCATCAAACTGATTCACTGTTATATCATGCGTAACATGAGCTTGGGCTAGCAACTTCTGAAGTGCACTTCGATGAGCCGGAGAATGCATAAGCAGTGATAGGATAGATATTTTGGAAGGCGTTTGATGTAGCTGATCAATGACCTTATAATCACTCTTCTTTATGATTCTGAGAAATTCTGCATCCTCTTCTCCCAAGACTACTTCTTTATCTTTGTTGGCAACAGCTGGTATGACTTCTTTAGGCGGAGCCGTATTGGCTTGCTGGGTATATACACGACCACTGCGAGTCAGACGACCTGCACCCGCTATGTCAGCACTTGCAACTTTTGAACCTTCCTTCTGATTAGCTTTATCCATCTTCTTATGAACCTTCCCTGTATCATACCTCCATGGAACTGCTTTAGTGTCCTCATAAAGGAAAGGGTTACTCCTTTGTTAAAATCTTGGCTCAGGTATATTGAAAATTGGCACCACAGATTCTGGAGTATTGAAGATAGGTTGCGCTCCTGAAGATTCAGGCAGGTTGAACACTGGCACCCAGGTGGAATCAGATTCCGGCAAGTTGAAAATGGGTTCAATCACTGCCACTTCATTCCTCTTCGTATGACCGCTCACTTGTAAGACACCTTCATCAATCAAATCTTGAACATCTTTTAGGACCAATTCACATCCCTTTGGACTATCAACACAACCTTCACAATTCTCATGACAGCTCTTCAGTATACCCGCACCCACTAATTTTGCATGGAAGTCTCGAAGCGGGGTCTTGATCTCCGTGGCATTGAAAATCAAACCTTCTTCAGACTCGTCAACAATAGCATTTATGGACCCATGCTTGGGTAAAGGATTATCTTTGACATTCGGACCAGTATTCCCAAATGACAGAATGTTCTTCTCCATCAAATCTTTCACGATGTACTTCAAAGCATAACAACCCTCCAAATCGTGCCCCGGGGCACCTTCGTGGAATAAACAGTGGGCATTTGGGTTGTAATTTGGTGGAAGCGGATTTGGTGGAGGACCCAAAGGCCTTGGAGTAACCAAACCCTTCTTCAGCAGTGAAGGATATAACTCAGTATAAGTTATAGGGATTCGAGGATTAGGAGGCCTTCCACCTGGTCTTCTATTCTGAAAATTGGGATTTGGATGAGGAGCTGGAGTCCTCTGCTGGTAGGCTGAAGCATTGGGTGCTTGTTGATAGCCTGGGTTGTTGAGCATTGGTTGATAAGGTTGAATCATTGGAGCCGCTTGTTGATACATCGGTACTGCTTGAGTTGGCCGATACATCTGGACTTGTGGATTAAATGACGGTTGAACCGCCGCTACATAAGGATGTTGGGCATACTGTTGTTGATGAGCATACTGCCGTTGATGAGGTGAAGGTCTTTGCCACAGCGGATTTCTTCTTTGACTTGCCATTATCGCATTTGTCTCACCCTCCTTCTTCTTGTGGAAGTTATTGGTAAATTTCTTGCCAATATTCCCACTGCTAGTGCTGGAACTGCCAGATGCACCACTCATTTTTCCACTCTTCAAACCGAGTTCTACCTTGATTCCCACAGCCACTAAATCAGAGAAACTAGAAGTTATGCTCCCCACCATTCTCTCATAGAATTCTGGTCGCACAGTGTCAACAAACCAGTCAGCTAATTCTTTTTCAGTCAATGGGGGCTCTACTTGAGAAGCGGTCCCTCTCCACCTTTGAGCATATTCCTTAAATGATTCAGACTCTTTCTGGGACATGCTTAGCAATTGCCTCCTATCGGGAGCGAGGTCCATGTTGTATTTGTATTGTTGGATGAAAGCATCTGCCAAGTCTTGGAAACTGCGGATCTTCGACTGGTCAAGCGTCAAATACCATTTGGAGGAGATTCCCTTTAGACTGTCTTGAAAACAGTGGATCATTAACTTATCATTGTCTACCTGAGCAGCCATTCTTCGATAGTACATCAGGAGATGGTTCTTAGGACAAGTTGCACCCTCATACATATCAAAGGTGGGTATCTTGAACTTTGGAGGTATTACCAATCCAGACACCAGACACATCTCCCTGGCAGCAGCACCAAAGATCTGGTCACCTTCAATCGCTCTTAACCTTTTTTCAAGGGTATCAAAATTCTCTTGCATCTTCACGTGTTTCTCATCTCCGTTTTCAGACATATCTGGCGCTTCATACCCTTGATGGTCATTAAAGTACGGTTGAGCACGGGTGTGCACAATGTCTGGTGTAAAATTAGCAACTGCATGATTCTCTTCATTAGTCACAGGAACAGTTTGTTGAGCAGCAAATCCCTGAGGAGGAGGCACAAAACCTTGAAAAGGAAATGCCATACCCTGAGAGGGAGGTGCGAAACTTTGAGAAGCTAAGCCTTGGGACGGAGGGAAGAAACCCTGAGCAGCAAATCCTTGGGAAGGAGGTATAAAACTCTGAGTAGCAAAACCTTGAGAAGGAGGGAAGAAACCCTGAGCAGCAAGTCCTTGGGAAGGAGGAATAAAACTTTGAGTAGCAAACCCTGAAGAAGAAGGAATAAAACTTTGAGAAGCAAAACCATGAGGAGGAGGGACGGATCCATGAGGAAGTCCAAAAGGAGGCCAGGTCACAGGGGTAATGACTGATGATGTAGGCTGGGTCGTTGTAGTGACAAATTCAGTCGTTGCAGTAACAATTTCTGACACCACAGTCCGTTGGGTATCCATCTTCGCTCGAATGACTTGTAACATTTCCATCATCTGACCCATATTTCCACGAATATCAGAAAGCTCTTCGTTAACTCTGTCCATCTCTAGGTCTCTTTCAGCCATCCTCTTCCTGGCTTGAGCTCGAGTGTAGTATTTGCGTGAGAGCCTCAGTGTGAAAGCCGAACTGAGAGCAGATGACGGGAATGAGTTTCATGAAAAAAATGCAAATGCAATGCCAAATGTATGAGTGCAATGCAAAAATGAAATTTATTCAAGGAACTTAAGAAACAATTTGCAAATACCAAGGAAACACATAATAATCAAAAGGATATGATTTCATTAAATTCAAAAAGTGATACAAGGTTTTGAGTACACTTTCAAAAATCCCAAACAAAGCTTAATAAAGACAAAGACAAAGTCCTAAGGAGATTCTCCTAAAAGCCTCAAGTTGAGCTTCTCGATTTGTGCCTTCATCTGAGCCCTTTCAAGCATAAGTTGATCCACGATCGACTTCCAAGAAGTGTCCTCTTGAGTGCTGGAGGAAAATAAATCCTCTGGTGCTTTCCTTTTCTTGCTGGAGAGCTCTTCTTCTTCCTTCATCCTCAGTTGTCTTCTAAGTTCTTCATTCTCACTACTGATGATCTGATGACGATTCTTCCATGCATTCTTCTCTCGAATCTCTTTCTCCAAATCAATCTTCAGCTTCTCTGCATCATCCATAAAGATTAGAATGGGTTTCTTGAAGGTCATAGGATCCTGGCGAGGGTAAGGCATCTTCAGACTGATTGCCCTATCTCGTACCCATTGGAGATAGGGTTCCATAGAAACACAATTCGGCTTTCCCAAGCTACTCCTCCCCTTCCTATGGATGTACTTCCAAGCTTGCATAATCTGTTTCTTGAGCTCTGGTTCTTCGTCGTCCTTAAAGAAAATTCCTTCCACTTCAACACTCTTAGGCTTGTCCTTCAACGGATACCCGAGTTGGCGGCGAGCCAACACTGGATTATAGCTGATTCCTCCCTTAGTGCCAAGAAGAGGCACATTAGCAAAATCACCACAGCTATCAATAATCAATACTCCATCATAAGCACGATTGTACCAACTAATGTCAGAGTGGGTAAGAGACATGATCCTTTGTGACCACCACAAACCATCCTTAAGGTTCCAAAATGAAGCTGACTTAGGCAAGTGCGAAATAAACCACTCATATAGCAATGATGCACAACAAGTAATCATCCCTCCCTTATGGAGATTCCTCAGATGGATGGAATGGTAAGTGTCTCCGAGTAAAGTAGGGACCGGGTTCTTCTTCAGAAAGATTTTGATGGCGTTCAGGTCGATAAAGTCTTCAAAGTTTAGGAAAAGTAACACTCCATATATTAGCAGAATAAAGGTCGCCTCAAAAGCTTTCATATCATTCACATCAACAAAATTCTTGGCCTTTTCTATCAGAAACTTTGTAGGGAATCCAAAAATCTTTCCTTTATAGGTCATATTTGCCTTGACCTCAGGAACACTCAAATATGTCGCCTTTGCAATCTCTGCTTCTTCAGGGTCCTTCTCTAGAACAGGGAATGGAAACTCATCCTTAACACGTGATCCTACCAAAACTGAATACTCTTCCAAAGTAGGCGCCAATTGGTAATCAGGGAACGTAAAGCAGTGGTAGAGAGGATCATAAAACTGGAGCATCACAGAGAGCAGCCTTCCATCCCAATCAGTCTTAAGCAAAGCTAAAAGTCTCCTATGCTTCTCCATGAAGGCTTCTTGATCCAGAACCAAATCTCTTAATTTCCTTAGGTCTTCAAGTTTGGGAGTTTTGAATGTGTACTTGACAGTCTTTCTTCTTCCAAAGTCCATGATGATACCTATGATATTTGCAAAGATAAAGTTTCTGAGTTCCTTGAATAAATGGTAAAAATGATGCTTCATGATGCGTGAATGCAATGAATACACAAACACAAACAAGGCTTAGGTTCAAAGCTTGCATGAGGTCAAAGGTTCAACCCTCCAAAAAGGTATGTACTATGGGTTTGTTTGTACCTGTACAACGGGTTCTAAGAGTTCCCAGAATCACTGTCCCATCTTTCGGATATTACCGACTTCCCAACTCGACTTGGTAATCAGTAATATTCTCAAGAGAGTCTCATCCGAGTGCAGTATCGCGTATCAACTATTTTGGATTTGCATCCTCATAGTCATCGCACTACATCCCTAAAAAGGCCAAGTGGGGGTAAATGTTCTACGGTCCTCAGCATTAATGGCTCTCAGGTCGAATATAGTAATGTTTTCACGACTGAACTCGATCAACAAAACTACATCCGAGGAGGCCTCCGCTGAGTAGTGGTGTCTCAAGTCAACTTGGTCGGGACTCAACTCCCTACAAGCCTTCTTGAATATACCACCGTCCTAACTTATTTGCACTCAGGTCCGGGTTAGGACTTATCTCACCACACATGGAACACCCAAAAATCCAAAAATAATAACAAGCAATACAACAACAAATATACAAATATACAAGGTGGGCTTAACCCTCAAAAATAGCATCCCCAGTGAAGTCGCCATTTCTGTTGCGGTGAGAATCGGATACCAAGCTATTGATTAAGCTTGAATCGCAAAACATTAAATGTTCACCACCGACTTTAATTTAATCCAAAGGGAAAAGGGAAAAAGATCGTAAAAACCCTAAATGAGGAGAAACTAGGTTCGGGGGTTGGTTATACCTAGGGAAGGTGTTAGCATCCTAAGCATCCGCAGTATCCTACGGGAACCTCTTGTTAATATTTGCATTATTGTTGTTTATTGCTTGCTAAAATTAAAGGAACCTAAGGCTTTTATTTCTAATGGTGCTCGCACAACATCGCATCGATGCCTACGTATCGGGTATAGAATCAGAGCACTCGTAGTTCTCCTAAGGATTAACGAACACTTGGTTACGCTCAAGGTTCGCGGGGAAGGTAAGTGTTATGGCAAACACTCACGTGACTTTAAGAAAGTCACAAAAAGTTGTAAAATAAAAAGCTAAGGACCTAATGGCTAAGGACCTAAGGATGAGGGATGGCTAAACTTCCTATGACATTGAGTCAACTGCAGGAGTTCTTTCCCTTTTGGATTGAAATGCAACAACAGAAAATAAATAAAAGAGGGTGCAAGCTCCTAAGTCTAGGCAAAGGTTGCTACTTGCAAAAATAGACTGAATAAAGTAAATGGAATGCAAGGATAAAGGGCTTGGTTACTGGCTATGGCTCGATATATGGATCGAGAATGCTGGGGTGGCAAACAAACGCAGTGCGACAATTTTCTTAAGTTAAAAAAAAGCTGTGCAGTGTAAGGAACTGTGCAGATGGCGATCGTAAACGACCGACTTACGTGTGTGAGTGTATGTGAAGTGAATTTCACTTGGCGTTGGACCAAGGAATTATTATTTTGAAATGAAAACAGTATGGTGTAGGAGAGCGAGAAATAAATAATTAATAAATAAATTGAAATAAATTGAAGTAGAATAAAATGAATTAAGTAAATTAAATAGAATAAATAAATGGATTGAAAAAAATAAATAAATGCATGAAATAGAAATAAATAAATAAATAAATCGGGAAATCGATAAATAATAAGGAAATGGAAAAATTTGGCCTCATATAGGTTTAGATAACGTCGATTACAAATATCGAATATCGATAAACCCTTAATAATATCATTGGCCCAAAAAATAAAATCAAGAAATTATATATACATTTTTTTTAACTACTTATAACGATAATAATAGAAAAGAAAAAAAATCTAGAATTAAAACATATTTTTTTATTTTGTATGTATATAATTCTTAACTAAATATAAAAATAGAATAGAAAAGAAAATTAAAATTGAAATGTTTTTTATTTATTTATTTTATATATATATATAAATTTCTAAACTAAGTATAATAATAATAATAATAGAAAAGAAAATTAAAAATTGCTTATTTATTTATTTTGTATACACATTTTTTAACTAATAATAATAATAGAAAAGAATGGTATTAAAATACTTACTTATTTATTTTATATGAAATCTTAACTAAATATATAAAAAAACTAAATAAGAAATGGCTTTAGAGAAAACAGGAGGATAAAAAGAAACAGGCCCAATGGGGCGCTGGGCGGATCTCCAACAGGAGAGCGGGTCAAGGCTGACCCGGTTCAGTTGCAAAGAGAGAAAAAAAAAGGGAACCCTAGGCTGTGCGACGTCGTTCCGAAAAGGGGACGAAAATCCCTTGGCGAATATCTCTCTCTCTGAAGCTCTCACAACAAAATCTCTCAGTCTCTCACTCAACTCGCTCTCTCTCAACTCAGCTCACAGCTCTCACTCTCAATGCGTGTCTGTCTCTCCGTCTCAATCGCCTTTGTCTCTCCGTCTCCGGCGGAAAAGGTGAAACAGTGGTGGCCGGCGCAAAAAAGGGGGTTCGTGGTTGGGGTTAACGGAGGTCTTGTGAGCGGTGGTTTTACAGATTGAGCGGAGGGTGATGGTTTGGACGAGTGGTAATCAGAGCGATGAAGATTTCAGGTTTGTTATGTGTTTGATTTGAAGACTTATTTTGAAATTCGACCTCACAGTTCTTGATGGAGGGTTTGTTGTTGACAGAGTAGGAGGTTCCTATCATGATATCCTCGTCTGAAATCGAAAACGCGTGATCTACGTATGCCATTGATTTGTTTTGTTGGTAGCTAGCTCTGTGTTTGTTTCTGTGGTTTTTTTTTTATTCTTTGGATGGGGAAGGAGGTTGTTTGGTGGGTTTTTGGGTGTTGGCCGGGCTTTTTATCAGAATGGTTGTTCGGTGTATTGCGGTTTACATTTGGCTATTACGGAGAAAAAAGGTTGCTGGATGGTGCTTACAGTTTGAATCATAGTTTCAAGGTGAGTTCATTTTTCGCGGTTTTAGTTTTCACAGATCTTTCTGAGTTTTTTATTCGGCTTTGATGTTTGCTACGTAAAGACAGTGGTGGTGAGATTGAGGTTATGCGGTACAGTGGTTTCTGGTTTTGTTTTAATTGGTTCGGATTTGGGTGCAGTGAGTTTCAGTTTTGAAGGATTTCGAATAAGAGGTTTTGAAGAGTTTGAAGGTTGGTTTCGGTGATGGTGAAGGTGGCGATCATGGTCGCGGTTTTGAAACAGGATTTTGGGAAGATGGTTCCGGTGGCTTTCCACGGTGAGTCTCGGTTCGATTTGTTTTTGATTTTCACGACTTCATCTCATTTCTCGTTTTTATTTTTTTGTTTGCTTTCGGATTTGAAGGAGAGGGATTTAATGGTGGCGGTGGGTTAAGTTTCGGTGGTGAAAGGGTGATGGGCCTTGCGGGTTTGCTTGTGCCTTGAAGGTTTGAGGTTGTGGCTTTGCCATTGGTGTTTGGTCCGTTGGATTCCGGAAGGAGGATGGTGGCTGGTTTGCTTCTGTTTCAGGTATACTGTGAGGTGATTTTTTTATAGTTTTGGTGCAGCAATGGTGTTGGTTTTCAACTTGTTTATTTTGTGTGTTTTTCTGAAAAAGGTTGTTTTTGTTTCGATTTTGCAGGTTTGGTGTGGAAGTTGTTCTGTTGAGCGGCGGTGGATTTTGATGGTTGAGGAGACTGTGAGCGGCGAAGGGTCGGTTTGTGCTTGGCTTTAAGATGCTTTGGTGGTGATGGTTCAAAAGTATTGGTGAAGGGTTTGCTGTGTTGGTTTTGGAGGCGGCGAAAAGTGGTGGAGATGGAGGTTGTGATGATACGAACAGTTTGATGATTTGGGCTGTGAGTTTATTTTTGAAGACTTGTTTTTTGAAGAAGGTGAGGTCCTGTTACTATTTGTTTATGCGTTTGTTACCATTTGTTTATGCATTCCGTTTCTGTTTCTCTGTTCCTTTGGTATTGGGGTGTTTGCGGTATATGATTTGTGTTGGGTTTGAGGTGAAGAGGGATGGGTGAGTAAGGGTTCTGTGTGGTTGCTTGAGGTGATTGTTGATGGAAAACAGTTTCTGGTTCGTGGTTTTTTGAAAGGTTTGTTGCAGTTTCCTTTGTAACCTTTGTAGGAAAATCTTTTGAAATTTTTTTGTTTGTTTTATGTATGCAGGATGAAAAGCGATGAAGTGAAACTAAAGTAAAAAAAAAACTAGCTATGGACAAAAATACTAAAAGAGGTGGAGGAGAAAAAGAAATTACCGACCCGAACGTTATCGGGGTGTCGAGTCCACAACAGTAAGCTCCTATTCCTCTTTTGATGCTGAGTTTGTTGCTCTGTGACTGTTTTGGGGCTGCTCCCAGTTTTTGATTTGGGGCCGATTTTGGTTATTTTTGAAACTGATTTGTTTGGGTTTTGGTGCTGTCTTTTTGTAAGATTTTTGTATGTTTTTGTGGCTGAGTTTGGTGTGAGTTTTGATGCTGAACTGGTGTGAGTTTTGAGGCTGTTTGAGAGCTGGTTTGTAGTGAGTTTTTAGGCTGTTTTCAGTGTGTTTAGGGGGCTGTTTTGGGGGGTATTTGATGCTGATTTTTTTGTAGTGTTTGCAATGTAACAGTGTTGCTTATATGGTTGTTGCTGTGCTAAATTTCTTTGATATAACATTGTGTGTTCTATGCTTGTAGGTGAAGGGTTTCAAGAAAGGGAACAAGGCCTGAATTTGTAGCAGTGGGTGGAGAAGTGGAGCAGGAAATGGTTGGTGGCTGCATGCTGATTCTGTTTGATTTGGAGCAGGCTGAATTTTGTATTCTAGTGCTGAATTTTTTTTGTACACTTTTTTTTCTATGCAATTGTAATATAAACAAAATAATATTTGGAATAAAGAGAAGTTGATTATTTACACTATGGTTTGAAATTGAAACTTAATATTGAGAATGAGAACTTTAAATTAAAATCTAAACATAAACTTAAATTAGAAGTGAATTAAAAAAGAAATAAACTAAAAAATTGAAAATAACTCATAAACTTAAATAAATAAACTTGGAACTAAAATTGATTTAGAACTTGAGAAATAAATTGGAATTTAGAAAATAAAAATGTGGATATGAATTAAAATGGAATAAATGGTTAAAAATTAAAATTTGAATTAGAAGTGAATAAAAAAGGAATTAAACTTAAAATTGAAATAACTTAGAAACTTAAATAATTGAAATTAAAAATTAACTTTAGAATTTGAGAAATAAGTTTGGAATTTAGAAAATAAAAATGAATTGAAATTGACATTAGATTTAGAAATAACAACTTGAAAATGGAATAAAATTAAAAATTGAAGAATAGAAAATAAATTCAAAAATAAAACTTGAAAATGAAATAAAAATTAATTTAAAAATGCGAACTTGAAAATGAAAAGAAATAACAAATAAATTTAGAAAAAATTGAAAATTGAGCTAAAGGTTAGAAATAGAAATTAAAATAAAATCTTAACATAGGAACTCGAAAATAGAAACGAAAATAGAAAATAAAAAAAATAAATTAAAAATACGAAAATGAAATAAAAAGTCATAAATAAGAAAAGAGAAATTAAATTAAAATAGAAGCTAGAAAATGAGAAGAAAGCAACAGAAAATGAATCGGGAAAAATCCCTGCTAAATGCGATGAATGTATGATTATGATATGAGCGATTAGGGGTAAAATTTGGGGTGTGACATCAGGATAGGATCAAAGTTTGGCCTATTGCGATACTGATTTTGTCCAGCAGCAGGATGAGGAGCCTGAGCTTGAGCTCGAACTTGAACTTGAGCTTGAACTGGTTGAGCTCGAACTTGAACTTGAGCTTGAGCTGGTTGAGCTTTGACAATAGGAGCTACTGCAGCTACATATGGTTGAACATATCTTTGTTGCGGGCGATAAGGCTTCCTCTCAGTTGAAACAGCATAAGCATCACCATCTCTTCTCTTTTGAAAGTTCCCAAGAGACTTTCTTGTAACATTAGAAGATTCAGCATTGGTAATCTTACCCTTCTTGATACCTTCTTCTAGTCTTTCTCCAATAGTGACTAGATTAGAAAAACCAGATGAAACACTTCCTACCATTTTCTCCCAAAAGAACGGTTGAAGAGTGTCCATGAACAAACCAGTTAATTCTTTTTCGGCCAAAGGTGGCTCCACTTGAGCAGCTAGCTCTCTCCAATGCTGAGCGTACTCTTTGAACGATTCTTTCTCTTTTTGTGACATGTTTTGATGTTGACGAAGGTCGGGCACCATGTCCAGATTGTACTTATACTGTCTTACGAAAGCATCAGATAAATCCTTCCAGCTTCGGATGTGACTCTTCTCGAGTCCCACATACCACTTCATAGAAGCACCACTCAGACTATCTTGAAAACAATGAATAAGCAGTTTATAGTCCTTGGCATGCGGAGCCATTTTGTGACAATACATCAACAAATGAATCTTAGGACAAGTATGACCATTGTATTTCTCGAATACAGGAACTTTGAACTTATCAAGAAAAACAAGGTCGGAAACCAAACACACGTCTATCGCAACAGCACCTAAGACATATTTTCCTTCTAGACCTCTTACCCTCTTCTCAAGAGTCAAACATTACTCTCTAACTTCATCCATATATCCAGGTTCACCCTGACTTTCATCTTGTGGACCAGCATCCTGGTACAAAAAAGGAGAATTTTGATAAATAGTTTGAGAAGTAGTGTGCACAACAGGTTGAGGTTCGACAAAAGTCGGAGCTGAAAAGACTGGCACAATAGATGGACCACCCATTTGAGCAGTAGCAACAGCTGGCACGTAATCTGGAGGTAACCTAAATTCTGGCCAAGTAGAAGTCGGTTGCTGAATCACAGGAGGGTCAACAACAGCAGTAAAAACTTCAGAGATAACAATCCTTTGAGGTGGTTCACCTCGAGCAATCAGAACTTGCATCATTTCAGTGAGCCTGGTCATACTAACTTTCAACTCATCAATCTCCATCCGGACTTCCAGGTTATGTTGTTCTTGGTTTTCCATTCTCAATCTGATAGCTCTCAATCTGTTAGCAGCTCTAGTACCGTATCTGTGGTAAGGAGACAACTTGACGAATCAACAGACAACTGAAGAAGGAAACAACTGGGATGAGTTCCCACACAACTCGGATGAACGCAAGAATATGCGAGGATGCAATGATATGCAATGTTCACTTCCCTTTTCAATATTTGCAATAATCGGGATTCTTTTTCCTTGAAAAATGGTTGTAATGATGATCATGATGAATATGTAGATGCAACAACCACAGACAAGATCACGCAAAGCACACATGTTCAAAGATTCAGATCACGAGCATGGAGTCAAGGGATAAGAACCAACAACCCACAAAGGCATGTACTAAGGATTGTCTTCATTGTACCTGCAAAAAACCAAAAGGGTGCTAACAGAGGTTCCCGGAGTTAACAGCCATCTTTAGAATATTATCGGTATGTTGGATTACTCCCTAACCAATAACATTCTTAAAATAGACCTCGTCCGAGTGTAGTATCGTGTGACAACCGCGTTAGGTTTACACCCGAATAGTTTCCGCACTACGTTCCTAAATTGGCTTGGATGAGTTAAGGGTTCTACGATTCTCAGTATGATCAGCTCAAGGTCGGAAAATAATGCCACGTACGATTACTCATCATGACATTGATAATCCAAGAGAGCCTAACCGAGTGGAGATTATCAAATTGATATCGCTTTGGACTACTCCATCGCGTATAGCTTCGAATATCACCGTCCTATCATAAGTTCAACTCAGATCCAGGTTAGAATCTATCTCACTCACAGAGGATCACCAAAACCAAAACAGAACAAACAAGTAACAAACAAATCAAACCAAAGCAGTAAACAAATCAAAGTAGGCCGAATCCACTTAGAGATTGACTCCCCAGCAGAGTCGCCACTTTTCTGTAGCGGTAAAATCATGAGTGTAAGCTATTGGTTAACTTAACTCAAGGTAAACAGAGTCGCCACCATTCTTTTTATTTTATTCCAAATGGAAAAGGGAAAAAGAGCGAATAAAACCTAATGAATCTAAAAGAAAAAAGATAAAAGAATCGAACAGAGAACGGGTAAGGGGATAGGTTACAAATTGGGAAGGTTTTATGCACCCAAAATGTCCGTGGTACTCCACGGGAGCCCTTTGAAATATTTACTTCTTTTTTGGTTTGAAAATGGTTTGTTTGAAAGAGATTGAAGAGATGAGAAGAGAAATGTTTTTAAATATTTTTGTGTTTGAAGAGACAATTGTCTCATGCCTACGTACCCACAAAGTGCAATGCGGGATCAAAACCTCGTAGTTCGTGGTACAAAATGTGAAAAGAACAATGCATTAAATTGATTTTAAAATGTAAAGATAAGTCGTCATTCTTTAGCGAATAATTCCGCTAAAAAGAATGAATCATATCTAGACATAAAATGGTTAAAACGAAAAGTGCACGAGGGCACACAAAAAAAACAATTGAATAAGTTTTGAATTTTTTTAAGTATTTTTTGAGAAGAAATTTTCGATATGCTTATGTGGTTTAGCATTCATTAAGAAATGAAATGAAAAGGTAAAACCGCTTGACCTAAGTCAAGGTTTGATTATGAAAACATTTGAAGTTTGAAAACAAAGAAGGTTTTGAAAATAGGAAGAATATTTGAAAATCTAAGAAGTGGGAGGAGATGAAGGGACTATCCTAAGACTTAAAGTAAAAGTTAAGGGAAGAACAACCAAACCGTATGGTGAACATTCTTCGAAACAATAGGACTTCCATCTTCATAAACAAGTGAACCAAATCGGCTAAGGTCTCCAATCCATAATAGCTCAAGCAAAGGAATGATCCTAGAATCTAAGTCCAAATTCCAATTCCAATGCTAAGGATAGTAACCATAGTCCAAAGTTAAAGTCACAAGTATTTTTAGATGTTTAATCCTTTATTAATGTTTTTGTGTCCAAATGGACAAAGGAAAAATCACAAGCATAACAATATAAACATAAACAAAATGATGAATGATATAGTATAATAAAAGCATAATAAAGGAGATAAGGAGCAAGAGATTAAAATAAAGAGGATAAGGTGCGAGAATGATTTAAAATGTTAGTATATTAATCGTATAATAATATTTACATAGAAATGGTATGATGAACTTAATCAAACACAACCAAAAAGAGATAACCAAAATCGAGAGGCAACCGGATCCAATTGGATCTTATTCCGAATTCGGGACAAGTTTAGGTCTATGTTAAACAATCGCCGAGTAATTTACGAAGTAATTACCCTACAAATGAGGCCGGCCACCACCAATTAAGGTGGAAAATATTTGTGCTAATACATGTTAGAGAAATGATATGATGGATCATTCTCCGAAAACATGTCGCACAAAAAGAAAAAAGTGGTAACGGTCTAATCTTAATCGAGATTTCACATTGAATTATTGAATGCAATCTATCACGATCCCAAAGTACGGAGAATGATCCAAATGATCATTCATCCATAGATTTGAAAAAATGAAGATTAAGCGTCTTCGAAAACCAATAATCTTCTAATCGGAGATCTCATCGACCAAAAATAAAAATAAGATGAAATAAAGTGGATCTTAATATTTATGAATCACACAACCAATTAAAAATGAAGAAAAAATTCAATAAAAAAATGATAAAGCAAATTCAAAGGAAAAAAAAAGACACAAACATATTTTTTAAAAGGTTTTTTTTTATAAAATGAGACCAATTAAAGGATATGAGAAAAAATATTTAAAAGACAATGAAATTAGTAAACAATTTAAAAAAGAAAGAAAGTAGAAAAACAAAATAAACTAAAGCCAAAGAAGGAGGGTGGAAACGATGAAATCTGGTGGTGGATGTAGCAGTCTGATCCAATACCAAAGCAAGGCCCAAATCAAGTCTTTTTTATAAAAAAAACGAACCAGTACAATTAAAAAGAAGAAAAAAAATGAATAAATAAAACAAAAGTTGAAATAGTTTTCTTCTTCTTCTCACACGCACTCTTCACCTTTTGCGGCAATACTAAACCGCCTCCGTCAATTTTTCCGCCGAAGAAAAACAACACATCATCGCCGTCCTTTTCTTCTTTCTCATATGAACCGTGCGACCTCAGAGCTTTCTCCCTCAACCAATCAACGACACATCTATCTCTCCTTCTCCTTCACAGATCTCGCGTCAATTTCTCTCTCAAATCTCCAAATTCAACGTGGTTTAAAGGTTCGAATCTGAGATGGATTTGTTGAGGGTTAATGGATTGTTGAAGGTTTACAATGAAGCTCAAAGGAATTGGAATGGAGGAATCAAAGAATTTCCGATTGAGGCTTTGAAGTTTCGAGGTTTGAAATAGGGATGATGAGTTTTTGAAGCTTTGGAATTGAATTTGACAGGGGTTTATTATGCTCTCAAAGCTTAGAAATTGAAGGAATATGGAGCTCTATTTAAAGAAGAAATGGAGAGAAGTATGATGTTGTTTTGTTCACTGATTTGTTGTGTTTTTAACGGTGATGAGGTTCGCGCTTGCTGAGTTTTTTCATGCTGCGTTTCAGGTGCTTTGTAGATGCGTTTTGAAGCCACCAAGTTCTCATGTGTAGGCTGCGTTTTATGTATCTTGAAATTGTTTTCACTGCATTTCATGTTGTGAAATGTGCGATAAAGCTGTGAATCTCACGTTTTATTCCTCTGGATCTTGCGTTTTGAAATCACGAGTTTTTGATGCAGACTGTGATGTTGAGCTGCATGATTGAAGCTGTGTGTGTATGCTGCGTTTCATTTGAAATCCGGTTGCGTTTTGGTACCTGGCTTGCGGCGTTTTTACTGATGTCGTGCGTACGGCGTGACGTGAAGTGTTGATGTTCACGTGTGGCTTGGCCTGGAAGTGTGATAAGTGGCTTGGAGAGTAGTTGGAAGGATCCAGTTTTCCTTCAATTTTTCTTTTTGGGCTTTGATGGCTTTGTAATTAAAACTGGTTGGGCTTATAATAATTTGGTGATGGTTTATGAAAAAAACTTTGAATATTGATAGAAATAAGAATGGAAAAAATGATTTTATGAATACGAAAATTGGAAATAAAAAAATGATAATTTGGATAAAACATGAATTTTGGATAATGAAATTAAAAAGGTGTATGAATCGGATAAATCGAGAAAAAAAATGGAAGGAAACAGGCATTGAATAAAATGAATAATAGAAATTGAAAAAAAATAAAGATGGTTTAATTAAAAATGGATAATGAATAAAATTTGGATGGAAATGGATATAGATCGGAAATGAAAATAATGCGTGAATTAGGAAGATGGAATTTGAAAAATGGTTTAGAACGGATAAATGGATATGAAGTGATGATTTTTAACCCAAAACCATTCTTGATTTTTTCTTGTACAAGCCACTTGAACATGACCCCTCCTGAACCGCTGAATATTTGAAAATTACGCCACAACCAACGTCTGAAAATTGCCTTGATTATTTGAATCCATGCTGAGGAAAATAAATCCACAGATGAATCACTGATGAACTGATGAACACTTTACCACAATGATCTAGAATGAAACTTCTTATGAATCACAACTTGAGAATCTGATGAACTTCAACACACGACACGCTTGAACTTTTTTTTGAATACGCATTGTTTGAGGAATAAACCACTGGCACACATAACTTGCAGTCGAAACAATTTTTGATAGTTTGATCAAGATTAGGTCAAACGTCCATCAGAATCGAATCATAACTGAACAACCACATCTGAATTAAGATCACTGCCCTGTCTTTGAAATCCTGCACACATAGAGAAGAAGAAGCAAACTGCGACATATTTTTGTATTTTGGTTAGAAGTTAGTAATATAAACAAATAAAGACAAGTAGAAGGAATGTTGATTCCCTGTGAGGCGTAGACCTGCACCTGAGGAGAATAAATGAACTAGTACGTGATCTTGTTTGTATGCAAGATGCATATGAGATGCGAAAAATCTTAGGGTCAAAAATTAGGGTATGACACTCATCTTTCACCTTAATGTGATGATAGCCTGATCTCAAATCGATCTTGCTAAACACACGAGCACCTACCATCTGATCCATCAAATCATCTATTCTTGGTAACATATACTTGTTCTTAATTGTTACCTTGTTCAATTGTCTATAATCCATACAAGGCCTTATACTTCCATCTTTCTTCTTAAATAACAAAATTGGAGCTCCCCATGGCGATACACTTGGTCTTACAAACTTCTTCTCAAACAACTCTTTCAATTGCTTCTTCAATTCAGCTAACTCAGATGCAAACATTTTGTACGGTGCCATAGAAACAGGTCTAGTACCAGGTACAAGATCAATAACAAACTCAACTTTTCTCTCAGGTGGTACATCCGGAATTTCATCAGGGAAAACCTCAGGAAATTCATTCACTACTTGCAACTCTTCAATATTAGCTTTACTCTTTACAGATAATGATGCCATCAACGAAAACATATGGGCATCCTCTTTCACCAACTTCTAAAACTCTCTAAAAAACAACAATCCAACTCCTTCCTCTTCTGGAGTAGAAAACCTTACTAACTTACGAAAGCATTTAATATGAACATAGTTATACCCTAACCAGTTCATACCTAGGATTACATCCATCCCAGTCATCGGTAACATACCAAATCAATATAAAAGTCTCTATCAAAGATAGATAACAGATAACTCAAACACACTAGAGAAGTAATCACTAATCCCTTATCCGGAATCTCCACGGCCATTTCTCCTTTCATAGCAGACAACTCAAGACCCAACCTCTTAACACAATCAACAACAATAAAACAATGGGTAGCACTCGTATCGATAATAGTAATTAAATGAATACTATTAATGAAACATGTACCTCTGACGATTTTTGTCCTCATTAGTTGTCTGAGTCCCAGCTAAAGCGAACACTTTTCCACCAGACTTTGCTTTCTTTGGATTCTGGCACTAGCTACCAATATGTCCTTCTTCACCATAGTTAAAGCAGATCATCTCCTTATGCATGCACTTAGATATCGCATGCCCAACTTTTCCATAACAGAAACAACGCTTCACCTCAGCGATACACACGTTACTCTTATGTCCAACTTGCCCACACTTGAAACAAACAATACCAGCAGGAGCATCTCCCCCACTAGTTCTCTGACCCGAAACAACTTTCTACTTACCCTTACTAGCTAGAGTGTCATAAGGCTTTCCACATGTTTGCTGATTCTTGCCCCTTCTATCAGTAACAATCTTGTAGTGAGAATTATTATCTTCCTCGAAGATCCTGCAACTATCAACCAGATCAGCAAAAACACGAATCTTCTGATACCCTACCGCTTTCTTAATCTCTGAATGCAACCCGTTCTCAAACTTGATGCACTTCAAAAATTCAGTAGTTGTTGCATAGAGGTGCGTATAGAATTTCAAAAATTCCATAAACTTTGCGGCATAATCTGTCATTGACATATTCCCCTGCTTCAGCGCAAGAAATTCAATCTATTTCTTACCACACACATCTTTAGGGTAATACTTCCTCATAAACTCTACGAAAAACAACTCAAGTGATCTCTTCACCTGCAACTTCCAACCTTTCTCTGGTTTCCAACCACCAATCATCAGCCTCAACTGCCAACATGTGAGTCCCATAACAAACTTTCTGTGCTAAAGTGCAATCCATCACACGAAAAATTCTCTCAATTTCTTCAACCAGACCAATGCAGCATCAGGGTCATAATTGCCCTTGAAGGTAGGCGGATTGTGTCTCTGAAAAGTCACAAAAGTACGAGACTCATCATTCTCGCCAGCATTTGGTAAATTCTGTACAGCCTAAGCCATTTCTTGCATTGCGGAAGCCATCACAACATCATTTCTTATAGCCATCTCAACTTAACACTATAACACAACAAAAGTTAGAACCACATAACAATACTCGATTGTTAGACAACTACGACTCGACAACTTGGTCAAACAGACGACCTGCTCTGATACTAGTAATGTAACACCCCCATTCTACGCGGCTTTATAATTTAAATCAGAGTTATATAAAAATTCACCAAAACATGGAATATTACATTTCAACTTCAAAAATCAAATAATTAAACTTCAATAATAATACGGCTTCACAAACTACGCAGCAGATTCAACAAAAAATTGCAACATTTAAAACAACTTCAAGTATATTCAACATCAGATACTTCGACATGGTTTTCAACATGAAACAACTAAAACAAATCCTTCAAATAAATAGAAATCCAACATAAAATAAAACATGTTTTCATCCCTCCAAAGTGTTACGTATCAGAGCGACAAACACCCACTTGAGACGACTAAGTACCCGCATCTTGGTTACCTGCACGTTACCAACAAAGGACAACATTCAAACAGAAGGGGTGAGATATCGAATAACATAAACAGGAGTATGATAATCAATACGTAAGCAAGGAATCATACAATCACCCACTTCACACAACTAGCAACATAAACGCACAACTTGCAACCAGTAACCAATAGCAACATAGATAAATTGCGACTCCAATGTGAATCAACTAATATATGCATGTGGTACCATTGAAGTAAAACTCCCAACTTAATTTTTTTACAGTTTATCGAGGCATCAACAATTTATTTGCCAATCCAGGCTAACTTGAATCGAGCATTCCCTCCGACTTGAAAATATGCAAATGTATGCTACTATGAATGGCATACAACAACAACATAAGCAACAACTTAACAACTCAACAATGTGAACCATCATTGGTCAATCGACCGGCAACTTAATAATTTCCCCCAAGATCGTAACAACACAACTTATAACAACTTAATACAACTTCAACATGGAAAACGACTAATTACGGCTTAATCGATTAGATTTCTAAATTAATTAATTTTAATCCTCAAACTAATATAATCAACTTATTTCAATTCTACTTAAAGTCTAATATCGATTCAACTCGAAACGGATACGAAAACAGGACGAATCGCTAAAAACTACATTTTCTGCGCACCACTCTGCCCATACACGTAATGGCCACATCATATGCGTAACAACTTGCTTCTACGCAATCTCTTACGCGTAATGTCTAACCTTTTACGCGTAATACCTTATCTCCTTATGCGTCTCCTACGCAAATGGCCAGATGGCCTTGAAATCAACCTTCCCTTACGCGTAATGCTTGCGTATCTGGGATGTGTTACGTGTAATACCCCTCCTATTACGCATAATACCAGATATGTTACGTGAAACACCAGAATGCATACCAATCCTACTTCTGCTATGAATTACACAATTTCATCACTCCATTCAAGCCTAATTGGGTTTCTACATTGATTTTAGATTCCAAATCTTCTGTATCTATTCATCTACTAATTTCTACGACTGAATTTACGAGTCCTAATCTCCTTCTCTACACGATTTTCCTGCAACAATCAGTCCAACAACAGGAACAACTCTCAGGAAATCAACACAACAAGAACAACATATCATACATATAAGATTCATACAAATTCCAGCAACAAATCATACGAAAAACGTAGCAATAATTATACGAAACCCCAACCTACATACAAATTATCTAATCCCGGTTAGAATTTGAACCCCACCCTTACCTTGGATTGAAGGCAACTCGAATCTACAGACCAAAAATCTCTACGAAAATCCAACCTAGCCTCTTTTTCTTCCTCAAGACTTGTTCTCTTCTCACCAAAAATTCTGATTATTCTCAAATTAGGTTTTTAGTCTAATTTTACTAAAATCTCACTAATTAGCTTAATTACTAATGGGCCTAAAATAACACCCCCAACTTTACTACTCTCACACTACAACTAAGCCCAACTTAATATTATATCATTAATACTCATTTTATTTATCCAACTTAATTAACTTAAACAACTTAAACACAACTTAATCATCCACTTAATACCAACTCAAATAACTTAATAACATAAACGAAAAAACAACACCTAACAATAGTTAATCAGGAAAAATACGTAATAATAATTAATTAAATAATTAATTATATACGGGCATTATAGTGCCTCCAGCTCGACAGGGAGAGGGGCTGGTATTATCCTCGAGAACGAAGACGACATCTTGATTGAGGTATCACTAGCCTTATCCTTCCCGACGTCGAACAACCAGGCAGAGTACGAAGCATTCCTGGCAGGCCTACGACTGCCTGAAGACCTAGGGGCAAAAGAAGTAAAAATATCCACCGACTCACAACTCGTAGCCTCCCAGGTACGGAGAGAGTACCAGGCCAAAAACGACAATCTCATCGAATACTTGGCCCTCGTCAGAGACAAATTGGAAAAGTTCGACTCATGGGAATTCCAACACGTTCCATGTGAGCATAACACGCGAGCAGATGTTTTATCTAAACTGGCGAGCACACAGAAGAAAGGCGGAAACAAGTCTGTGATCCAGGAAATCCTCCCACGACCAAGCATCGAGAAACTTCCCCCAAGACGTGAATGCCATCAGTGACACCCATTGTTGGATGACTCCCACCTATAATTACCTCACAAAGGACGAGCTATCAGTCGACCCAAAGAGGCATTCGCAACTAAGAGAAGGGCATACTCCAACCTCCTCGTCGAAAGCAAACTCTACCGATGAGGATTCTCCATCCCACTGCTCAAATATGTCGACGAAGAAAAAGTCCCCGACATCCTGGGAGAAATCCACAGAGGAATTAACACTCAACATCTCGAAGGAAAATCCTTAGCACGAAAGGCACTCCGTGCAGGCTACTATTGGCCGACAATGCAACACGACACAAAAGAGCACGTCAAGAGATACGACAGGTGTCAGAGACATGAGGCAATGCACCTAGCTCCCCATAACGAGGTTAAGACCCTATCCTCCCCGTGGCCCTTCACTTGGTGGGGGATGGACATCCTCGGGGCCTTCGTGACCGGATCCTATAAAAAAAGTATCTTATCGTCGTCGTCGACTACTTCATTAAGTGGATCGAAGCTGAATCCCTCGCTAAGATTACATCATAAAATATACTATGTTACTTCAAAATAAGTATCCCCGCCAGCTTCGGCATACCCCAAGTCCTCGTCACCGACAACGGAACACAGTTCACGGATAGAAGGTTCCAAGATTTCATCGCCAATCTAGGTACAAAGCAGCACTTCACATTTGTCGAACACCCCTAGACAAATGAACAAGTAGAGGCGGCCGACAAGGTAATCTTACGAGCCCTAAAATGCAGACTAGGCGAAGCGAAAAAGGCTTAGGTCAAGGAGTTACATAGCGTTCTTTGGGCATACTGCACGACCCCGCATTCAACGACCGAGGAGAACCCATTTCGGCTAACCTACGGAACTGAGGCAATCATCCCGGTAGAAATTCGAGAACCATAGAGACGGACGGAAGCACCCCTTGACGAGGAGCTGAACAACGAAGCCTTACGAGTGGAACTCGACCTAATCGAGGAGATTTGATCAGAGGAATCCCTTCGAGAAGCATCACTAAAACTAAAGGTGGCTCTGCACCACGACGCAAACGTCATTATAAGAGAGTTCCAAGTTGGCAGTCTCGTCCTCCGACGGAATCCGAAAAATCCACGATAAGCCAAGTTGGCCGCAAACCGGGAAGGCTCGTATCGAGTCTGAGATAAGAAGGACAACAGAGCATACTACCTCAAAAACCTACAAGGAGAAGTACTTGCTCGACCTTGGAACACTGAAAAACTTAAGCAGTATTACAGCTAGACAACAACGCGACCGCAAGAGCATGAAAGGTATGAACATGATTCTCCATTTCGAATCAAAGGGAAGGCTGACGCCCCTAGGAGAGGGGCACGACCCTCCTTGATATAGGATACTTCAAACGAACTCCAATGTCATAGTACCACGTCGGTAGGGCATCCAGCTCACGATGGGAAATCCCAAGCCACGCGATCAGGGCCTCGATCGCGACCCTCGTCCCGTTTACCCGTGGACGTAAAACCCACCACCTCGCTAGTTCCCTAAATCGACGAGCCCATATAGTCGAGCAACAAGTTCACATACACAATTTAAGATCAAACGATACTTAGAAAATAAAACCATTTCATTATATAAACCGACCAAAAACTGGCGACACAAAGTAAAAAAAGAGGGGGACAATGTCCAAATGCAAAATGACACGCAGGCCAACAAAAACCTATGGGGTGCAAGCCAATCCCATTCCTCATCCACACCCTCCTCTTCTTCATCACCTTGGCCGACATACGGACAAACGATCTCCCCGTTAGCCACTTCATAGTTGAAGGGGGATCCCACAGTCACCAACTTTGGGTTGACGATCTTGAACTGGTCGGTTGAATTATCAAAACCTAGCTTAAGAGTCCCCATGCAGTCTCTCTCGAGATGCCTGATATGAGAAATCAGGTCACCCTGACTCTTCAAAGCTTTGTCCTCTTTACCTTCTTCCTCAGTGGGGGAAACTAGGTTTTCCAATTCAGCAACCCTTAAGAGGAGGTGCTTATTCTCCTCGATAGCTTCGTCAAACTCAGCCTCTCTAGACTTCAGCTTTTTATTCTCATCCACCAGGCCATCTCGCTCGAGCTTGACCTCTCCCAACTCGATCATCAATCCTTCCTAGAGCTGGTATTTCTCCATGTAGTTGAAGAAGTCATGAGAAAGTTGATCCCTCTTGATCTTGGCTGACTTGAGTGCCTCCTTCGTGGCTTCCAACTCCGACAATGGACATGTATTGTCGAACATGACCAAGGCTGTCTCCATGACCCTAATCACAGCAGCTATGTCCTGGGACTGATTCTTCTTTCTGGTCACCTTGTCCAGGTCAAGGATAACTTTGGCTTTGGCACTTGATACCTCGACAAAACCTTCAGCGTTGAAGACTTCCCGTTGGAGATGGCAGGAAGGCAAAAGGTAAGTCCCTTGGCTCTCTGACTCCGCGACCCCTTAGCACGTTGGCATTTTGAAATAGGAGAGCCACGCTCGACGGATAGGATGACGGGCGTGACCACGACCTGAGGAGAGTTTGGAGGGGGAGTAGGGGCCCAGAGCCACCACCCACTTCTTCAGCAACAACCTGGCGGACACGACCCTTTCCCGCCTTTTTCGGAGCTTTGGTCGCACCCTTGTTGGCTAACTTCAGAACGCGTTCCTTAAGATGAGGCATGACAGCTGCAAAAATAAAGAACAAGTTAGCTAGATGAATAAAAACAATAAGGCAAAAAGAGGCAAACACAAACTACCTAAAAGTCGGAGAGCCTCCTCGTCCGATTTACATTCGAGCACGACTTTTGTATTGATCAGTCAAACCTCGAAGAAAGGCAGCCCGTCATCGTCCAAAACGGGGTTCTTTAATCGGTCCACACATGTCGAGAAAGTAAAACTCCGGACATAGGCCACCAATTTTTCATAAGCCGTTGCATCCTCGGCCCCCAGGTTATCAGGCTTCATGCAGAAGTGGTAAGTTGACCAATTAAAATGATTCGGTTCCCACTCAAGGGGAATTGTCGAGACGAGGTGTTTCGTACCTTGGGAATCCCATTGCATACTATAAATATTGTTCAAAGCATGTGAGGTGATGGGCTTCACCATGTACCACTTGTCCTTGAAGTTTCAGACAGAGTCATGGTACGTCTTGAAAAGCCTCATCGACTTCTTGAAAGAAACCCAGCTATGACGACCATTCGCGCTCGACCTCGGCGGGTGGAAGACCCGGAAGAAGAGGGGAAGGGTGCAGCCGATCTCGAGATGTTGGCATACCCCTTTGAACGCCCAAACGAACTGGATTTCATTGGGGTGGAGTTGAGAAGGAGTCAGGTCGAGCCTCCTGAAAATGCCTTCCTGAAAACTGGTGAAGGGAAGACGGATCCCTGCCTCTCTGATTGTGAGGTTCTTCCAGGGCTAAGTCCTCCATGATCATATGGGCAGTACGGCGATCCTGGACAAAACACGAGCCCGTCTTCAACGGCTCTTTTCTGACCCACGATAGATCTTTGTACCTAGAGGTGGTGGGCATATTCCTTTCCACATGATGTTCTTGTTCATCCAGATCTTCCTCGTCCACTTTTATGTCGACGTCCTCCACATGGACATCTTCGTCTCTTTGATCCACGTTACCTGAAAAACAGAGGAAATCGGTGAATTCGACGTCGCATCAAATTCACCCTTCCATCGCAGTTCAAGTGAAAGGGCTAGGGTCAAAACAAGAGAGAAAGATGCCCAACAGTCTCATTTCAACCCAATGAATGCCCGAGACATTCATCGAGAGATGCCCGGGACATTCATGGAAACCCCAAAAGGTGCCCGAGACATTCATGCAATGCCCAAAAAATTCAACGAAAATTGGCCTAATTTCCCGACACATTCATGGCAATTCCAAGATGTACCCGAGACATTCATCACAAACCTCCCTAAACGGGCCCAAGGAAGGGCCTCCTCGTATACTCTGGTAGGAAAACCACCGTACAAATTAACAAATTGAAGCTAATCTACCAGAAAAAGGAGGAAAAATGTACCTGACATGTTATCTAATGAAACGACGGTACGACGACGACGACAACAGTGGTGATTCCGGTGAGAAAAAATGTGCGCCCGGTGAACTTGAGAGGAGAAGTGGAAAGTGAAAAGTGAAAAAATGGCCCCCAAGCTCCTTTTATAGACTCCGCATGGGAGGGTGTGCCTAGGCAATCATTACCTAGGTTGCCTAGATTCCCTAGGGCGGCAGGTATTTAATGCGCCGTCACACAAAAAACGAAACGTCGCACATTGATTGACATTAAAGAGGGAAATTAAAAGACAAGACGTGTCACTCTGGGGAAACTCAAGAGACACCAGGCACACTTATCCTCGACACCTTTCAGAATGCAGCCACGTCCCCGACGACTCGAAGACTCTGGTGATTTACCCGAGCAGGCAGTTCTTCCCGACATAGAGGAATCTCAATAAAGCCTCGACAAGCACCGAGCATTCCTATCCCCGACACTGCTAAAACGCTGAGGCATGTACCATCGACAACGTAAAACACAAAACAAGTAGTGAGCTCGACTCCACGAACAATGACAAACATCCTCGACATAAACAGACCTCGTCAACATGAACCTTGAGCCCGACATATTGCCTCCTAAGTCATCACTCCGCTCCGGAGTTGTGACTTTGGGGGCTCCTATTCTAGATTGGGCCTACAGTCAATGTCGGGAAGAGACCTAGTCATCGGGCATGACCCATGGCCCAATACAAGGAGACGTGGGGAGAGCATCTCCCTCATGTGATCCATGTCACTCAACTACCCATTTTTATCTCCTAATATATATGGGCAGTTGGACCAAGGGCAATACCACATGCTAGGTCTTACCTGCTCCTACGCAGTCCATGTCAGTTCTTCCTTGGGCCTAGCTAATCCAGCCCAATGGAGAACCTTGGCCCATCGTTGGGGCACATTATAAATACCCTCTTCCACCAGAGACACTTCGGGGTTTTCAGAAATACCCTAATCTTCTAGCTATAGACTCAATAGTTTGGTGGAGAGACATTTCGCGGTTTTCAGAAAAATCAACGTATAAATTTTGGCTAATTATTCGACTTTAGATGTTATAGTTGATGCAAGGTTTTCTGCTGCTTTAGCTCTAACTTGGAGTTCTTGTGTTCCAAACAACATCAAGTTCTTCGCATAGAGGCTACTCGTGAGAGGCTCCAAACTCTGTACGAATTGTCAATTAGAGGTATTCTTTTTGGTGCGCACAATCTCGTTTGTCCGCTTTGTTTTGGCCAACTGGAAGATCTTGATCATCTTTTTTTTCTTTGTCTGGTTTCTTCTCGTGTTTGGGTAATCATACTAAACTGGATTGATATTTCTCATATGTCTCCCCAAGAAGATGCTATGACACACTTGCTTGAATTTTTTAACTTCTTGGTAGGTAATATAAAGAAATGCTTTCGTCTTCTTATTTGGTTGTCGGTTGCTTGGTCTATATGGTTAGAGATAAATGATGTTCACTTTATAGGGGGTCTTAAGATGTATATGATATTGTAATTTTAGCTTAGAAGCTAGCTCGGGAATGGTTGTTGTGGCCTTAAAATTTTGAGTTGGATTATTGGTTTAGAAACTCTATTCTTTGTTTTTCTTAATTTATTTATTAGTTAGAGATCCTCTTTTTCTCTCTTTGTACACAGATTGAGTACTCCTAATACTCAATTTCAATACAACTATTTCTTATAAAAATATATATGCTCAAACAATCATCAGTTTCTTCTAATTAATCAACTTAAAGCTTAAAATCAACCACTTAATTATTTGTTAGAAGATTATGAATTTGTTTCTCTGGTGGCAAAATTTATGAAGTTGGTAGATGTTTTTCTTCTAAGGTTCTTCTTTCCTTTCCCCGGAAGAGTTTGGAATCCTAACTCAAAAAGCCTTACATATTTCTTAGCTCAAGTGATGGAAATAAATGTGTTGGACCAAATGGGTATTCTCTTGGGCTTTTTAGTAATAGTTGGGAGTTAATCAGGTTGTGGTACGGTTTTTCAAGGACTTCCACTCGAAATCTAGGTTAACAAAAGCTTGTACTACTTATTTCTTGACCTTAATACTGAAGATTATTAACCCTCAATTGCTATCTGAATACAAACATATTTCTCTAGTAGGTAACCTTTACAAAATCTTAGCCAAGCTTTTGGTGTTGAGGCTCAGAGGTATTATTGGGAAGCTCATCTCGATAGAATAGTCAGCTTTCATCTCGGGGAGAAATATCTCGGATGGTGAAAATGGACTAAATATTAAAGTGATCATTGGAGACAAAAATGTGTTGAATAAAGGAAACTTAATTTGGTGGAGGGATTTGATTTTTGTCAGACATTAAATTTGACACTGTTAATTCTGGTTTTACTGGGCTTATTCATTGCAGGGTCAAAGATGATCATCAGACAACTTTTTGGCATGCCATGTAGTTGGGTAATCAATCCTTGAAGAATGCATATTTGGAAGTTTTTGCAGTTGCTATTGACAATGATATTAGTGTGGCAGATGCAGTTTCATGGTGTTGAAATTCTTGGACCTGAAATTTTCTGGTTTTAATTTCGATGAATGTGACGACAATCATTCATAGATTTTGGATTTGGATGGGCATACCTTGTAAATCCTATGTTGTACTTTTTATGATTGAAACATTTTATCTCTTCTTTGCTTTAGAAAGATTGGGTAACTTGATTTGTTTGTAATTGATTGGAGTACCCTCTTATACTCCTTTTATTGAATCATTGTTTATTAAAAAAAATATTTCTTGCTCAATTGTATCAATACCTCACGTATACAAATATAATATTGGCCCTGTTTCTTTTGATTTTTTTTTAAATGATTTTTATAGTGTAATATAATTTTGTGTAAAAAAAATTACAAAGAAACTTTTCATAAAAGTTTCAAATAAAAATTTGGTTTGAATAGTTATTCTTAAAATATTTTAGATTTTTTTATCATCATATTGAAACTTTTTTTGAATATCAAAATTTCAAAAAATCACTTAATTTTGAAGCTATTTCAAATAGATTTTGATAAAAATCATTTTTGAAATACAACTTTTTAAAAAAAAAAATTGAGATTTCGACTATCGTTTGATCTTCAATAATATATGTTTATATTATAGGATGTTAAAAATAGTCTTTCAATTTAAAAAATAAAAAATAATTTTATAAAATCTATTTTTAAAAATAAAAAAAAATATATTTTTTTAAAACTGAAACAAACAAATCCATTGTACGAAAAAGAAAACCGCTAAATGAAATGAATATGACGTTTTCCAATAATTAGTGCTAAGGTTCTGCCTAAACTTAAGGATATAACAACCTTTTGTTGTTTTGTGTGCTATTGATGCAAACAATATATAAAAAATAGCTTTGTACTTGGGAGTTAGTGTCTGGTTGAAAAAGAAAAGAAACATGCATGTGCATGATATTTATATTTTTAACAAGATATACTTAGTTCCAAAAAGACTAATTCTAGCATGTACAACAACTTTGATCCTTGTATATACAATACAATACCTAATCAGTGATGATTAATTATTGAAGATGAAGTACAAAACAATAGAGAAGTGGACAAATTAATCCAGCAAGAGAAACAATGAAGGAACAATATATCATATATTAATCATTCATTCATTGAATGGTTTATGAAGAATTAACGTGTGTACGTACGTACACACACAGCGAAGCAAAAGAGTGAAGTGTTAGATTGCAATCTTGAGGTTCAGTGTATCAAACAGAGATTGAGATACCAAGCTTCATTTACAGTTTAACGGTTTGTACTTTGAAGTTGCGATAATATTAATTAATTTGAATAGAATAGAATCGAACTGAAAGTTGACTTATATATTTGTTTAAGAATGAAATGAGTTGCTAGGATGAATACCAACCGACAGTCCGTCTTGTTGAGGTTCCCTGATACCCAGCATTAGTTTTGGAGGAAACATAACTATGTCATTCATTCACTAGCATATGATAACTTAGTGCTTGTTTTTTGTGTTATCTATACGAGTTGTTCTACATTATAACTCACTTTTATGGACATGAAACCTTTTATGATTGATTTAATTTTTTATTGAATAAATTACCAAAATTCTAAAATGTTTGACATGAGATAGTTAACTATCGTGCAAAATTGGAATTAATAAGGTTTGAAGGAATGAGTAATTTTATATTATGGCAAATGAAAGTTAAACATTTATTGACTTAGCAAAGTTTATAAAAGGCGTTGCATGAGACGAAACCAAATAACATAGAGGATATTGATTGAGTAGAGATGAATGACAAGGTTGCGAGATTGGTTTGCCTATGTGTTTTAAACAAGGTGATGTAACATATTCTAAATCTGATGACTCTGAAGGAGGTTTGAGACAAGTTGGAGAGTAAGTATATATTAAAGACGTTGATGGACAAATTGTTCGCGAAGTAACAACTATAAAGTTTGAAGATACATAAAGGATCTAATTTGTTACAACATGACAATGTCTTCGATAACATAATTAATGATGTGGTGAGTTTTGGAGTGAAGATTGACAACGAAGATAAGACATTTATCTTGCTCTACTCGTTACCAAGTTCTTATAACCACTTAATAACTATTCTTACCAACGAGAAAGACTTTTTCAATTTTGATGTGATTGCTGCTACATTTTTTTTCATCCTCAAAGGAGACAAAATGTAGAGGAAGGAACTCAAGTTGATAATCTGAATGTGAAAGGGGGTCAAAATCGTGGAAGGAACAATGATACTTGTGGTTCTGGAAAGAAGATGTCTAAATTCATGAATCATAAAACAGTTGAATGTTATAGTTGCAAACAAAATGGGCATTTGAAGAGGGTCTGTCTAAACAGAAAGTAGTGTTCATCCAATTCAGCAAGTATGGTTCAAATTGATGATTATGACAATGAAGTATATATACTGTTTGTTTCATCCAGCAAGTGCACAAATTCTCAGATTCTTGACTATTGTTGTACTTACTACATGAAGTCGCAATGAGAATGGTTTACTACATTCAGGTAAAATAATTTTAGATATGTTTATCTAGGTGATGATAAATCATGTACTATCATTGAAATGAGATAAATTATAATTGCCATGGACAATGGTGGAGTGCAAACATTGAACGAAGTTAATTACATTCCAGAATTGAGAAAGAACTTGATTTCCCTTGGTACTCTACAAGCAAATGATTTCTCCTATAGGTATGACGAATATAGGGACATTATAAGGGTTATCAAGGGTGCATTAATTGTGCTGAGAGCAAGGAGGAATGCAGGTAACATCTAAAAATTATTCGGGAACATTGTTATAGATTATGTTACATCAGTGAGTCTGACAATGATGTAACTAAACCCTGGAATATGTGTATGGGTCATCTTAGCGAGTGTGGGATGATCTAACTTCATAAGAAAAATCTATTGAATGATGTTCATAGTTGAAAGTAAAAATTATGCAAGTATCGTATACTTGGGAAACTATTTTGTGTTCGGTTCAAGACTAGAAAACACAAAATAGAGAGAATTTTAGACTATGTGCATTCTGACGTGCGGGGACCTACCAAAGAGGTTTTCATGGGTGGTTCTAGATATTTTCTGACTTTCGCAGATGATTTTTACGCAAGGTTTGAGTGTATTTTTTGAAGAAGAAATATGAAGTCTTTATCAAATTTAAGTTATGGAAGGGAAATGTAGATAATCAAACAGGCAGAAAATTCAAAAGCTTGTTTGAATAAGTTTTAGTTTTTAGTTCTTAAAAATTATTTTTTAATTAATTTTAAAAAAGATTTTTGAAGGAAATAAAAAACATGTTTGGTAATTCTAATTTTAAAAATTGCTTTAAAGTTGTAAAATATTATAAAATTTCCATTAATGAAAAATGTACCACTTTTTCTTGTTTTTTATTTTATTTTTAATTTCCATAACTAAATACTAAAATCTAAAACCTATTTTAGTTTTTTAGTTTTTAAAACTCTCAAATAGATAATTGCTTTCAAAAATAGTTTTGTAAAATTAGAAAATCAAACAAGTTTTTTTTTTTAATTTTAAAAACTAAAAAACATTTTTTACAAAACCAAGTCAAACGTGCCCCGAGTATTTACAGTCTGATAATGGGACACAATACATTGATTTGAAGTTCAAGAGGTTCTGTGAAGAACATGATATTCAAATACATTTCTCACTTTGCAAGATACCACAACAAAATGGTATGACAAAGAGAATGAATATATATCTAATTGAAAATGTAAGATGTCTCTTTTTAAATGTTGGACTATCAAATGGTTTATGGGTAAAGGCAGTTAACATGGCGTATTATCTTAACAACAGATCACCACATGCTTCATTGGATGGGAAAGTTGCAAAGAAGGTATGGATAAGTAATTCTATTGATCTTGAAAATTTAAGGACTTTTTGGTGTCCAACTTATGTACATATATCCCATAAATGATCGATCCAAATTTGATCCAAAGTTGAATAAATGTATCTTTATCGGTTACACAAAAGTGTGAAGGTGTTCAAGTTATGGAATCTGATTAAAAGGAAGATGGTGATCATTAGAGATGTTGTTTTTGATGAGTAATTAATGTCGAAGCAGACAATTGCAACATATGTATCAATATTTGAAGGAGAAACTTCCAACAAAATGTGATTTGGGTGGATGTTGATCTGCCACCACAGAACTATATATGGGTAGTGGATGAATAACATGAGGAACTCGACTCTGATACTGGAATTGACCACAAACCATAAGTTTGAGATGAAATACATGATTATATTCTTGTACGTCATAAAGATCACCTTTTAACCAAACCACCAGAAAGATATTAGCATGAAAACTTAGCAGCATGTGCACTTCTTACTAGTTCTAGAGACCCTTCCACTTTTTGAGAGGCTATAGTTAGCCAGGAGAAAGATAATTGGATAGGTGAAATGTTGGATGAAATGGAATCCTTGAAGAAAAATAAGATGTGTGAGCTTTATCACCTTCCTACGAGAAAAAAAGGCTATAAGTTGTAAGTGGGTGTTCCAGAGAAAATCTATAGTAACAAAAAAAGAAGAGAAAAGTTAAAGGATCGTCTTGTAGCAAAGGGGTTCTCACAACATAATGGAATTTATTATGATGATATTTTCTCTCTGGTTATTAGACATACATCTATAAGGGAAGTGTTATTATGTTAGTCTTGGTAGCCAGCTGAGACATGCATTTATAGCATATGGATGTGAAGACAATATTTCTTCACGGTAATCTAGATGAACATATTACATGGAGAAATATTAAGGGTTAAGTGACATTGGACATTGTAGAATAGTTTTTCCTGATGTAGAAGATCTGATAATGCTACAACCATAGAGCATGCTAAAAATTCCTATATATGGATCAAACAAAAAAATTGATATTCAAAAAAATAATAACACAACACAAACATATAACATAAAAACTCACAAAAAAAAAAGAATTGTCAATATATATATATATATATATATATATATATATATATATATATATATATATGTTTCACTTGAATGACATATTGACAAAAAAAAAAGAATTATCAATATGTGGGTGTTTAAGTGAAAATTGTCAAAATATATATATATATATATATATATATATATATATATATATATATATATATACAATATGTGGGTGTTTCACTTGAATGACATATTGACAAAAAAAAAGAATTATCAATATGTGGGTGTTTAAGTGAAAATTGTCAAAAAAAAAAAAAAAATATATATATATATATATATATATATATATATATATATATATATATATATATATATATATATATATATATATATATATATATATATATATATATATCACAACCACACCATGACTTAAATATATTCGCACTTTCTAAACCAAATATTTAACTACATCTCACAACAGTATAAGAAAGGTTTTTTGGTTGAAGATGGATTCTATAATTATCTATTGAGATGACCTTATTTTTAATAGTAACACACATCTTTGCGATTTGTTTATTTCATGCACAAAAGAGTGAAATACATCACACATATTTTAATTTCGTTAGGTGGTAAAAGGAAGGAGAGTTGTTGAAAATGATGAAATTTTTAGCCACATTGCAGTTGTTTGAAAGTTGTTGAAATGGTGAGAAAAAATAATCTTATACATATGTGGTAAAATGAAGGAAAATGAAGTAGGAGATTAGGGTTTGACCTCCAAAAATTCATCAAAACATCAAAGATAGAAAAAAATGAATGAAATGTTTAGTCATATAAGACATAAAAATGAGGTTGGGAATGAGTCTAGGTGAGTTAAACATGGTTCAACTCAACTCAACAAGAATTGATATAATTCAAAATTCAACTCGATTTTGTCATAAACGTTTTTCAACTAAGTGATGGCTCGATAAAATTTTGCAAACAACTTGGTTCAGTTCGATAACTTGCAATCAGTCTGACTCAAAAACTCAAATTAAATGGAATAAAAGATATGTTTGACGAATTTTATGACACACACACACACACACACACACACACATATATATATATATATATATATATATATATATATATATATATATATATATATATATAATGAACGACAAATAATACCACATCACCAAAGACAAAGAGATGAACACAAAACACAAGACATGGAAAATACAACTGTAGATAAAAAGAACAACAAAAGAATAAAGATCAATCAACATAAACAACCAAACTTGTAAAATAGTCGAAGGGTTCCTCACATATAAAGACTTGAACAACTAAAACACATGTCGATGGCTGCATGTTTGATCTCAAACAACTAGATCCACCCTTAACAAATGACATTACATCAAAAGAGCACCAATAAAACAAAAACATACCTCAGAATCAAGGCAAACAATCTATCTGCTATAGGTGCATGTCGTGGATAAGGTTCTGAAGACATTCATTGAAGGTGTAATAGGTCACCATTGATTTTCCCATAAGTCATTTTCAGGAAAAATACTTCTCTCGTCCATCCAATTCTCTATTTTTATGACTCCCTCAAAGATAAATCGTCACAAAGTTCCAAATGGACCATAAAACAACGTGCACAATCAAATGATAATCACCCATAAATTGTATCTTATCTCCTAAATAAATAAAAGATTAAAAAAGCACCCTAAGATAATTAGGAATAACAAGTAATAAAGAGATGAGAAATCGTCTAAACCAAGTGGTTACACAAGGGGCAAGAGATCCTACAAGGATCAAGAATGACTCTTCTATTAGACAAATTTTCTCTAGACGAGAGTCTATCTTGAAAAAGTTTCCACGAAAAAACCAAGATCTTAGAAAGAGTCCAACTTATCCAGATAGGGGGTGATCCGCTTCTCTTCCAGAAGAGGAACCAAGAGGAGAGATCAAATTAATTCTCTTGTCAAAATAGTTAAAGCCTCTAAAAAAAGTAGCATCTCTCTAGCATGCTTCCAAATCAACGTATCTCTTTCTTGGGACAAAGTGACATATCGAAGGAGAGTTAGAAGTGCGTCAAACACAAGTAGCTCTCTAAGATATAAAGATCTTTGCCACCCAAGATCTCAAGTCAAGATCATATTAACCACCAAACTCATCTCTCTAACTGGCTCATTAGATTGGACCGAGTTAGAGAACAAATCTAGAAACTTTGTTTTTAAGGGGATACTCTCAAACCAAGGATCCCTCCAAAAAGAAGTTTGGAAATCCAACCTTACTTTTCTAATAACACCATCGACAAACTTATATGAGCTATTAACATCTTTAGTCTAAAGGAAAGACACCTTTTTCCACTAAGAAGAAGAAGACCAGAAATCAACAACCCCCCCCCCCCAACGAGGTGAGGAAACAATTATAGCTTCATATATAGGCATAAGAATGTCCCTCCAAAAACCTAAATCCTCTTTAAACAGTCTTTATCTCCACTTCGCTGAAAGGACGCAATTAAACACCTTGTGATCCCTCACAGCTAACACACACACACACACCATGTATTCTTTAGCTTACATACATATTTTCAGTTATTCCATGATATCTTTAAATCACTTTTTACTCCTCTTATAGGAGATACCTTTGAAGCTTTACAAGCTTCTTCTAAATAGAAATAAACATCTTCATAAAAGACATAAAAAAAGATGGTGATTGCATTAAGCACAAAGTTTAAAAGATGGAGATATGATATGTGTTACTTATAACTTTGAATCCGACATCATACTATAGTATGAATATGTTGAAAAAAAAATACTAAAAATGTCAAATCCAATAGTTCAAGAGTTCATTTCTCTTAGAATTATAAAGTCAAAATCAAATTTAAATTAAACTTATAAAAAATCCACATTCACAAATGAGAGATCTGTGAATGTATATATTTTAGAAAAATGATATTCTTACACCAAAACCATACTCCTACATCGTATTTCACTATTCACCAATACGGTGAACAGTGAAATATTATAATAATATATAATTTTTTAAAAATAATATAAAACTTATTTTTAAATATTTTATTTTTATTTTTTATTTAATACCTAAATATTTATTAACCAACTTCATTACAGTATTAATCAAGTTTTTACACTATATTAACCAACTTTGGTAAGTGCTAAAATTATTTTTAATGCTTGGATGTTATCAACCAATTTCATTTCTGCATTAACCAAGTTTTTACACTACATTAACCAACTTGTTTCAATACTTTTAAAATTATTGTTCATGGATATTGTTCACATGTACTGTTCATGTGCTGATATTATTCATATAACACTGTTCATGTACGGTTTTACTGCTCACTGACACTATTCATTAAAAACATTTTTTTAAATTGAAAAATACATTGTTCACCGTATAAATACGGTGAACAGTACATATGATGTATGTATTGGTGTAAGAAAGTGGTATAGGAATAACAAACCTGTATATTTTATCCAAGACTCCTAATTCTAACCTCGTTTTTGGTACTGATGAATTGCGTAAAAAAATTATGTTTGATGATGAAGTTTATTATTCACGCATCATGGAATAACCCTTCTTTAGACTATTTATGGGGATGAATTTATTTATGAGGATAAATTTGATGAAGATATATGGTGTGATGAATAATTCATTTATTGAAACTAGATTTTACTTTGATCGCTTGCATTTCTTCATTTTGGTGATGGTGGTAATCGTGTGTTTGGATGAAGTATTTTAATGAGAAAAAATATTTTTTTTAGGGAATTTAAAATAATTTGACCAAAATTCATTGTTTGAATAAAAAATATAGAGAATTGTTAAAATAATATAAATTTATGAAGTATTTTATTCAAGTTAAATTTAAGGAATTTCAAATGACATCAAAAAATAATTTTTTTTGGAATTGCTCCTTCACTCCATACAATGCAAATGTTAAATTAATTTTTATTATTTTTTCAAAATTTGTAAAATGATCCTCATATTTTTTGAAATTTTCAAATTGACCCCTGACATTATAATTTTGTTTACAAACAAGTCCCTAATAATTTTCAAACTTTATAAATTAGTCCCTTAAAAATTTCAAAAATTGCAAATTGATCTCTATTTTTCATATTTTAAATTTATCTCAAAAGTTTTAAAATTAAAAAAAAATGATCTCAAATATTTAACAATGAATCATTTTAATACTTCATCCAAACAAAAGAATTTTAAAACGAATGAATTTCAATTGAATCATTTAAATTGCTTAGAATTTTGTATTTCTCAAAAATTCTCAATTACCCCATTCAAACACACTCTAAAGCATTTTAATTAGGAAAAATATTTTTTTTAGGAAATTTAAAATGACTTGACCAAAATCCATTGTTTGGATAAACAAATATAAAAAATTGTTAAAATGATGTAAATTTATGGAGTATTTTATTTATGTTAAATTTAAGGAATTTAAAATGATACCAAAAAATGGTGAATTTCAAATTGTTTCTTCACTCTATATAATGCAAATATTAAATTTTTTATTAATAATTTTTTAATTATGCAAGATGGTCCTCATATTTTATGAAATTTTGAATTTACCCCTAAAATTTTCAAAATATTATAAATTAGTCCTCATAATTTTTAAATTTTACAGATTGATCCTTCACATTTTCAAAAATTGTAAATTGGTTCTTTCATTTCATATTTTAAATTTGACACAAAAATTTTAAAATTTATAAAAATGACCTCCAAAATTTAACAATGAATCATTTTATATTTTATCCAAACAAAAGAATTTAAAACTAAATGAATTTCAATTGAATTATTTAAATTGATTAAAATTTTAAATTTAAAAAAAAAAATCACAATTACCTATCCAAAACACATTCTTAAAATTATAAGCTTTTATAAATATTTATCAATTTAGTGTATTGGAAATTAAATGATAGTTTTAATTTAAAACATGTAAAGAACATTTGTAGGATACTTATTTATTAACTTTTTTTAATAAAAATTATAATTATGAAAAAGAGAATGGCCTTATAGACGGAGGAAGAGCAAAGTGTGATTAAAATGTGGCAGAGGCAGACGTGGATGCAATCATCCGAACATTGAGGCAGAGGGAGTTTTTCGACCACACGTGGGAAAAGAACAATGGGCCAACAACTCCCGTGGATCAAAAACATGTCCAAAGTGTGAGATATTTCCTCACACCCCTAAGTTTTATATATATATATATATATATATATATATATATATATATATATATATATATATATATATATATATATATATATATATATATATATGAGACCCCACATTTTTCTGACAATTTTACCCTTCATATTATTTATCTTTTAAATTTATACATTCCGTAAAAAACATTCTCGATAAAAACCGGAAGAGACTAAAAATCACGCAGTTATTTACAAAAATTCGGTAACAAGTTTTGTCATACAATGTTTTTATGTTTTTTTATCGGACATTTAAAAAATCAGTATGAGGTTTTACCGAATTTTTGTCAAATACCTGAAAATATCTTGAAGTTTTACCATATTTTTTTGCAAAGATTCGAACCTTGTTGAAGTTTAACCGATTTTTTAGAAAAAAATCAGGAAATAGTTTTGAATTATTTTTTTAGTAACAGTATGAATACGTTTTGAAGTGTTACTCAAATTTTAGAAAGAAAAAAACCAAATTTTGCAAGATTCTAACTTATTATTACCATATATATCTAAAAATTCAATAAATTTCGTTATATATCGGATTTTTTGAAAAAAATTCGGAATACTAGATTTTGTTGCATAAGCCCAAAAATCTGGTAGTTCAGTATACTTTATGAAATTCTAGCACACATATCACATATGTCACAACACTTGGATCAAAAACAAATGTCGCAACTCGTTCGTCGCTCACAAGTGCTAATTTATGAACTCTTTGGAGCATAATTGTTATTCTGTTTTGATTCTTGTTGCGTTTGCGTCTATTTGTACCGATCCGGTGGTTTGGTTGTGTTTTTGAAATATTTGATTTCGGATTCGTAATTATCGCGAGATTTTGATTAGGCTTTGTGTTTGTTGTTTTGCGGTGTTTCGGCGAGAGGATGTGGTGGCGGTGCATTTTGAAGGTGAGGATGAAGGAGAAGAGCATATCGCAAGGAGAGAGGGAGAGTCTGTGAGGTTTGTGTGTGTTTGAGTGTTACTTTTTGTGTTTTATCATGTTTTTTTAAGTAGAAGGTATTCAGAGGTTAGAGATGAGATGGAAGGATAAGAATGGCTGATTTTTTAGATTTCCTCCACATCGACGGTGACACTTGTCACCTTCCGGTAGGATACTTCCATTGCGGTCATATGTGCGCACATATATGGTAACTAATATGAACCTATGTTTTCTAGCCATCAGATGTGACTACCAGAGAAAGTCTCTAGATCGAACGCTCCCCATTGAGTCAACAAGGTTGACCATGCCACACCATACACCCACACACTTCTGTACGCGTTTGGGCCTAGAGCATTGTTGTCCGCACCCCCACCTTAATCCCACTTAGTCTTTTTTTTAACTGCATTATTACTAGTTCGCACCCCTCCTTTTTTTCTTTGTTTTTTTAATTTCCTTTTTACATAGTTTCATTTTTATTTCATTAAAAAATACCAAAACATATTAGAAAATTCCATAAGAAATATTTTAGCATCTTAACTCATTTTAGAAACTTTGTGTATGTTTATTTCCTGATTTTATTATTTTCTCATTTTTATTTCGAATTTCCATTTAATTTCTTTCTCATTTAATTTCCATAAGAACACATTAGCTTGTAGATTTTATTTCTTTCACCTCATGTAATATTTTGACTCCTTTCTTTTTGCATCTCTTTAAAGACTCAGAAAAGCTCATAAAAATATTTTTGTCATATTTTTAATTTTATTTTATCCATAATTTTGTAAGTCATGTTTGCGCGATTTCTTTAATTGTTCTTAAGCCACTTTATGTGACATTTGATGGACTTTGGTTGTGAATTTTTTAGAACCAATTTGGTACATTGTTTACTTCTGTTTGTTGACTTTGGAGACTTGATTTCATAATTTTCTCATGATCATTGGTATTTGTTTGGTGCCTTGCTTCTTAGATAGCTTTTCGTGCCTCTTTCTTCCCTCTTTCTAACATAGTTTGAGGAAGGCATTTATGCCATCCTATTAGGTTTGTTTGGTATTTTTTTTAGGTAACCTATAGGGTTTAGGTTCTGACTTTGTTGAGTGTGTTTGGTTTGTGACCTTCATCTTTGGTTTGTGCATTGTTTGAATCTCCTTATTTGCATCTTATGTTTATGTGGTTCACTAACCTTTGTTTTGTAAGGGATTTTGGTAATCCATGTGTGTGAGAGGGTATCCCACATACAATTTCTTCCTTTATCTCTTTATACTTTCATTTTGTGATTGTCTTATCCTTATGTTATGCTCGTCTAACTTCATTACTCCCTCTTAGAAACAATTTAACTTCTTTAGAGAAGTAAGTTGTCTTCTAACTTTCTTTTCTTCTTCTTCTTCTTCTTTTCTTCTTTCCTTCTTCTTCATTAGGATAAACTTCAAACCACACTAACCTAGGACTCCTACGCATGATAACATTAGGATTAGTCTTCCCCACTAGATTTTACCTTTGAGATCCTTTTGGTGCTCTCTCTTCTCATCTTCAAACTTAACTTTAAGTCAATTTAATAAATGATGAGTCTTCTCATGTGACATGAGACTTTGCTATGAGATACTTGCACGCGTTCCATTTCGGGGCGAGGTGTAGTATATCCCTCGTGGTGGATAAGTTTTAGCATGAGATTACTTCACAAAGAAAAGCTAAAAAACACTTCTTAATCAAAAAACCACAAAAACACTTAATAAATGTCAGTAGGTCAGTGTATTTGAGCCTTCACTTGTGGGACTAGATTTGGGGGTTTCCCCCATAGATAGGTGGGCTTCTTGCGCATTCCGTTTCAGAGTGATGTAAGAAGTGCACATCCCATTGAGTAAGACTTAGGTACACTTACCTATGCAAACCTCAAAGCAAAAAATCATAAAAAACACTAGACAAACAATAAGCGTCTCTTCTTCAAGACTTCTTTTCTCATCACCTTCACTCCTTTCGTAAGAACTTGCTCCTACTTGTCACTTTGCTAGATGATAACACACTCGTCGTCTGAGCCTGCAACACCTGAGCATTGCCATAAGCAGTTCAAGCTTTTAAAACACAAGTCATTTTCCTCCCTAGTTAGGGTAACTACGGCGACTCTGATCCTCATGTCCAGATGAGGTACGTAGGCAGCGAGGTAGGGCCCGTTCGAGCACTCTTTTATTTTCCCTACATTTTCCCCCTTTCTTTTATTTTCTCCAATTTCAGTCTTTCTTTTGCAGCAACTTTCATTTCTTCACCCTTTGAAACAATTTCTTTGTAAGCGTGGATCCCATCGGGTACGGCAGATGATCTGTGGTGCTAATACCTTCCCAGGTCGTAACCGACTCCCGAACCCAGTTTCTTTGGTTCGCATGACGTTTGTCCTCTTTTTCTTTTCTTTGGTTTGTGCAGCATTACCATTCTCGTTTCTTCGGGATAAAAATGCATGTCTGGCGACTCTACCTTTTTCCGCGCCACTTTCACGTTTGTACCAGGATGGAAATCCAGGGAGCGACAATAAGAAAGATGGAATGCAGGTTAATAAGAGAGAGAAATTAATACTCGCATTAATGAATAAGTTTAATCATAATTTTTTAACTAATCTAATGATTATTGTTTGTTCCTCTCATCTCTCATTTTAAAATCCCACTCACTTGATATACCTCTCTCTCTCTCTCTCTCTCTCTCTCTCTATATATATATATATATATATATATATATATATATATATATATATATATATATATACATACATAGAATGTATCCCTAATAATCCTAAACAAAATATTGAGTAACTATTTACAATAAACTCTAATAATATCCTTTCTATATATACATGGTCTAATACACCCCAGTAGTCGAAACTAGAGTTTGACAAATATTGAGACTATTCGTAAAGTCATCAAAAAGTTGTAGTGGGAAGATATCAACAATTTGATTGTGAGAGGGAACATGTAATACACACACTTGACCGCATACAACTTTTTCCCGCATAAAGTTTATGTATATCCATTGCAATGTGTTTGGAGTGTTAACGTTGAACTGGACTATCAGAAATGTACAAGGCGTTAACGTTAACACAATAGACTAAAGTTGCGTTTGTAACAGGTCAATGTAGTTCTAGAAGTGAATTTCAAATCCATCATGATTCATACACTACATTAGCCATTCCTCGGTATTCGGCCTCTGCACTCGATCGAGACAGGGTATGTTGACATTTTGAGAACCAAGATAACAAATTGTCACCAAGATACATACAATACCCATAGGTATATTTTCTTGTGTCAGTATAACATACCTAATTAGTTTATATGTAATATACAAGCTTGTCGATGGAGGAAGAATACATGCGGAGGACAAATTCAATAGTACCATGCATAAAGAGGCACACTTGTTGAACTGCATATGATGTACTTGGTCTTGTAAATATCAAGTATTGTATTGAACCTGCAAGATTTCAATATTTTGTTGGATCATGATAAGGATTACCTGAGGATTAACTGAGTTTTTATTCGGTATCCACCAGTGTTGGGGTTGGCTTGAATGGGGACATTCTTGCACGTTCATTAATCTCTTCTGCATAATTTTCTGAGAGAGAAAAATACCTCATGAATGTCGAGTAATAGAGGTGCCTAGAAAATATCTCATAGGACCTAGGTATTTCATTGTAAATTGAGAATTCGGCTTGGACATAATATACTCACGAAGCGAGTCAGATGAAGCAGTGAGAATAATGTCATCTACATAGAAAATAATGTAAGCCATGTCATTCCATAATGATAAATAAATAATGAATTGATCATAATTGTTGTGATAGAATCCCATTGTAGTGACATAATCAGTGAATCACTGATACTAAATGTTTTATGCTTGCTTAAGTTTATAGAGAGACTTTTTGAGCAAACACACATGGTCCGAGATTTGAGGATGACGAAAACTTGGAGGTTGGTGTATGTACATGGTTTTATCAAGATTTTTATGCAAGAAGGCATTTTTAACATCCAATTATTGAGGACACCATGAGTTTGACATGGAAAATCTGAGTACTAAGTGAATAATAGCCAATTTGACTACGGGGCTGAAGGTTTCACCATAATCAACGCATGTTTGTTAGTTCACTCCATTACCTAAAAAGTAAGATTTGTACCGCTTGAATGATCCATATGGATACTTTTTATTCCTGAAAATACACAAACTTCGAATAATATTAGCATTAGACAGATGGGGAACTAAGTCCCACGTCTTATTTATAATAAGAGCATCATATTCATATTTCATTGCCATTTTCAAACTAGGGTCGTGTAATGCATCTATAGGATTTGTAGGTAAGATGGATATGGAGTTTTGAGATGATGTGTGTAGGTTAAAATCTTGTGAGGTTTGATTATACCATTTTGGGCTCGAGTAGTCATTTGAGGTGAGAATTATGGTAATATTGGAGAAGGTAAAAGTGTGTGCATCAATGCAGTAGGCAAGGTTTTTTGTTTGTCCTGAGTTGAAGGAGAGAGAGAAATAAGTGTGGAGGAAGAGGTCAGTGAGGATGTTGGTTGGGAGAGGGCATAAATGAATGTGGTTTTGAGGTTGATGTTTGTGAATTATTATACTGAAGGTTAGTTAGAGTTGGAATATTTGGTGTAAGGGTGCCATGGTAGTAGGAAGGAAGGAAAGATGTTGATTCATTATCTAAAAAATATATATAGTCAACTATGTTAGGAACATTTAAGGTAGAAAAGGGAAACATATTTTCTTCATATATGACATGCCTAGAAATAATGATCTTATGAATAGACAACTCATAACACTTATATATTATATGATTAGGTGGAAAACCTAAGAATACACATGGTGTTGGCCGAGGTTGTAATTTATTTCTAGAGGTTGAGGGAATTAAAGGATAACACATAGACACCCAAAGACTTGAAAATATGAATAAGAAGGATCTTTAATTTGGTATAGTATCTTAGTGAGTGAATTGAGGGCAAGATTTTTTGGTTGGGAGGATGTTATGTAAGTATGTTGCCATTTGCAATGCGTGATGCCAAAAGGATGGTGGGATATAGGTGTCGCTCCCACCAGATGACACCTGGTCAGAAGGGGTATAGCCGCGAACGGTCGGCGAAAGAGGAGAGTACACACAGGGGTGAACTCAGAAAGAAAAGAGTCGCCAGCTAGGCATTTTTATCCCGAAGGAAAGGTAATGCTGCATAAACCTAAGAAAAGATATGGATAAGACGGTTGCGAACCAGAGAGACCGAGGAAGGGGGTTGGTTACAACCTGGGAAGGTATTAGCACCCAGATTGTCCGTCGTACTCGACGGGATCCACGCTTAAAAGATTTGTGTTTAAAAGGGGTAGTGTCAGTGCTAAAATGTGTATCAAAGCTGGAAAAGAATGCAAGTGTCAGTGTAAAAGAAGTGTGAAGTGTATAAGAGAAATGTCAGTGTAAGAACAAAAGTAAGAGGCTCAAAACTATGAGGCTTAAAGAATAATGCTTAGAAGGAGGGGGAATATACAGAGACTTTTGTTCGATAACTGTTAAGTTATGCCTACGTATCCTCTCGTGCAATGAGGAAGTCAGAACACCGTAGTTCGACCCAAAGATACTGAAAGATAAATTGACTTATGAACTGCTCACTTGTCTATGCTCAAGTGTATGACCTGTCTGGCTCAGGTGCAAACTGTCTTGCATTAGACGGAAGAAGCAACTTCTCGGTTAAGAGTGAATGAGATGAGAAAAGAATCCCAGAGGAGACGATTATTGTTTGTTTGTTGTGTTTTCAGTCTTTTATTGCTTTTTGTGTTTGTCATAAGTTGATGAGCTTAAGCCTAAACCAAGGGTTAGTAAACTCATCACATCCTCCCTCTGATTAGGGGTAATGAGAATACCTTGAGTATGAAGTAAACACCTCACACTTAATCACCATGATGTAGGATTAAGATCATTAACCTACTTGTGATTAATTAGATGTTTTTGTTGTTTTTGTTTAGTGTTGAGTAATGAGTTTAAGCCATAATCAGGGATTTAATGAACTCATTACACCATCCTAATAGAAGGATAATAGATGAGAACATTTAAGCTGAGAAAGACTCCTCAACTTAATCCATGATTAGGGATTAACCTCATGACAAAACAAAGACTTTATTAAGTGGATTTTAGTTAATGGTAAGATGAAGAAGTGATTTTTATGATTTGTAAGACAACTTGAGGGGGACTTGTCCATTAACACTAGGGTTAGTCCTTCTTAACCAATTAAGGAAGAATTAGAACCCTAATGCAAGGCCCAAGTTACAAGCTTGATGTCTTGATGATTATTAAGTGAATTGATTAAAGGATTTAAACACATTAAGGGTTTAACACTTAGGATTAAAGTTATACACTCCATCCTAATAGAAGGATGCAGGCACAAGCTTAATCACAAAGCCTTAAAGCCTTTAGGGTTTAGTCCCTGATTATGAGATGAGAAGAGAAGACTCAAAGATGACACAAAGGTAAAACTAAATGGGGGACTAATCAAACCCTAATTATTATCATGCTTGGTTATTCCTAGGGTTAATGAGGTTTGCAAGAAGATCTTCAGAGAAACCACCAAAGAAAGGAGCAGATGAAAGGAGGAAGAAGCAAAGAGAAGCAAGACAACTTGCTTCAATTAAGAAGACAAGTTGCTTGAAGAAAGAAAGTAAGGAGAGAGCATGAATGAGCAAGCCCACTCTAAGACAAATACAAAATGCAGAAATGATGCAAGAGAGATGAGAAGAGATTGTGAGAAGTGAAGGCAAATTCACTTCTCAAACAACTTACCACCTGAAAAGTTAGCCAAAAGAAATGAAATGCAATGCAAATGAGATGAAATGTCATGATGCAAACCAAAGTCAGAAACATTTACATGATTTTAATGATACTAAGAGATGATACAAACATGAGGCAAGATATGGGAATGATCATACAAGGCAATGGGTGCAGATGAAGCATGTTTTGAACCATGAATGTACATGAAAAGCTATGAAATGCAATGGACATACAACATGGCAAGTGAAAGATGCAATGATCAAATATGATCCTAATATGTCCTAAGATGTATTATGAATCATGTGGATGCACAAAATGTCATGGCAAGTCATTGGATGCAAGCAAATGAGAAATGGATGCAAAAGAAGGCACAAATTAGGGTTTACGGTCAACACACAAAGCAAAACTCAAAATCAGAAGCATAAGGCATGATAAAAAAATTGAAAATGCAATCAAAGATACCCTAAACCTATACAAGTTCACTGCCCAAAGGAGGGGATCTAACTCTTAACCTAGTGAAAGTTATGAATTTCCTAAGATTACTAGGGTTTTGGGGTACCTTAACAAGAAAAATGCTAAACAAAATGAAAATGCAAGATCAAATCAAACCAAATTTATCCTATAAACTACATGCTATGAAGAGTGAAATGCAAAAAGAATCATCATCCAACTCTCAATGGTTAGGCAGAAGAGATTTTTCAAAGTTTGAACCAAAATATTGCCTTAAAATGAAATTAAATACAATGAAAATGATCAAAAGTCATCAAGAACCAAAAAGAAATTTGGTTTGAGGGTTGGACAATATTTCTAAATGTTTCTAAGAACAATGTGAATTTTTTTGTGATTTTTAAATACTTAAATGTATTTTTAATTAATTAATTTTCATTAACTAATTAAAAATAATCATTTAAATGATTTAAAAATAATTTTCAGTGCAAAAAATAAAAATAAAAATATTTTTGGGTTTTAAAAATTAATGAAATTTTTGCCAAAAAATTTCATAATTTTTAAAGGTATTTTGCTATTTTAAATAATTCGTATAAATAAAATGAAAAGAAAATGAATTTAAAATGAAAATAATGAAAGTAATCCAAAAGGAGGGCCAGGATTTGATCTGGGTTTAGACTGGTTGACTGCGCGCCAGATCCAAAGGCCCAGATTCAAATCTGGCTAATTTTGTTTTATAATTTAATTAAACAGGATTTAAATAATTAATTGGAGATTAGGGTTTTAATGAGACATCCAGGCCATTCATTCACGCGCGGGAAAGCACATCTAAGGGTCCATATTCAAAACTCCTAATTAATTACAGTTAACCCTAATTAATCTCAGGCGACCGGAGATAAGCTCCGGTCGTCTTCTCCGGCTGCCTCTCTCACCAGAACCACCCAAAACGCATCCCCAAGACTCACAAATCTCCATAATCAATCACTCAACAATGGGTAACAAGAATCCAGGGCCAAAAACCATTTACATCAACTACACAGTGAGAATCGAAGAAAACAAATCTTAGGGCAAAAATTTCAGAACATCACAACATGCTTGTTTCTGGCTCATTCTCAAAAATAAATAGATCCCCATGATCAGGGCAACACATAGAACAATATTCTAACAAGAAATCAAGGTTCTGGAAAATTTGTTCATCATGTTACCTGAGGTTGAGCTTTCAATCCAGGAGCTTTCTGCTTGCCTCTTTGCTTCAAAATGGCCCCAATGATCCTTTTGATGAAGCTTTGAAGCTTGGTTGGTGTTTAGAGTGACTGATTTGTGAGTTTGAAGAGGTTCTGTTCAGAGAGGGGAAGAAATCGTATTTTGATTTCAGGGAGTTTCAGGGCAAGGTGAAGGGTCAGGGATGATCAGTGGAACATGCTGAGAGTTTCTATGATGTTTGTTTTGGTGTTTGTGTCTTGTGCAGTGAGTTTCGAAGGAAAGTGCATAAGAGGTGAAAACTTGGAGCTATGGCTTGGGGGATGTTTCAGGCTTGTGTGTCTGTTGTGTTGAGTCCCTTTTGGTCCACTTATCACATTTGGATGGGTCAGAGAAGTTGGTGTGGCACTGTGGGATTGGTATGGGTGTTTTTGCATAAAGTCCAAGTTAGGTGTAGTTGAGGTATGGGCAAGTGTGAGGTTGTGATAGGGGCATGGTTTGGCTCAGCTGAGATCATGGAGTTCATGTGGATCAGATTCTATGAGCTGTAACAAGTAGAGGCATGGCTTCATGAGTTTTTGCAAGTTGGTACATCTTTGGCCCCTTTGTGATTTCTTGATTCATAAGTCATGAAAATGGGCAAACCTTTGGTGCATTCTGACTTTTAGGAATTGGTTTATGTTTGTGCAAAGATTAGAAGTCCATTTGAAGTTACAATTTGCCTTGGCAAGAGATTTTGCAACTTTGCCTCTTTGGTACAAAACTTGAAATTATGTGATTTTCTTCAACTTTGACAAGCCATAACTTTTGATCCAAAATGAATTAGAATGAGTTCTTGTACTTTTTGAAAATGGAATGATCCATTCTACAACTTTCATGACCAAAGTTTTCTCATTTGAAGCATTTTTGAATCAATTTGAGGAGGTTGAAAAACTTTCCCAAAATGGCAAGTTTCCATTACAAGTCATTTTCCCAAAATGGCAACTTTGCAAATGGCTTGAAATTCTTTAATTTTGTGAACTTCTAACACCTTCTATGATCAAATAAAGATCATACACATTCAAAATTATGAAGAACACCCTTTGGTTGGGTCATTGGGGGCCTCAGATGCCCTGATTTTGCACTGACTTGCTCAAGAAGTAAACTCTTGATCAGATGCCTTCCCCATGGAATTTCTTCATGAAAATTGATATACATTATCCTTATGACATATAGAGACCAATAGAAACAAGAATGACCAAAAAATTTGGAGTTATGGCCTTTGAAACCAAAACCCTAATTCTAGGTCATCTGTGCAGTTAAGCCTAGCTCTGCTTCCATGCCATTCTCAGTTCTTGTGATTCTTTGACTTCCTTGACTTTGTGGGGATATAATATGATGCTTGAACATACATGGACCCCTTTGAAGTGATTGAAGACCTTTGGAATAGCTCAAGTGGCTCAGGGATGGTTCAGATCACAAACCCTAGATGCAGATGACTTTGAATCAATGCAGTGAAGCAAAAATGCAATATGAGATGCCATGATTGAACTTATGCATATGAAAAGATCACAAATCATAGTGTGAATGGGTGAGGGAAAATTTGGGGTGTTTACAGCTGTCCCTATTCAAGCACGAGTTAGCTGTGCAGGATGTGAGCAAGGGCTTAACAGGAAAACAAGATAACTTGTGGTTGAATACCAAAGACAGTCCAAAATTTGCACTCACATAATGAAGAAGAAAAGGGATATAGATTGTAAAGGAAAATAAAGTATGTTTATAAAGTGCGGGCGACGGAGGACGACCGTCGAGCAGAGGGCGACTGCTGGGGATGAAGCAATGACGGGGACGACCGACATGTTGGGGATAAAAGATTATGATGGGGACGGCCATCAAGTAAAGCTATGAAACTCTCTGGGGGATTATAGGTAAATGATGGGGGCGACCATCAAGTTCAAGGCATAAATGAAATAAGTGATGAGGTACGGTCATCAAAGGTGAAGGACGATCACCTAGCAGGGGACGGCTGCTTTGCTGGGGATAAGATGAGGGACGGTCATCTAACGGTGAAGGACGATCACCTGGCAAGGTACGACTGCCGAAAATATCACGACATAGGACGAATGTCTGACGAAAAGGGCGACGATGGGGACGGCCATCGGATAAGCATGATGAAGGACGATCATCAAGAGGTGAAGGACGATCACCTAGCAGGGTACGGCTGCTCTGAAGGTATCATGAATGTCAGATAACAAGACCAACGATGGGGACGGCCATCAGATAAAATGATGAAGGACGATCATCAGGAGGTGAAGGACGATCACCTAGCAGGGGACGGCTGCTAAAAATATCACGACATAGGACGAATGTCGGATGAGAAGGTGTTCTAATGAATAGAGACTCCAATGGGGGTGATGAAGGACGATCATCAAAAAGATGAAGGACGATCACCTGGCAGGGTACGGCTGCCGAAAAGTTATCATGACATAGGACGAATGTCAGATAGAAAGGAAATAATTGATTGAGATTTGCTGGGAATCTTCTGGGGAACAGTACACACAAACGAGTGTCTAAATTCAAGAAGACGTAAGTGTTTGACACGGTGTATAGATTAAAGATGCAGACGAGCATCCTTAGGACTATGATACGGACGAGTATCAGTAGAAACAAACGTTTGACGCATGTTCAGAGATGATGATACGGACGAGTACCAACTGGTTAACAAAGAACACGGACGAGTGTCGAATCTGAGGGGATATAAGTGGTATATACAAGATACGGACGAGTATCTGTATGAGTAAACATGAGTGAGACCTGAACGAGTGTTCAACTCGTTAGGGAGAGCATGATACAGACGGGTGTCGGAAAAAGTGTAAGTATATGGTTCCCAAGTGTTTAGGTAACTATGTTGGGGGAGGTGACACGGACGGGTGTCGAGAAGTTGTATATGAATTTGTGAGTGCAAAGGGGATGCTTTGGCTTTCTGCTGTGACTGTGGGCCTTTGTATATATATATATGGCTGATGGAATGTTGGTATAAATAGGTGTTTGATTCAAAACATGGCTTATGATTATGCAAAATGTTTGACTTTTGCCGTAATTCTCCGTATTAGACGGAATGCTACGATCTGGGGGAGAATATGATGCGAATGCTATGATTATACAAAGATACCGATCCGAGATTCGGATCCTGTTGCGGTGAAGATCTTTGGATGATCTGCTTTGAAAGAATATCCCAGTTGGGGATGAGATCATTGGTAGATCTGATATATGATTCTGCTTGGGGAAATAGGTCACTGGCAGACCTATCTCGGTAATGAGGGACCCAGCTGGGGGTTTGTAGAAGCTTTTGTCACTCTGTTGTGAGATCTTCAAGTATTGCTTTTCTGGATAGAGGTTGAAATTATGCCGGGAGATAGTTCCCTGTCTATGAACTCGGCTGGGGAAGAAGAAAGATCACTGAAAGACCTTCCTAGAGGTTTCTGTGGGGGATCCTGTTGAGGATGATACTTGACAACTCAGCTGGGGGATATGAACACCTTCTGGTGCTGCTCTTTGAAGGAAATGTTGGAGAAGTGATGCCTGGCAACTCTGATGGGTAGAAAGCATCTCCAGTGCAGTTTGGAAGGTGTGTTAAGGAAACAATGATTTGGCAGCCTACTGGGGAGAAGCTTTCATGCCCCATGTTGCGTTTTGAGTACATGCAATCCTATAAAGACAAAGAAACGCACAAGTACCCCGAGGTATCCTTTACTGTATTCTATCACATGAGTTTAGACACTCCCGAGAGTAAGCATATTTCCTGCAAGCATGTATTTTAGAAGGGAAGCATCTGTATTTATGCAATCAATATCTCAAGGACATCGGACATTTTGCAAATGGAAATAAAATGTACGAGACGAAATATGACTGAAAATCTGATTTTATTAATTCAAGTGCCCTGAATTGGCAAAATACAGCCATAGAAACAAATCCCCTAAAATGAGGCGATTGTTACAAACAAAAGATGCTGGCAATGTTGATGACGCTTCAGGGAGCTTCCCTTTGCTATGACTCGTATGACATTGACGTTCTTCTCATCTTGCTTTCTGAAGAAGGCTGGTTCTGACTGACGCTCGAACCTTTCGAAGCTTGCCAGGTTGTAAGTGATACAGACGAATCCAGAACGCGGTTGTTCGCTTATTCCCTTATTTTGCGTGGATCGCCCCTTCGGGTTTTCAATCCACCGGGATACCCATTTTTTGCCTGAGCTGTCCACTGCGGCTTTTCAACTCAGCGGGTGTACATTTTTTATTTATTTTCCCTTATTTTTGCCCGAGTCTTTTATTCTGTTTTTGACTCGCCAGGATGCCCTATTTTTGCTTGGACTTACATTTTGTTTTTATGTCCAGCGGGTCATTTTATGCGAAGTATTTTTTAACTGCATCTGAATTCACAGGGGACAGGAAGTCTTCACCATCCATAGTACTGAGCATCAGTGCTCCACCGGAGAAAACTTTCTTTACTACGAATGGCCCTTCATAGTTCGGAGTCCACTTGCCCCTGTGGTCTATATGAGTAGGGAGGAGTCTTTTCAGCCCAAGATCTCCTACTTGGTACTCTCGAAGCCTGACTTTCTGATCGAAGGCTTTCTTCATTCTTTTCTGATACAGCTGCCCATACCATACCATACATAAGCTGATACGGTGTAGGACTGCCTCCATACCATACACAAGCTGATACGGTGTTTCCCCAGTGGATGTTCTGATTGACGTACGGTACCCATGCAAGGCAAATGGTAGCATTTCATGCCAATCTTTATAGGTAACCACCATTTTTTTCACAATCTTCTTGATATTCTTATTAGCTGCCTCGACAGCGCCATTCATCTTTGGCCTGTAAGGAGAAGAATTGTGGTGTTGGATCTTGAAGTCCCGACATAGTTCTGCCATCATTTTGTTGTTCAAGTTGGAACCATTATCAATAATGATTCGCTAGGGCACTCTATACCGACAGATGATATCTCTTTTCAAAAATCGGGCTACCACTTGCCTTGTAACATTTGCATAAGAAGTCGCTTCAACCCACTTGGTAAAATAGTCAATAGCAACCAGGATGAATCTGTGGCCATTTGAAGCAGTCGGTTCAATATTGCCAATCATATCAATGCCCCACATAGCAAAGGGCCAGGGTGAAGACATCACATTCAAAGGATTTGGAGGTACATGCACTTTATCCGCATAAATCTGGCATTTATGGCATTTTCTGGCATAAGCACAACAGTCTGCATCCATTGTGATCCAGTAGTAGCCTGATCTTAGCAACTTTTTAGCCATTGCATGCCCTCCAGCATGGGTACCAAAGGATCCTTCGTGCACCTCGTGCATCAACAAGTCTGCTTCTGCCCTATCAACGCATCTGAGGAGTACCATATCAAAGTTTCTTTTGTATAAGGAACCATCAGCATTTAGGAAGAAACTGCCAGCTAGTCTTCTCAAAGTCTTCTTATCATTGGAAGATACCCCAGGTGGGTATGTTTGATCCTCCAAGAAGCATTTAATGTCGTGAAACCAAGGCTTATCATCTTTAACAACGTCTGCTGAGAATACGTATGCTGGTCTGTCAAGTCTAGATACTGATATCTGAGGCACAAAGTTGGCAGCTTGAACTTTGATCATGGATGAAATGGTAGCCAGAGCATCTGCAAACTGATTTTCATCTCGAGGGATATACTCAAGCTTGACCGTCGTGAAGAAAGTCAACAATCTCCTTGTATAGTCCCGATAGGGTATCAGATGATCCTGGTGAGTGTACCATTTGCCATTGGTTTGATTAATTACCAGAGTTGAATCTCCGAACACGGTCAATGTCTTGATCCTGTGGTCAATGGCTTCCTCAAGACCCATAATACAGGCTTCGTATTCAGCTTCGTTGTTAGTGCAGTTAAAGGTGAGTTTTGCCGAGAAAGGCATGTGAACTCCCTTAGGTGTAATGAGAACTGCACCAACACCACGACCATTCATATTAACAGCCCCATCAAACATCATAGTCCATTCTTCTTCTGGGTCAGGCCCTTCAGTGTGAACAGGCTCTTCATGATCTTTTGCTTTTATGAACATGATGTCCTCATCAGGGAAGTCAAATCTCATAGGCTGGTAATCATCAATAGGTTGCTCTGCAAGATAATCAGACAATACACTGCCTTTGATGGCTTTCTGAGATGTGTATTGAATGTCATATTCTGTTAGGATCATTTGCCATCTTGCAACCCGTCCGGTAAGTGTTGGCTTCTCAAATATGTACTTAACTGGGTCCATTTTTGAGATCAATAAAGTAGTGTGGGTCAACATATACTGCCTTAGTCGGCGAGCAGCCCACGCTAAAGCACAACAAGTTTTCTCGAGCAGTGAATAACGTTGTTCACAGTCGGTAAACTTTTTGCTTAGGTAGTATATTGCATACTCTTTTCGACCAGACTCGTCATGCTGGCCCAGCACACACCCCATTGATTCTTCTAATACTGTCAAGTACATGATGAGAGGTCTTCCTTCAACTGGAGGCATCAGGATTGGAGGTTCTTGCAAGTACTCCTTGATTTTGTCAAAAGCCCTCTGGCAGTCTTCATTCCACCTGACTGTTTGTTCTTTTCTTAACAACTTGAATAAAGGTTCACAGGTTGCTGTAAGGTGAGATATGAACCTTGAAATGTAGTTCAATCTACCTAGAAAACCCCGAACTTCTTTCTCTGATTTTGGTGCAGGCATTTCTTGAATGGCTTTGACTTTATCAGGGTCAACTTCAATCCCTTTCTCACTTACAATAAATCCCAGCAGCTTACCAGATCGTACCCCGAATGTGCACTTGTTTGGGTTTAACTTCAGTTGGTACTTTCTCAGACGCTTGAATAGCTTCAACAGATTTACCAGGTGATCTTCTTCTGTGAGGGACTTGGCAATCATGTCGTCCACATAACATTCAATTTCTTTGTGGATCATGTCATGGAATAATGTTATCATAGCCCGTTGATAAGTTGCACCTGCATTCTTCAGTCCGAACGACATCACCTTATAACAGAACGTGCCCCAGGGTGTGATGAAAGTTGTCTTCTCCATGTCTTCAGGTGACATCTTGATCTGATTGTATCCTGAAAACCCGTCCATGAAGGAGAACACCGAGAACTGAGCCGTATTATCGACCAATACATCAATGTGAGGTAATGGGAAATCGTCTTTCGGGCTGGCTCTGTTCAGGTCCCGGTAGTCCACACACATCCTTACCTTGCCGTCTTTCTTAGGCACAGGTACAATATTAGCAACCCATGGTGGATAGCTAGTTACAACGAGGAAACCGGCGTCCCACTGCTTTTGCACCTCTTCCTTTATCTTCATTGCCATATCTGGGCGAGTACGGCGCAACTTCTGTTTTACTGGTGGGCAGTCTTCTTTTAGTGGCAGCTTGTGCATGACAATGTCGGTATCCAACCCTGGCATATCCTGATAAGACCAAGCAAAGACATCCACATACTCCCGAAGCATATCAATCAGTTGCCCTTTCACTGAATCTTGTAAGCAGGCCCCGATCTTAACCTCTTTCACATCTTCTTCCGTACCAAGATTAACTGTTTCGATCTCCTCTTGATGAGGGGTGATAACTTTCTCCTCTTGCCTTAACAACCTGGCTAGCTCTTCAGGAAGCACATAATCTTCTTCAACCCCTTCATCAGCTTGATTGATTGGATTGTCAAAGTCATACAGAGTCATAGCCGTGTTGTTGTCGGTGCAGTCTGAAAGGCACTCTCTGCAAGGGTTTAGATTGTTCATTTTAGTGATCGATTTTAATCTTGTTTAGAAAAAGTGAAATGAGGTTATCATTTTGGAAAACATTGCCATTTTATTTTTGTACAAAAAGAAAAATGAAAAACAGTGGGCGGAAAAGGAAAAGACTCATTTGCAAAAGATGTCCGATATTCATTGATTGATCTGTTTGCACAAAATTACAAGATGGCCCGATTACAAAATGAGTCTTGACATCTTGGGCAAGATGCAAGACTTGATGCATGCTTAAAATATACAGGAAATAATAATTACTCTGCGGGAGTAACCCTTATAATTTCCTGGGAAGACCAGTTTGAGATATGGCTCCCCGGGGTCCTTGGACGTATCCAGCTCTCCAGGTTGCGCTCATCTTCCGACTCATCTTCCAAGTTGTTCACAGCATCCGGGGTGAGCATCCCCCCGCTGACAAAGTTGGGCTTCTTGGCAGCCTCTGATTGATCTTGTTGAGTTGGTTTGTAACCCAACCCAAATCTGTCTTCCTTTTTTTCCACGGGCAACAGCTTGCCCCAGCCTTGGGCAGTACCCTCTTCAACAACCTTCCTGGCTTGTTGATAAGACGTTATGGAGGTTCCCAGTACAGCAGATGCTTCATTAATGTTCAGGGCCTCAAACCCCTGGCTCATGGTTTCATGGATTTCTCCATCCATTTCAATGTACTTGTACGTAGCCAGATGGCTAACAAAAATGTCCTCTTCTCCACAGATGGTGATGATATGGCCTTCCCACTTGAATTTCAACTTCTGGTGAAGGGTAGACGTAACAGCGCCAGCGGCATGGATCCAAGGTCTACCCAACAAACAACTGTAGGCCGGCTGAATGTCCATCACATAGAAGGTAATTTTGAAGGTCTGCGGGCCAATCATCACAGGCAGATCAATCTCCCCGAGCACTGATCTTTTAGAGCCATCAAATGCTCTCACCACCAAATTACTCGGACGCAATGCTAAGCCATCATATTCCAGCTTCACCAAGGCTTTCTTTGGTAGAACATTGAGTGACGACCCAGTGTCCACCAGTACATGAGATAGAACAGCACCCTTGCATTCCAGGGTAATATGCAAAGCCTTGTTGTGGTTACGTCCCTCCGTTGTTAGGTCAGTATTGGTAAAGCCCAGTCCATGACTGGTGTTGACATTTTCTACCACGGTTTCTAGCTGATTAACAGTGATCTCCTCTGGCACGTATGCTGCGTGCAGGACTTTCAGTAATGCATTCCTGTGAGCTTCAGAATACATTAACAGGGATAATATGGAGATATTTAAGGGGGTTTGGTGAAGCTGATCCACCACCTTGTAATCACTTCTCTTTATAATTCTTATAAACTCGTCTACATCATGTTCAAAAGATGTCTTCTGAGTTTCTTTGACAGTCGGCTCTTCAAATACCACACTCTTTCCTTTTGCTTTGGCAGCAGCTTCTGCTTCCACATTAGGCCTCTGAGTTTGTGAGGCAAAAAGGCGTCCGCTTCTGGTGAAGCCTCCGCCTCCCCCAACATTGTCAATTTGTGGAGAAGAGGTTGAAGAATCCAAGGTGATTTTCTCCCCGTTGCAATAAAGATAAGAGTCATAATGCCAAGGGATGGCATTGCTGCTTTCATATGGAACTGGTCCAGGTACCGTGATAGTAACTGGACTGACTGCAGCAGGGGAGGGTATTGAAATGGTGTGCGGATTGTAGTAAATGGTGACTGGTGTTCTGGCAGGAGGTGCCACTATTTGCTGTTGAAATTTTCCGTTTGGAGGAACATTTGATGGATCATAGTAGATGGTGACTGCTGAGATATCTTCATCAATTTCTGTTGGTGTTGTAGAAGATGCGGCTGAATAAATGGGTGCTGATGTTGTAGAAGAGATGGTTGTTGACATTTGACCTATTGAAGTGATGGATGGAGCCATTGTTGATGATATTGATGAATCAGTCGGAATGATTGTTGCTGCTGTTGTAGGAAACTCAGGAATGGTTGTCAAAGGAATTGCTGGATTTGTAGGCGCCGTTGTTGAGATCTGAAGGATACCACTTTTGATAAGACCATCTATGCCGCTTCTTAAATTATCACACCCGTTGACTGCAATGTTGCAATACCCACAACCGATCTCACACCCGGGGAACATCTGGCACTCTAGAAGCTGAGCTTTAATTTCGACCAGAGGTGTCCGAATCTGTCCAACACTGGTTATCAAGAAAGATGGCTTGTCTTCCTCAATGGCATTAATTCTTGGCCCTCCATGATTGGGCATGGGATTCTTGGTAACACTTGGAGGAGGTGCAAAGTTGAGGGCTTTAGAATCCACCAGATCTTACACTTTCATTTGTAAAGCCCTGCACTTCTCAGTATTGTTGCCAGGTGCATTGGAGTGAAAAGCACACCTGGCGTTGACATCATAATTCCTTGGAAGATTGGAGGGATCCGGTGGCGCCAATGTCCTTAATTCAACCAAGTTGAGCTTCAGGAGTTGTGGCAATAAGGCAGCATAAGGCATAGGGATAGGGTCAATCACCCTATTTGCCTTTGATGGTCTTTGTTGAAAAGGTCTTTGTTGTTGATTGCTATTGTTGTTGTTGTAGGCTCTCTGTGGCGGATACTGAACTTGCTGTTGATAATGTGGTTGTTGTTGTGGTTGATATGCTGGTTGCTGAGGGATCGGAGCTGGAATAGTGACAGCTGCTACAGATCTGTGGACATACTGAGGTCTGCCCCTGTTGGCATGAATGGCATTTGTCTCACCGGTTCTTCTAGGTCCCACAAAAGGCTTCCTGGGATTACTGGAAGAACTTACACTGTTATCAGAAATCTTACCCATTTTCAAAAGGCTTTTAATCCTTTCCCCAGCTATGACTACGTCAGCAAAACTGGTGGAAGAAAAGGCAGCTAGCCTATCAATATATGTTCCTTGCAAAGTATTCATGAACATGTCGGCCATTTCTCTTTCCGACATGGGTGGTTGGACAGCAGCAGCAAACTGTCTCCACCTTTGGGCATATTCCCTGAAGCTCTCTCTGGAGGATTGAGACATTCCCATCAGAAGGGTCCTATTAGGAGCCATGTCTAGATTGTATTGGTACTGCCTGATGAAAGCTTCAGCTAAGTCCTTCCAGCATCTGATAGTAGCTCTGGTTAAGTGTGAGTACCTCTCTCTTGAAGCCCCAGTCAAACTATCTTCAAAGTAAAACATCCACAGTTTTTCATCCATGGTGTATGCCTTAAGTCTCCCCAGAAAGGATTGTAAGTGAGTTCGTGGACAGGAAGTTCCGTTGTATTTCTCGAAGCACGGAGGTTTAAACTTGTGGGGAATCCTTACCCCATCCACTAACCCCATATCCATAACATCGAAGCCTAAGGAATTTTGAGACTCCAGAGATCTCAACTTCTCAGCAATTTCATCAAACCTTCTATCATAAACTTCATCCCCAGCTCTCATTACAGTAAACTGCTCCTCTTGAGGATCTTCTTGCAAGATCCTGCCTGCAGCAGTGTTGCCTGGTACATTCCTTGGGATGTTGGCCTCTGGATCTAGATGAGGTCCAAATACTGGTGGGTTAACATGAGGCTGACCTCCCTCATTGTTGCTGGTTCCTCCAGTGCCAGGATGATGTTCTTCGGGGGTCTGTCTTTCTACCAATGCCCTTAACCTCTCTTGACTTTGAGCCAGGTTAGTCATCACAGTCATGAATTGGGCCATTTGGTTTCTCATCTCCACTCTTTCGTTAGCCATTGTCGCTCCCGGGATTTTCATCCTAGTACAAACGCGAAAGTGGCGCGGAAAGGTTAGAGTCGCCAGCCAGACATTTTTATCCCGAATGAATGGGAAAGGTAATGTTGCACAAACCTGAGGATAAAGGAAAGGACAAGGTCCTGCGAACCAAAGATCTGAGTTCGGGAGTCGGTTACGACCTGGGAAGGTATTAGCACCCCAGATCGTCCGTCGTACCCGACGGGATCCACGCTTGCTTGTTTGTTTCAAAGGGTGAGAAATAAAGAATGTTGCTGAATAAAACTGCTACTTGAACTGGAATGAGAAATGAGAAAGGGAATTGGAATTGACAAATGGAAATAAAAGGGGAAAATGTAGGGAAAATAAAGAATGTGCTCGAACGGGCCCTACCCCGCTGCCTACGTACCTCATCGGGATAATGAGGATCAGAGTCGACGTAGTTCGCCTAACCTAGGCGGGAACTATTTGTTTGTGTTTTTTACAGCTGGAACTGCGTGTGTCTATGCTCAGGTGTTGCAGGCTCGTCTGGTACGAGTGCGTTTACCGTCTTGCAAATGAGACAAGTCGTCGCGAGTTCGCGTTGTGAGTGAATGAGATGAGAAGAGAAGTTCCCGCAGGATAGTCGCTTGTTATTTGTTTTTTGTATTTTATGAGAAGTATTTTGAATTTGTTTGTGAACGGTCTTGTACTAAGACCTATCCATCGCGGTGAGTATTTACACCTCGCCCCGAAACAGGACGCGTATAAACACTCCGCAACAAAGTCTCGTGTCGTACAAGATTGTTCGGTTTTTATTAAGTGTTTTGTTGCTTTTCTTTATGAGATGAGAAAGAATGACTCAAGTTGGAAAAGGAAAAATCTAATGGGAACTAAGACACACCCTAATTTTTATTGATTTATTTACAAGGGAGATCCTAATGGTTTGTGAGGTTTTCTAATCCTAAGGAAGAAAAGGAAAATAAGAAAAGAGAATTAGAGACTAACTTACTTCCTAAGGAAGTTAAGTTGTCTCTAAAAAAAGGGAAAGCCTAAAAGCAAGCACCAAGTGCTAAGGAAAACACATTTAGAATGCATAAAAGATAGGAATGAAGTGAGGCTTACCTCAATATTCCCCCCTACAAAACAAAGATTAGCATGACAATGCATATTGAAAGTAAAATCGAAGCATGAAAGCGATTAAGTACCATAAACATCCTAGAATGGAACTAGGGTTCAAAATAAGACCTAAGTCTAAAGGTGAAGGTACCTAAAGGTCACATGACTTCTAAAGTCAGTAGCTACATGATATAGCTCCCTAAGTATGCTAGGATACCTCACAAGATCAAACTATGTCAAACTATGTACAAAAAGTTCACCTAAGTTCACCTAAATGCAAATTAGGGTTTATGGATGAAGTATGAATGCATATGGCTTACAAGCATGGATTAATACATGAAATGAACATCAAAGTCAGTAGTGAATGCTCATGAATATGTGTGAATGAATATACAACCATGGATGCAATGGTTTAGGCATATGGAGCAATGAGAAGAAGATGTGAGATGAAATGGAACAAACATCGCATAAGATCGCAAATGATGCAAACTAAAGAAGAATTGGCATGTGAATATGAATGAAATGATTATGGGTCAGTAGCATACAAGATATGAGATGCAATTAGAATGCATGAATAGGCATTGATGATTTCCACATAATTCAAGTTAAACATGAGAAGAGATTAGCAACCCGTTTAAGTTAAACTAGTTCACATAAGTATGCACTTTGAAACACTAAAACAAACCAAATGAGTATGGTTCGAAAAGTGGCCTATAACTGGAATTAAGGACCTAAAAGTGACCTATAATTAATTCCTAAAAGTTACCAAAAAGTATCTCAAGCAAATGGCATGAATGCCTTCTCATCATTTAGGTTATACAACAAATAGACACATGAATCAACCTAGGATCTAGGTGACATGGAAAAATAGCAAAAAGCCTTTAAAAATTATGAAATTAAATACCTGGAATGATATAGTGATTATCTTACATGGTCCAAAAGGATTCTACAAAATTATGCACCAAAGTGCCAAAACAATTCCTTGATTAGCAAGGTAACAAAACATGATCACCAAAAAAAACAACTCCACAAAGTGGATCAAAAAGTGCACTAAAAATTATGAAAAAAATGCATAATGAGCATCAAAATGTCACAAATTACAGTGATTAATCACACACAAAAAATAGGTTTCACACCTATGGGGAAAAATCGATTTCGGTCCCTTATGCCAAAACCTTCCTTTTTGGGACAGCTTATGATATGAAATCCAAATTAATTATTAAAACCACCCAAATCTGGAAACAAAAAATATGACAAATTAATTAAGAGGATGAGGATCACTCATGAATTTTTCCAGAATTTTATCACACCTAAAACTATTTTTAATAAATGCGACGAAACGGGCGAAAAAGTGGATTTTAAGGGGAAGTGAAAGGAATCGATCCTAACGGTTCGTAACCTAATCCCTAAGCTCCGAAATCGACACAAATCAACATATATCACAAATAAATCCAGTGCCTCAGGTGGGAGGGCTCAATATGCACCTTAAGTTATATGGTCCTAAGCCGCATACGACTATAATGATGCTTAAAAGCCGAAAAAAGCTCGAAATCACTTACTTGAATGAAATGCCGATTCTTCACATAAAAGAAATCCGAAAAAATCCCCAAGCAAGGTCTTGTAGTCTTCTATGAGCAAAATAAATGTCCATCTTCCATATTGGCTTTGTGAAGCTCCACCATAATCGAAATCGATCCGAGATCGATAAAAACACATATGAATACTTATCCAAAAATTAGTCCTAAACACTAATTAAAATTAGTAAAAAATTTCTATTTAAAATTGACAAGAAACTAATAAAAATATTAATCATAAGAGATCAATAAACAAGGAATTAATCTCAATTAACACCTCATTGTCACTAATCGTCTAATGAAATTAAAAGAATAAAAATTACTAGAGACATGAGGTGTAAAAGAAATTCATGGTGTCCAATAATAAACCCAAGTCATGAAGAAAAAACCCGCAGGAGGGGGATGAGTGCTGAAACTGAAGGTGTTAATAGCGATTTCAAGGGGCTGAGGCCCAATTTCATATGAGAGTCCGCAGGAGGGGATGTACAACAATTTGGGAGGGTGCGATTAGCATGAACATGGCCTGGAGGCCCAAATTTTTGTACATACCGCAGGAGGGTATGATTTGAATTCTAGGGTGCCAACAGGAAATCCATGGAAGCAACAATAATCAGCCCAATCCAATTGGAAATAAAGAAGATATTTAGAAAACCCTAAATTCCTCATACATTCCCCTTCACTCTTCTTCTTCGACGACGCCGTTACCCTCACTCTCCGTCGTCTCCAACCTCACATCGTCTTCCTCTTCATTACTTCAGAAAGCTTCTAATCAGCACAAGAACAACAACGCCGCCATATGTCCTCCTCTGCGACCTTTCCTTCGGACACCATGATGCACCTCATCACCGCTCTTGCTCTTTTTCAATGGAAAGCAACATCGGCCTCCATCAACATCCTTGTCTCAGATCGAAGGACTTCACAGGAAACAAACACGACTCCACCATGGAGCCACCGTCCCGGTTTTCTTTCCGACTTCTTCTATGTTCTTCCGCCGCCGTTTAACCGTTCATCTCAATGCCTCTCTCGCCAAACACGCCTCATCTTTATGAAGGTCATAATCATCGATTCTGAATCGCTCAAGACACCCATACTCTGAACTCAAAATTGTGACAAGAACTCCGTGAATGGCGTGTTCTGAAGTAATACCTCTGATAATGTAAGGAAGAAATCAAAGATCGCGCACTAATTCTGAGGTCCGACGCGGTGATTGTCGTTCCGGCATCGACGATTACTTCTCAAGTAAGGATTATCCCGTCTTTTGCCCTGTTTTTCTCCTTTTTACCGCGGGTCTGAGTTGACAATTGATGTTGATGAATCTTGATTGCAGAAGCATAACTATAGTTCTTGTTGCGTGGATTATCGTCATTGACTCGATTTGCCGGCTGGATCCGAATCGGGACCGATGAAGGTGATTGGTGCTGCTGCGTGAAGATTGATGATGATGATTGATGCTGAGAATTTGGCAGGTTTGAATCAATCGTAAGGGTGGATCGACGGAGAAATTGTCGAAGCATTTGATGTTGTTGATAATCGCTACGGTTACAATGTTCTTGCACTCCTTCTGCTTCTCTTCTGAATCGTTGTTGCGGTTCGTGTTGATTTTCGTCGTTTGTGGATTCGATTTGCAGGTTGCGTGTTCTTGCTATGATCCGTTGTTGTCGATCCGCGACGATCGTGACGACGCGAATATGGTGATGGCATTAATATGATGATGGCGAAGCAGAGAAGTGGATCCAAGGAGAGGTTCAATAGAGAGTTTGTTTCTGCAGGTTTTGATGTTGAAACTTGATGAAGATGGAAGATGGAAGAGGTTCAAGTTGAGGCAAGATTACAGATAGAGTTTTTTTTGAAGATTTGATTTCAGAAGTCATTATTGATGAAGATGCGGATTGAACATGATGAAGGATTGAAGAGGAAGAGTGTCGATTCCAGAGAGTTCACAGTTTTTGATTCTTTGTAACTGCTTTTTTCTGGTTATTTGTTATAACTGTTAACTGAATTTTTTTCTCTTTTTTCTGTGATTGAATTATCAGTTGGTAACTGAGTTTTTCTCCCCCTGATTTCTGTTATATCAGTTACACTTGTAACTGATTTTTTTCTTCTGGTTACCTCTTTCTACCTTTTCCTCTGTTATTTTTTCTTTCAATATAATCAACTGAATATATTTTTATTTATTTCCTCTTTTATTAGAATTCTTGATAAGTTCTCTTTGTTTTTTTGTAAATTATTGCTGTCATAACATAAGCAACTCAATTAGTAAAAGGGGTTAAAGTGATCAAGCATGGAAATGAGCCCACACAATAAATTGGCCTAAAAAAGAAGTAAAAGAAAATGAGTAGGTTTTTGGTCGTAGTTAAAGGAAGAATTAAAATCAAATTGGTAGATTGGCTTGAGGAAAGTAACTTGGACAACACATAAAAGAAAAAATGGTTTATGGACACAAGTTAAGGTTTATTGAAGGATTTTGGATAGAAATTCAAAAATCGGTAAAAAAAAAACAAAATAATAATAACAATCAAATGGGCTTTAGAAATGGCAACAAATGACCATGTGGATTTATTGGCAAAAAAAAGATTATGGCATGATGGCTTAAATGGACACGATTGAATTCGAAATCCCATTGGTATAGTGAGATGGGTTGGCTTACTAAAATGGAATTTAAGGAGAATAACATGAACAATGAATGTGGTTTTTAAGAGATGGTTTAAAAATGAATATAGTCAATGGTAAATACTGGGATTTGAAACGAATACTCAAACGAGCTTATGGTAACCATTGAACGACGCTGAATTCCTTTAATTTGAGAAATGGCATTGGACGATTGATCAAAAATGGGAACTTGGGATACGGGTGATGGACCTTGAATTCATTTGAATCGTGAATGAAATGTGATTTTAAAATGGCCATTGATAATGAAAAGGACACTCGAATATGAATCATAACACCATAATAAATTCCACGCGATCCCAAATCATTGTTCCACCAACCACATGGATCCAAACCAATCTTTAGTACACCAGACCTCAATCGGTAGAATGCCTTCAAACCAAATCATGAACAAGAATTCCAAATTCTCCCTGAGATGTTCAATGAAGAAAAGTACAACTCGAGACGTTAAGAAGATCCAAAACTCTTATTCAAAGCAAATCTAATCAAACACCTCAATAGTGGGTTAAATGCACCAGTGAATATCCTCCACAAGTTAAATCCCTGATAAATACGGATAAGGTATGAAACCCTAATTTCCAAGAGCCTTTATCACATGCCTTATGAGTCCATGAAATGCATTATTATGATGTTAATGACCTAGTGAGAAATGAAGATGAATGCGAAGCGATAAGCCGGTTAAGGTAAAAAAAAAAGAGGGCAAATTTTGAGGTATTACAGCTGCCCCTATTCAATCAACTGCAGACCTGAGCGGATAATTGCAACAGCTTTTAGACGTTCAAGGTATGGAGTGATTGAATACTCGAATAAGACCTAAAAATTTGCACACTGAGGGCAACAGAAATGCCATCTGCCCATTTATTTATTTATATATTTTTTGATTTTGACCTCTGAACAGGTAATGGGGATATAACCAGGTGGAATAGAATCAATGCAATCGCTGCGACTGCTGAGCGAATCAAGGCCACACTGAGGGTGCCTGTTGGCGTAACAGGGCTTAACGAGACCATTAGCGGAATGGAACTCAAATCAATATGACTGCTGGGCAGGACCAAGCCATAAAGAAAACATTACGCGACTGCTAGGCAGGACCAAGTCACGGAAGATGCCTATTATCGAAACAGGACTTAATGCAACATCAATCGATTTGCGACTCAAATAAGATCAACCGATATAACACGGAAATGGTATCAACCGATCCATTATCTTCGCACTGAGACGAGACCAAAAGGAACAGGATCATTGTACTTAAATGATAACCCGAGATGCGACCGTTGTACTGAAACGGAGACGCGAAAAAGTGAGACTATTGTACTGAAACAAGACTCAACTACGAGACCATTGTACTTAAATGGAGACTCGAAAGGAACGGGATCGTTGTACTTAAACGAGAGCCCAAGACGCGACCGTTGTACTGAAACGGAGACGCGAAAAAGTGAGACTGTTGTACTGAAACAAGACTCAACTACGAGACCATTGTACTTAAATGGAGACTCGAAAGGAACGGGATCGTTGTACTTAAACGAGAGCCCAAGACGCGACCGTTGTACTGAAACGGAGACGCGAAAAAGTGAGACTGTTGTACTGAAACAAGACTCAACTACGAGACCATTGTACTTAAATGGAGACTCGAAAGGAACGGGATCGTTGTACTTAAACGAGAGCCCAAGACGCGACCGTTGTACTGAAACGGAGACGCGAAAAAGTGAGACTGTTGTACTGAAACAAGACTCAACTACGAGACCATTGTACTTAAATGGAGACTCGAAAGGAACGGGATCGTTGTACTTAAACGATAACCCGAGACGTGACCGTTGTACTGAAACGGAGACGCGAAAAAAGTGAGACTGTTGTACTGAAATAAGACTCAAAGACGAGACCATTGTACTTAAATGGAGACTCGAAAGGAACGGGATCGTTGTACTTAAACGAGAGCCCAAGACGCGACCGTTGTACTGAAACGGAGACGCGAAAAAAAAAGAGTGAGACTGTTGTACTGAAACAAGACTCAATTGGGGATAACAACAAGACTTGGTGGAAGCATCCACCCTGGGAAATGAAGTTGTATTCTGTGGGGAACACTTCAATCCGATTGGAGATGTAACGGGTCTTATGTAATACCTCAAAACTGGCCCATGCTGGTATGCATATGTTTGAATTCATGGCGTAATGCTCCATAATGATGGAAATGCTACGCTTTGGAGGATGCAAATGTAATGATGATTACTGGATGCAAATGCAAATGCAAAGGGGTCCCCTGATGAGGAGATAACAGATATCCCGGATGGCTTGACTGGGTAGGAACCGATGATCACTGCATTGATCTGGTTAATCCTTGTGAGGAGAAGACAACTCTGTGGGGAAGGTTGTCAATGATACACCGGCTCTGAACAGCCGCCATTGCCAAAAATAAATTGGACTTTGAGATTGGAGTGCCAAGACCCTGCTGGAGATGAACTCTTCTCGAACTCTGGTGGGAAACCAAAGGCATGATATTGCTGAGGAAGCAACTGTTGGTGAGGCAAAATACTCCTTATATTGCTGAGAATTGCCCCTGTCTGAAGGGAAACTTCTGCTTGGGGATGGCACCAACCTTCTGCTGCCTTGCTGGGGGGAGATTTCAACTTCCAACTCTACTGGGGATGATAGAGGATGTCAATGATAAAGCTTCCTTCTTGTTAACCTGTTGGAGGAAAGATAATCGGATGAGGTCTGCTGAGGGAGAATGATCAATAAAACCTGCTGAGAAAAGATCTCCTGAGGTCTCGTCCGGACAATGGCTTTGCCCCTAGACTCTGGGTTGATAGGTTGCCATCTAATCATGAGGGAACAATGGTTCTTTGCAATTTTCAACTCGCCATAGATTAAGGTCCATCGGAAGAAAATGTCTCAAGAGGATTTTACAGAAAACATGACATATGAAATGCCTCAGTGTCTTCAAACTCTTGGAGAGATTCGTCGGATCTCGAAATAACTGCCCCAGACTGCATGGTCTGTGCAAGAATTTTCCTCGCAAGGATTCATGAAAGACCTCATATCACTGTGATATAGTGTGTCCTAGTATTTTGAACCTTGGGTAGGTGCTTCTAATTAACCGTCTTCAGGAGAAAGTAACTTCCAGTGCTCTTGGGGTGGCCTTCCCCAGTACAAGTCCTGAAGTGATTACCTCTGAATGACTGTGCTTTGAAGAAAACACCCAGATCAACTGTTCTTTGAGAGATTGGATCTCGAAGTAATTGCCCCAGTTTGGCTAAAATTTGAATGTATGCCTCAGACTAATGGCTCTTTGAGAGATTTGAATCTCGAAGTGATTGCCCTAGCTTGGCTGAATTTTGAAGAGATTGCTCGACATGATTGCCCCAGATTAATTGGTTCTTGCTACGACTGCTGGGAAAGTCCCTACTCAATGGAGTTTTTTTTTGGAAAATTACATCTTCATAGATTGTCCTTCGGAAGTTTCAGACTTCTCAATTTGGCAAGATTAAGCTTCTGGACTGAGATTCCATATGTAAACTTTTATGATGCCAAACAAATGTATGCAAGCAGAAAATGTTTATTTTGAGAATGAAAATTCTAATGCAACACACATGTTAATTTTGAAGTTTTACTGAAAAAGATGTCGCAAACCTTTGTGAGTGAATCACTGGTTAAGATACGACATTGATTTTTGATGAATGAAAGCATGCACATGCAACACCAACAAAGAACTTTTAGCACAACTCATAGGAGTCAGGAACGCGATCTTGTGGTAGTACGCTCTCAAAAATAACCCTGTTTCAGTTAGGACTCTTGAGGGTTGTATCGTGGCCTGGTTCACGGTTATAGAAACAAAAGATATAGGCTCGAAGTTTATTTGTGCCCACCCATCTTCGTGATGTTTTCCATTCCTATGTTCAGCTAGCTTTCACAAGCGCTCACATCTCAAAAAGGATTTTGTGATGGTTGAGGAACCAATGACACTAACGGTTTTAAACACCAATTAGGTTGTCGTTTGGAGTCAGTCACCCCTTCACCTTTTGTGTCTGTATCACACGACTTTGTTCTTGTTCAAGGATCTTTCTTGTGTAATCCTTTTTGTCTTTTGCTTTTGCATTATTTTCTTATCCCTAACTTTTTCCTGGACTGATTCTTGTGAATCTTTGATTGTGAAGTCCAGCGGGATGCCCTAATTTTTGCCTAAGTCGTTTGTTTTCAAGTTTCGACTTAGCGGGTTTTTTCATTCATTTTTTTTAATTCTTCTTTTTTTTGAACAAATCGTGTGACACTGTTTGTCTTGATTGCTTTGAAAGGGTCGTGACTGTCTCACTTCTTGGTTCAGGAAGGATAACCTTTGTGGTTTCCGGTCTCTGGACCTCTTGCTTGGGATAACCATTGTGGTTTTTGGTCATTGGACCTCTTGATTTGGTACAACGAAAGGAAATGAATCCTCAGATGTGCACTCCTTTTTGAAATTTGAACGATCGGTCCAACTAGCTGACACCTACCCTGCCCCTGGGTTAATTGCGAGGGCTTTTTTCATGCAAAAAGAAACTCCTACTTCAAGGCTCAAATGGGTTGGCGAGGGTCTATCTCCCTTATATCTCCGGTGTTTAGGATTTGAAACAATGCCTGTACATCGTCAACAGGGTCTTTCTCAAAAGCGAACAATTAGAGTTTTTGCGTTTTCATTTCGTCATCCTCCCTGATAGAGTTTAAGCACAACAGTTGGTATTGCAATGCACATACACAAAAGCATGAGTGAATACGAATGGATTACTTCAAGAAAAACATGTGCATTTTATTATGGTTAACATTCAAAAACAAATAAGTTTCATGCATGCACACAAATGTTTAAACAAACAATATCAACTACAAATGAAAATGCAGTAAAGAAGCTGAACATTGCCATCATTTAGGAGGCTTGACTCCGTCTGGACTTATTGCTTCTGAAGACGCCTTGGCAAATTGGGAGACCCATTTGATGAGGAGACTTCAATATGTGGGCGGACTTTCTGGCATAATGACCTTTGAGTCGATCAAATTTTGCACATCGTATCTGAACACATCACAGTTGTCAAATGGTATGCCTAAATGTCCCTGAGCGGTACTTGCATCTAGCATTCGTATCATGGTTGCCATTATTGAGGAGGTTTGACTCCATCTGGACTTATTGCTCTCGAAGACTTTCAGCAGTCAGTAGTCTGGATGTTTACTCAATCAAATTCGCGACCTTGTTTTTACCTTTGCCTCTGAAAGACTTGCAATCTTCAATTAAAAGGCCAGGTGCCCCAGAATGGTAATCATACTCGGCATTGAAACCCCAAAGGAAGCTTTGTCGGAGATGATCCTGATGCAATTAGCTCAACCACTCCGAATTTGCGTAAATGAGGAAACTTGTTGCGCGTACGACCTCAGAGTATGATCAAACTTCTTCTCGAGTTGTTCTGGACTTTACCCTTATGCTCTGACCCTTAGGACTCTCTTGGGAAGCTGAAATTGGATGCTGACAAGTGAAGTCTTGAGGGAAGAGGTTGATAAAGTTAATATATAAGGTTGCTCGGAAAGATCTGATTTGATCTCCTGCCTACGTATCTCCATTGACCAATGGAGAATCAGAGCAGCGTAGTTCCCGTCACTAGGGATGAAAATAACTTCGTTCACAATTTCCATAACCAAGCTCATCTGAGTCTTTATCTGGTTGACTTCCTATTTCCGCAGTTTCTGGTTCTGAAATAAAGCTTATACCTCGGCCCTGAATGGCCTCAGTTAGGTCTTCCTTCGATTACCTCCGCCCGGAGTTGCTTCAAATATATACCTTGATGACTATGATTCAAGTTGTCCATTCTGATGAGAAATCAAGTCAGGAAAAGAAATTGTCTCTGAATACCTGTCCAGAATGCAAAGATGTATGCAAATGCCATGTTCAATTATTTCTGAGGAATCTATCTGCTTTGATTCAAGTTTTGATACAGAAAAATCCAACAGCATGATTCAGATATGTGATCCTCGGAAATAACTGAACATGTGTGCAGAAATACTATGATGTCATGTATGCAACAGGCGTGTGATCAATAGTCTGATGTTGGTGCCGGTGTTGAGCAATGAGCCAACTGTCTGAATAGAACCATAATAGTAGCACCATCTTTGTACAGAACCCCATAACTGAGAATCCAATAACTGTAGAACTGGATCACATAATAGAATAGTCACTGATGGTGTTGAAGTTGAACAACGAGCCAAGTGTCTGTGGAGAGTCACAATATCAAGGTCACAATGGTAATCACCGTAACAATTTCTCTGAATAAAAATCCCAAACCTCAGAATCAGAGAACCATAGAACACTGAAAAATACTAACAACGTGGGTATGTTGAAGTTTAGGGTTCCTGCAAACCTGTAAACCCCTCCCAATCTCACGGGTGTGCTACTCGGGTCAATATCACGGACTCTCAAAGCCGAATAGCAATAATACGTTCACCATTTCCGAGAAATGGCTCATGACCAAATCAGGGAATCGGTTTGGCATTATGTACTACTCAGGGAGGCCTCAGTTGAGTCCAAGGAAACAAGCATCCCTCATAAGTCCCCAGCTTCAAGAACTGAATCGAGAAACAATAGTACATTCATCTCGAAGGGTACAATACTACCGTCATACGAACAGTTTGCCTTGACTGGATTCCTATGAGAGAACCAGGCCATCCTATGCGAGTTCCCAGTGGGCCCTCGGATGCGAGTGGGTTTGCCAACAAATGTGGTCTGCCACTGTCATCACTGGAGAGGGTTGTTTCCACTAAGGTTCTCAATGATCGGTCCCCAGCTGCACATAACTATCAAGGTCGTATCCCGAAGTGGGGCAAAACCCCCACACGAGATAGTTCCAAGAAGGTCGCAACCTGGGTGTGGAACACATCGCCACCCATCATGGTGAGATACCATAAGAGTACAATGTCTGTCCACGCTAATCCTATGGTGCACTCAAGCCGGGTATTTGGCTTATCTCACAGTAACTCCCAACCCACAGAAAAAATGAAAACCAGCACAGCCAGACAGTCCAGTATAATATGATGCATGGAAAATAAAATACTGAAAGCGGTAAATAAATGCGATAAAGTAAAGCTGTAAAGAACTGTAAATAAAAACAATAAAGCTAAACTAAAACACAAAGCAACAAACATATAAACACCCAAAGAACAAAACCAGACAGGCGCTAGGATTGACTCTATAAGGGAAACCGGAAGAATCAGGTTTATCCCCAGCAAAGTCGCCAGCTTACGCTCCCGGGATTTTCATCCTAGTACAAACGCGAAAGTGGCGCGGAAAGGTTAGAGTCGCCAGCCAGACATTTTTATCCCGAATGAATGGGAAAGGTAATGTTGCACAAACCTGAGGAAGAAGGAAAGGACAAGGTCCTGCGAACCAAAGATCTGAGTTCGGGAGTCGGTTACAACCTGGGAAGGTATTAGCACCCCAGATCGTCCGTCGTACCCGACGGGATCCACGCTTGCTTGTTTGTTTCAAAGGGTGAGAAATAAAGAATGTTGCTGAATAAAACTGCTACTGGAACTGGAATGAGAAATGAGAAAGGGAATTGGAATTGACAAATGGAAATAAAAGGGGAAAATGTAGGGAAAATAAAGAATGTGCTCGAACGGGCCCTACCCCGCTGCCTACGTACCTCATCGGGATAATGAGGATCAGAGTCGACGTAGTTCGCCTAACCTAGGCGGGAACTATTTGTTTGTGTTTTTTACAGCTGGAACTGCGTGTGTCTATGCTCAGGTGTTGCAGGCTCGTCTGATACGAGTGCGTTTACCGTCTTGCAAATGAGACAAGTCGTCGCGAGTTCGCGTTGTGAGTGAATGAGATGAGAAGAGAAGTTCCCGCAGGATAGTCGCTTGTTATTTGTTTTTTGTATTTTATGAGAAGTATTTTGAATTTGTTTGTGAACGGTCTTGTACTAAGACCTATCCATCGCGGTGAGTATTTACACCTCGCCCCGAAACAGGAAGCGTATAAACACTCCGCAACAAAGTCTCGTGTCGTACAAGATTGTTCGGTTTTTATTAAGTGTTTTGTTGCTTTTCTTTATGAGATGAGAAAGAATGACTCAAGTTGGAAAAGGAAAAATCTAATGGGAACTAAGACACACCCTAATTTTTATTGATTTATTTACAAGGGAGATCCTAATGGTTTGTGAGGTTTTCTAATCCTAAGGAAGAAAAGGAAAATAAGAAAAGAGAATTAGAGACTAACTTACTTCCTAAGGAAGTTAAGTTGTCTCTAAAAAAAGGGAAAGCCTAAAAGCAAGCACCAAGTGCTAAGGAAAACACATTTAGAATGCATAAAAGATAGGAATGAAGTGAGGCTTACCTCAATATTCCCCCCTACAAAACAAAGATTAGCATGACAATGCATATTGAAAGTAAAATCGAAGCATGAAAGCGATTAAGTACCATAAACATCCTAGAATGGAACTAGGGTTCAAAATAAGACCTAAGTCTAAAGGTGAAGGTAACTAAAGGTCACATGACTTCTAAAGTCAGTAGCTACATGATATATCTCCCTAAGTATGCTAGGATACCTCACAAGATCAAACTATGTCAAACTATGTACAAAAAGTTCACCTAAGTTCACCTAAATGCAAATTAGGGTTTATGGATGAAGTATGAATGCATATGGCTTACAAGCATGGATTAATACATGAAATGAACATCAAAGTCAGTAGTGAATGCTCATGAATATGTGTGAATGAATATACAATCATGGATGCAATGGTTTAGGCATATGGAGCAATGAGAAGAAGATGTGAGATGAAATGGAACAAACATCGCATAAGATCGCAAATGATGCAAACTAAAGAAGAATTGGCATGTGAATATGAATGAAATGATTATGGGTCAGTAGCATACAAGATATGAGATGCAATTAGAATTCATGAATAGGCATTGATGATTTCCACATAATTCAAGTTAAACATGAGAAGAGATTAGCAACCCGTTTAAGTTAAACTAGTTCACATAAGTATGCACTTTGAAACACTAAAACAAACCAAATGAGTATGGTTCGAAAAGTGGCCTATAACTGGAATTAAGGACCTAAAAGTGACCTATAATTAATTCCTAAAAGTTACCAAAAAGTATCTCAAGCAAATGGCATGAATGCCTTCTCATCATTTAGGTTATACAACAAATAGACACATGAATCAACCTAGGATCTAGGTGACATGGAAAAATAGCAAAAAGCCTTTAAAAATTATGAAATTAAATACCTGGAATGATATAGTGATTATCTTACATGGTCCAAAAGGATTCTACAAAATTATGCACCAAAGTGCCAAAACAATTCCTTGATTAGCAAGGTAACAAAACATGATCACCAAAAAAAACAACTCCACAAAGTGGATCAAAAAGTGCACTAAAAATTATGAAAAAAATGCATAATGAGCATCAAAATGTCACAAATTACAGTGATTAATCACACACAAAAAATAGGTTTCACACCTATGGGGAAAAATCGATTTCGGTCCCTTATGCCAAAACCTTCCTTTTTGGGACAGCTTATGATATGAAATCCAAATTAATTATTAAAACCACCCAAATCTGGAAACAAAAAATATGACAAATTAATTAAGAGGATGAGGATCACTCATGAATTTTTCCAGAATTTTATCACACCTAAAACTATTTTTAATAAATGCGACGAAACGGGCGAAAAAGTGGATTTTAAGGGGAAGTGAAAGGAATCGATCCTAACGGTTCGTAACCTAATCCCTAAGCTCCGAAATCCACACAAATCAACATATATCACAAATAAATCTAGTGCCTCAGGTGGGAGGGCTCAATATGCACCTTAAGTTATATGGTCCTAAGCCGCATACGACTATAATGATGCTTAAAAGCCGAAAAAAGCTCGAAATCACTTACTTGAATGAAATGCCGATTCTTCACATAAAAGAAATCCGAAAAAATCCCCAAGCAAGGTCTTGTAGTCTTCTATGAGCAAAATAAATGCCCATCTTCCATATTGGCTTTGTGAAGCTCCACCATAATCGAAATCGATCCGAGATCGATAAAAACACATATGAATACTTATCCAAAAATTAGTCCTAAACACTAATTAAAATTAGTAAAAAATTTCTATTTAAAATTGACAAGAAACTAATAAAAATATTAATCATAAGAGATCAATAAACAAGGAATTAATCTCAATTAACACCTCATTGTCACTAATCGTCTAATGAAATTAAAAGAATAAAAATTACTAGAGACATGAGGTGTAAAAGAAATTCATGGTGTCCAATAATAAACCCAAGTCATGAAGAAAAAACCCGCAGGAGGGGGATGAGTGCTGAAACTGAAGGTGTTAATAGCGATTTCAAGGGGCTGAGGCCCAATTTCATATGAGAGTCCGCATGAGGGGATGTACAGCAATTTGGGAGGGTGCGATTAGCATGAACATGGCCTGGAGGCCCAAATTTTTGTACATACCGCAGGAGGGTATGATTTGAATTCTAGGGTGCCAACAGGAAATCCATGGAAGCAACAATAATCAGCCCAATCCAATTGGAAATAAAGAAGATATTTAGAAAACCCTAAATTCCTCATACATTCCCCTTCACTCTTCTTCTTCGACGACGCCGTTACCCTCACTCTCCGTCGTCTCCAACCTCACATCGTCTTCCTCTTCATTACTTCAGAAAGCTTCTAATCAGCACAAGAACAACAACGCCGCCATATGTCCTCCTCTGCGACCTTTCCTTCGGACACCATGATGCACCTCATCACCGCTCTTGCTCTTTTTCAATGGAAAGCAACATCGGCCTCCATCAACATCCTTGTCTCAGATCGAAGGACTTCACAGGAAACAAACACGACTCCACCATGGAGCCACCGTCCCGGTTTTCTTTCCGACTTCTTCTATGTTCTTCCGCCGCCGTTTAACCGTTCATCTCAATGCCTCTCTCGCCAAACACGCCTCATCTTTATGAAGGTCATAATCATCGATTCTGAATCGCTCAAGACACCCATACTCTGAACTCAAAATTGTGACAAGAACTCCGTGAATGGCGTGTTCTGAAGTAATACCTCTGATAATGTAAGGAAGAAATCAAAGATCGCGCACTAATTCTGAGGTCCGACGCGGTGATTGTCGTTCCGGCATCGACGATTACTTCTCAAGTAAGGATTATCCCGTCTTTTGCCCTGTTTTTCTCCTTTTTACCGCGGGTCTGAGTTGACAATTGATGTTGATGAATCTTGATTGCAGAAGCATAACTATAGTTCTTGTTGCGTGGATTATCGTCATTGACTCGATTTGCCGGCTGGATCCGAATCGGGACCGATGAAGGTGATTGGTGCTGCTGCGTGAAGATTGATGATGATGATTGATGCTGAGAATTTGGCAGGTTTGAATCAATCGTAAGGGTGGATCGACGGAGAAATTGTCGAAGCATTTGATGTTGTTGATAATCGCTACAGTTACAATGTTCTTGCACTCCTTCTGCTTCTCTTCTGAATCGTTGTTGCGGTTCGTGTTGATTTTCGTCGTTTGTGGATTCGATTTGCAGGTTGCGTGTTCTTGCTATGATCCGTTGTTGTCGATCCGCGACGATCGTGACGACGCGAATATGGTGATGGCATTAATATGATGATGGCGAAGCAGAGAAGTGGATCCAAGGAGAGGTTCAATAGAGAGTTTGTTTCTGCAGGTTTTGATGTTGAAACTTGATGAAGATGGAAGATGGAAGAGGTTCAAGTTGAGGCAAGATTACAGATAGAGTTTTTTTTGAAGATTTGATTTCAGAAGTCATTATTGATGAAGATGCGGATTGAACATGATGAAGGATTGAAGAGGAAGAGTGTCGATTCCAGAGAGTTCACAGTTTTTGATTCTTTGTAACTGCTTTTTTCTGGTTATTTGTTATAACTGTTAACTGAATTTTTTTCTCTTTTTTCTGTGATTGAATTATCAGTTGGTAACTGAGTTTTTCTCCCCCTGATTTCTGTTATATCAGTTACACTTGTAACTGATTTTTTTTTCTTCTGGTTACCTCTTTCTACCTTTTCCTCTGTTATTTTTTCTTTCAATATAATCAACTGAATATATTTTTATTTATTTCCTCTTTTATTAGAATTCTTGATAAGTTCTCTTTGTTTTTTTGTAAATTATTGCTGTCATAACATAAGCAACTCAATTAGTAAAAGGGGTTAAAGTGATCAAGCATGGAAATGAGCCCACACAATAAATTGGCCTAAAAAAGAAGTAAAAGAAAATGAGTAGGTTTTTGGTCGTAGTTAAAGGAAGAATTAAAATCAAATTGGTAGATTGGCTTGAGGAAAGTAACTTGGACAACACATAAAAGAAAAAATGGTTTATGGACACAAGTTAAGGTTTATTGAAGGATTTTGGATAGAAATTCAAAAATCGGTAAAAAAAACAAAATAATAATAACAATCAAATGGGCTTTAGAAATGGCAACAAATGACCATGTGGATTTATTGGCAAAAAAAAGATTATGGCATGATGGCTTAAATGGACACGATTGAATTCGAAATCCCATTGGTATAGTGAGATGGGTTGGCTTACTAAAATGGAATTTAAGGAGAATAACATGAACAATGAATGTGGTTTTTAAGAGATGGTTTAAAAATGAATATAGTCAATGGTAAAGACTGGGATTTGAAACGAATACTCAAACGAGCTTATGGTAACCATTGAACGACGCTGAATTCCTTTAATTTGAGAAATGGCATTGGACGATTGATCAAAAATGGGAACTTGGGATACGGGTGATGGACCTTGAATTCATTTGAATCGTGAATGAAATGTGATTTTAAAATGGCCATTGATAATGAAAAGGACACTCGAATATGAATCATAACACCATAATAAATTCCACGCGATCCCAAATCATTGTTCCACCAACCACATGGATCCAAACCAATCTTTAGTACACCAGACCTCAATCGGTAGAATACCTTCAAACCAAATCATGAACAAGAATTCCAAATTCTCCCTGAGATGTTCAATGAAGAAAAGTACAACTCGAGACGTTAAGAAGATCCAAAACTCTTATTCAAAGCAAATCTAATCAAACACCTCAATAGTGGGTTAAATGCACCAGTGAATATCCTCCACAAGTTAAATCCCTGATAGATACGGATAAGGTATGAAACCCTAATTTCCAAGAGCCTTTATCACATGCCTTATGAGTCCATGAAATGCATTATTATGATGTTAATGACCTAGTGAGAAATGTAGATGAATGCGAAGCGATAAGCCGGTTAAGGTAAAAAAAAAGAGGGAAAATTTTGAGGTATTACAGCCATCTGAGTTCTGACCTCTGTCAGGTCCTGCTGTACTTGATCCATTTGGATACCAGGAAGATTGTTGCGAGTAGGATACCGGTGCGGACGGTTGAGAGGGAACACCCGGCGGCGAGCAATAATTCCTGAACCACAACAGAGTTAGTAACAAACAAACTAATAACAAAACCTACAAAACAAAACAAAGGTTAGTATGCAATGCAGTATGCTTATTTGTTTTCCAAGGTATCCAGCTTGGCTCTTGGTTTTGACCTTTTACAGACCCCGAGGAAGATGCTTTGATGTTGCTTGAGAAAAGAAACTCAATGAAACAAACTAACAAATATATTACAAATGGTGGATCATACATAGTTTGTTTTTTACAACACATGCCCCTGAGGGGTCAAAATACAACATAAAAGAAAAGTACATCAAATGGAAATAACAACAAGCAAAGAAGTCAAACATCTAATCCAAACTCATCCTCCTTAACCTCCTTCAAAAGTGCTTCAGTTACGGGACCAGCCGGATGCTCTGTAATGTTCCTGATAAGGAGGTTTCTGGTGGCAATAGCAGTGGTCAGCTTCTTGTGCCTGTCCTGGTCCTTTGACCTCTTCAGACTAGCCCTAAGCTTCAATTATGAAATCTCCTTCTGGGCTGCCAGCAAGGCTTCCTGTTGTTTCTTTTCATTGGCCTCCAACTGCTCAATCCTGGCCTGAGTTCTCTTATCTTCTTGAGTATGAGCTTCATTGATTCTGACCCACCTAGCTTGACTTTTTTGCAGATAGAGATCAGTCCTCGCCTTCTGAAACTGGGCCTCTTTACAGGCATTCTTCAATATTTGCTCCCCAGCTCTTGATTTCTTGATGTAGTCCTCTGCTTTCTTAATCTTGTTCAGATGTTCCACCTTAAGCTTCTCCAACCTCTCAATGTCTAGACGACCATCACCCCTCTCCCAGAGGGTCTTCTTCAGAGCTTGATACAGATTCTCATTCCTTTCCTTCAGCTTCTCAAATTCTTCCAGGCTGACAGTGGCTGGAGGTGGTACTGTGGATGGTCCAGGTGCATCCTCAATGGTGAAAGGCATCCCAGAAATCTGAGCTCTAGCATGAGACCATTCATAATACTGAGCTGAAGCCACATTATTGCACCTCCCAAGAATGGCCATCCCTTTGGTCTGGATGTTGTCCCAAGCCCAGGATGCTTGTCTAACAACAGCTAGATTAGGTTTTATCTCACAATACAGGGTTTCAGCCAGGTCTTGCACTCTAGGAGGGTGAACCAAAGCATAGCCCAATTGTCTCTTAAACAGCAAAGGGTTGTAGTTGATGCAACCCTTCACTCCTATCAGAGGTACATTTGGGTATTGCCGACAGCTAGTTATTATGTCCCTGCCTTTGGTGCTCTGGGCACACCATCTGATGTCCTCCGAAGTCAAAGCAATAAATCTCTTAGCCCAATTCTTCTGTTGGTGGGGATTCAGGAAGGCATCAGTCCTGGGTAAGTGTTTGAGTAGCCAGGTATGGAATAGAGGAGCACAACATCTCACCAGCTTTCCTCTTTGCTTCTCATTCCTCTGATGAATGGAATAATAGAAATCTCCCAGCAAGGTGGGTACTGGGTTCCTAAGAAGGAAAAGATGAATGGCACTCTTGCTGATGAACTTGGGCTGATCTGCAAATAGTATAACCCCATATATACTGAGGGCTAACAATGCACAAACTGCCCTCCACTCTCCCAAGGAGGCCTTCAGGATGGCCTGAGAAGTCAGAAAGTCTAAGTGCAAACCAGGGATCCCAGCCTTTGTTGTCATATTCTGCTCAATCAAAGTAGGCTCCAGGTACAGTGCTTTTGCCACTTCTCCATTGCTGGGAGAAGTCATCTCTGGGTTGAAGGGGACTCCACCCCTGACAGGTACTCTAATCAATGATGAAAACTCCTCTAACAAAGGTCCTAGCTGAAAGTTCTGGAAGGTGAAGCATATCAAAGGAGGGTCATAAAACTGTAGGCAGGTGTGAATCATACTCCTCTGAGAAGGGTCCAGGTCCATAACCATATCAAGGATGCCTCCATAATGTTCTCTGAATAATGGGATGTGGTCTGGAGTGATAAGTGTCTGGACCTGCCTGATGCCAGTCATCACAGGCTCAAAGAAATGGTATGAAATGTTGCTCTTCCTGGGTGCCATGACTGCTGATGAAGAACTGAAGACAAGTGTTGATGAAGATCAAAACTGGTACTGGAGATGGGCCACTGATAGGCTGGTGCTGGAGGTAATTGAAACAAACAACTGATGAAGATAGCTGAAGTAGATAACTGATGAAACAGAGGTCTAAGCAGATGAAGGGGTCAAAACCAAGCCAGATATAATGTGGATACCCTAAAAAACAAATAAACCAATGTTAAAATGATGCAAATGATGAGTATGCAAATGATATGCAAGGGTTTGTGACCAAGCTGGATCTGATTAACTGTCTTGATATAAAGTTCATGTATGTTCAAGAAGTCCAGATGGAGGTTCATAAATTCAGCAACCAAGGTGGGGAACTCAAATAAAGAGTCACATGTCCATGGTTAAATCACAAGAACTGTCCAAAGTGAAGCATTCTTAAACAAAACAAGTATCAAGGTATGATGTGGCCAATGGTACCTGCAAACCTGTAAACAGCCCAACCCCCTCACAGGTGGTGTTCTAGAACAAGGATCCTCAGACTTGGATCAGTTATGAGAAGTGTAAACACTTCTAACCCGGAGGTACAGTGTTTACAATAACCATAAAAGATCCTCCTCTAATTCACCTCAGTTTCTGAAGGTCAATATAAAAGGTCATCCAGACTTAGCAGGCTTCCCAGATAGCCCTAGCACTACAGGAAATCTGTAGCACAGAGTTCTCAAGAAGAAACCCACATCTGAACCGTGTTTCATATTCCCGCACTAGACCGAAATGGAATGGGAAAGAACATGAACCACTCTAGCCTAGGTGTCACTCAGGTCCCAGGTATAGGACCTTAAACTCTCAACAGAACCCCACCCACCAAGACAAAAACCAGATCCAACAAGATGGCAGCATGACAGTATGATGTATAAAACTGTAAAGAAAACAATAAACAACTGTACATAAAGCAGTAAATAAAGCAACTATATAAACACAAATTAGCACATAACACCCCAGTAAACACAAATCAAACAAGCGCTAGGAGGAACCCACAAAAAGAACCAGAAGCCCTGGTTGCAATATAAGGGTCCCCAGCAGAGTCGCCAAGCTGTCGCTCCCACCAGATGACACCTGGTCAGAAGGGGTACAGACGCAAACGGTCGGCGAAAGAGGAGAGTACACACAGGGGTGAACTCAGAAATAAAAGAGTCGCCAACTAGGCATTTTTATCCCGAAGGAAAGGTAATGCTGCATAAACCTAAGAAAAGATATGGATAAGACGGTTGCGAACCAGAGAGACTGAGGAAGGGGGTTAGTTACAACCTGAGAAGGTATTAGCACCCAGATTGTCCGCCGTACTCGACGGGATCCACGATTAAAAGATTTGTGTTTAAAAGGGGTAGTGTCAGTGCTAAAATGTGTATCAAAGCTGGAAAAGAATGCAAGTGTCAGTGTAAAAGAAGTGTGAAGTGTATAAGAGAAGTGTCAGTGTAAGAACAAAAGTAAGAGGCTCAAGACTATGAGGCTTAAAGAATAATGCTTAGAAGGAGGGGGAATATACAGAGACTTTTGTTCGATAACTGTTAAGTTATGCCTACGTATCCTCTCGTGCAATGAGGAAGTCAGAACACCGTAGTTCGACCCAAAGATACTGAAAGATAAATTGACTTATGAACTGCTCACTTGTCTATGCTCAAGTGTATGACCTGTCTGGCTCAGGTGCAAACTGTCTTGCATTAGACGGAAGAAGCAACTTCTCGGTTAAGAGTGAATGAGATGAGAAAAGAATCCCAGAGGAGACGATTATTGTTTGTTTGTTGTGTTTTCAGTCTTTTATTGCTTTTTGTGTTTGTCATAAGTTGATGAGCTTAAGCCTAAACCAAGGGTTAGTAAACTCATCACATCCTCCCTCTGATTAGGGGTAATGAGAATACCTTGAGTATGAAGTAAACACCTCACACTTAATCACCATGATGTAGGATTAAGATCATTAACCTACTTGTGATTAATTAGATGTTTTTGTTGTTTTTGTTTAGTGTTGAGTAATGAGTTTAAGCCATAATCAGGGATTTAATGAACTCATTACACCATCCTAATAGAAGGATAATAGATGAGAACATTTAAGCTGAGAAAGACTCCTCAACTTAATCCATGATTAGGGATTAACCTCATGACAAAACAAAGACTTTATTAAGTGGATTTTAGTTAATGGTAAGATGAAGAAGTGATTTTTATGATTTGTAAGACAACTTGAGGGGGACTTGTCCATTAACACTAGGGTTAGTCCTTCTTAACCAATTAAGGAAGAATTAGAACCCTAATGCAAGGCCCAAGTTACAAGCTTGATGTCTTGATGATTATTAAGTGAATTGATTAAAGGATTTAAACACATTAAGGGTTTAACACTTAGGATTAAAGTTATACACTCCATCCTAATAGAAGGATGCAGGCACAAGCTTAATCACAAAGCCTTAAAGCCTTTAGGGTTTAGTCCCTGATTATGAGATGAGAAGAGAAGACTCAAAGATGACACAAAGGTAAAACTAAATGGGGGACTAATCAAACCCTAATTATTATCATGCTTGGTTATTCCTAGGGTTAATGAGGTTTGCAAGAAGATCTTCAGAGAAACCACCAAAGAAAGGAGCAGATGAAAGGAGGAAGAAGCAAAGAGAAGCAAGACAACTTGCTTCAATTAAGAAGACAAGTTGCTTGAAGAAAGAAAGTAAGGAGAGAGCATGAATGAGCAATCCCACTCTAAGACAAATACAAAATGCAGAAATGATGCAAGAGAGATGAGAAGAGATTGTGAGAAGTGAAGGCAAATTCACTTCTCAAACAACTTACCACCTGAAAAGTTAGCCAAAAGAAATGAAATGCAATGCAAATGAGATGAAATGTCATGATGCAAACCAAAGTCAGAAACATTTACATGATTTTAATGATGCTAAGAGATGATACAAACACGAGGCAAGACATGGGAATGATCATACAAGGGAATGGGTGCAGATGAAGCATGTTTTGAACCATGAATGTACATGAAAAGTTATGAAATGCAATGGACATACAACATGGAAAGTGAAAGATGCAATGATCAAACATGATCCTAATATGTCCTAATATGTATTATGAATCATGTGGATGCACAAAATGTCATGGCAAGTCATTGGATGCAAGCAAATGAGAAATGGATGAAAAAGAAGGCACAAATTAGGGTTTATGGTCAACACACAAAGCAAAACTCAAAATCAGAAGCATAAGGCATGATAAAAAAATTGAAAATGCAATCAAAGATACCCTAAACCTATACAAGTTCACTTCCCAAAGGAGGGGATCTAACTCTTAACCTAGTGAAAGTTATGAATTTCCTAAGATTACTAGGGTTTTGGGGTACCTTAACAAGAAAAATGCTAAACAAAATGAAAATGCAAGATCAAATCAAACCAAATTTATATTATAAACTACATGCTATGAAGAGTGCAATGCAAAAAGAATCATCATCCAACTCTCAATGGTTAGGCAGAAGAGATTTTTCAAAGTTTGAACCAAAATATTGCCTTAAAATGAAATTAAATACAATGAAACTGATCAAAAGTCATCAAGAACCAAAAAGAAATTTGGTTTGAGGGTTGGACAATATTTCTAAATGTTTCTAAGAACAATGTGAATTTTTTTGTGATTTTTAAATACTTAAATGTATTTTTAATTAATTAATTTTCATTAACTAATTAAAAATAATCATTTAAATGATTTAAAAATAATTTTCAGTGCAAAAAATAAAAATAAAAATATTTTTGGGTTTTAAAAATTAATGAAATTTTTGCCAAAAAATTTCATAATTTTTAAAGGTATTTTGCTATTTTAAATAATTCGTATAAATAAAATGAAAAGAAAATGAATTTAAAATGAAAATAATGAAAGTAATCCAAAAGGAGGGCCAGGATTTGATCTGGGTTTGGACTGGTTGACTGCGCGCCAGATCCAAAGGCCCAAATTCAAATCTGGCTAATTTTGTTTTATAATTTAATTAAACAGGATTTAAATAATTAATTGGAGATTAGGGTTTTAATGAGACATCCAGGCCATTCATTCACGCGCGGGAAAGCACATCTAAGGGTCCATATTCAAAACTCCTAATTAATTACACTTAACCCTAATTAATCTCAGGCGACCGGAGATAAGCTCCGGTCGTCTTCTCCGGCTGCCTCTCTCACCAGAACCACCCAAAACGCATCCCCAAGACTCACAAATCTCCATAATCAATCACTCAACAATGGGTAACAAGAATCCAGGGCCAAAAACCATTTACATCAACTACACAGTGAGAATCGAAGAAAACAAATCTTAGGGCAAAAATTTCAGAACATCACAACATGCTTGTTTCTGGCTCATTCTCAAAAATAAATAGATCCCCATGATCAGGGCAACACATAGAACAATATTCTAACAAGAAATCAAGGTTCTGGAAAATTTGTTCATCATGTTACCTGAGGTTGAGCTTTCAATCCAGGAGCTTTCTGCTTGCCTCTTTGCTTCAAAATGGCCCCAATGATCCTTTTGATGAAGCTTTGAAGCTTGGTTGGTGTTTAGAGTGACTGATTTGTGAGTTTGAAGAGGTTCTGTTCATAGAGGGGAAGAAATCGTATTTTGATTTCAGGGAGTTTCAGGGCAAGGTGAAGGGTCAGGGATGATCAGTGGAACATGCTGAGAGTTTCTATGAAGTTTGTTTTGGTGTTTGTGTCTTGTGTAGTGAGTTTCGAAGGAAAGTGCATAAGAGGTGAAAACTTGGAGCTATGGCTTGGGGGATGTTTCAGGCTTGTGTGTCTGTTGTGTTGAGTCCCTTTTGGTCCACTTATCACATTTGGATGGGTCAGAGAAGTTGGTGTGGCACTGTGGGATTGGTATGGGTGTTTTTGCATAAAGTCCAAGTTAGGTGTAGTTGAGGTATGGGCAAGTCTGAGGTTGTGATAGGGGCATGGTTTGGCTCAGCTAAGATCATGGAGTTCATGTGGATCAGATTCTATGAGCTGTAACAAGTAGAGGCATGGCTTCATGAGTTTTTGCAAGTTGGTACATCTTTGGCCCCTTTGTGATTTCTTGATTCATAAGTCATGAAAATGGGCAAACCTTTGGTGCATTCTGACTTTTAGGCATTGGTTTATGTTTGTGCAAAGATTAGAAGTCCATTTGAAGTTACAATTTTCCTTGGCAAGAGATTTTGCAACTTTGCCTCTTTGGTACAAAACTTGAAATTATGTGATTTTCTTCAACTTTGACAAGCCATAACTTTTGATCCAAAATGAATTAGAATGAGTTCTTGTACTTTTTTAAAAGGGAATGATCCATTCTACAACTTTCATGACCAAAGTTTTCTCATTTGAAGCATTTTTGAATCAATTTGAGGAGGTTGAAAAACTTTCCCAAAATGGCAAGTTTCCATTACAAGTCATTTTCCCAAAATGGCAACTTTGCAAATGGCTTGAAATTATTCAATATTGTGAACTTCTAACACCTTCTATGATCAAATAAAGATCATACACATTAAAAATGATGAAGAACACCCTTTGGTTGGGTCATTGGGGGCCTCAGATGCCCTGATTTTGCACTGACTTGCTCAAGAAGTCAACTCTTGATCAGATGCCTTCCCCATGGAATTTCTTCATGAAAATTGATATACATTATCCTTATGACATATAGAGACAAATAGAAACAAGAATGACCAAAAAATTTGGAGTTATGGCCTTTGAAACCAAAACCCTAATTCTAGGTCATCTGTGCAGTTAAGCCTGGCTCTGCTTCCATGCCATTCTCAGTTCTTGTGATTCTTTGACTTCCTTGACTTTGTGGGGATATAATATGATGCTTGAACATACATGGACCCCTTTTAAGTGATTTAAGACCTTTGGAATAGCTCAAGTGGCTCAGGGATGGTTCAGATCACAAACCCTAGATGCAGATGACTTTGAATCAATGCAGTGGAGCAAAAATGCAATATGAGATGCCATGATTGAACTTATGCATATGAAAAGATCACAATCCATGGTGTGAATGGGTGAGGGCAAATTTGGGGTGTTTACAATAGGCATGGGCTAGAAGGGTGCAAACGATGTTATTTATGGTACAAGTTCTTCTTTCAAATTTTCCATTTTGAGGGGAAGTATAGGGACATGAAAATATAAATGACATGTCATTGAGTTCACAATTTTTTTAAAGAGAGTATTGTCATATTTTTCCCATCATCACATTGAAAACATTTGATTTCTAGTTCTAATTAAGTTTTAATAATAGCATGAAATTGAAGAAACATATAATAAACTTAAGATTTATTATGTAATGGAAAAGTCCACAGAAAATCGTGAAATCATCTAAACATAACACATAATAATGGTGTCCCCTGAATTAAGAACAAGTGATGTCTAAACATCATTATGGAAAATATCAAAAGACATTAAAGTATAAGACAAATAATTATAAAAAGGAAATATTATTTGTTTCCCATGTGGACATGAATGACAAAAGAAATTTTTTTGAAACTTATTACATGTAAGAAAATTGTTTCAGTGTAGAGAATTTAAGACATTTGCTATAGGGTGTCCTAAATGATTGTGTCATACTTCATTAGATAATACGACAAAGGTAGATGGTGGAAGGGTTTTAGAGTAAGGTCTGGTGGTAAGTGGGTAGAGGTCACTAGAGCTATTATATCTCATTAAAGGCATTCTTGTCTAAAAATCCTTCATAGAGAAACCAAATGGGTCAAAGTCAACAAAAACATCATTAGCAATGGTAAACTTTCTAACGAAGACAATTTTTTTATTAGTTCATGAGGCAAGTAATACATTGAGTATATTTAAAGAGTATGGAGATGTAGGTAATGTTGCATGTCCATAACCAATAATTAGAATATTATGACCACTAGTAGCATGAATGTCTCTTGGAGCATATTGATAGGATCCCTAGTGATTGTCTTGGAATGGTGTAGTGGTCACTGAATGAGCCTGATGATTTGTCTTTTTCCCAAGAATATCAGCTTTCTTGTTCGAGTTTCCAATTTTTGGGTACAGACATGGCGAAGTAGACCAAGGTTGTTGCCACGATGGAAAACTCCACTGCTGATTATGGTTGGGATATGATGGATAGCTCCATTTTCTATTGATGTGGAATATGAATAAGGCGGTAAAGTCCACAATGGATGCTGAAAGTGACAACCATCGCATCCATTATTTTGTCCATTGCCACGGTACTCGCGATCATTACTCCCCATACCATGATTGTTATTAACTCTGTTGTGGTTGTGCGTGAGGCGATGAATGTAGCATTGTCAATGGTGTTGACGACATTTTTTGCTTTGGTTGTTTCTTTTAAGATGATCATGGACCCTGCTTTATAAATGTGAGGAAGCAATACAACAAAAATGACATTTAACAACGCACCTTAGACAATGCTTTCTTAAGGAAGCGATGTCTAAGGTTAAAATTAATAGCAAACACGGAAATTGTTCAAAAAAATTTAAAAAGCGTTGTTAAAAGTCCTATCTTAGACAGCGCTTTTGAAAAAGCATTGTCTAAGGCAGGCCTTAGACAGCGCTTTTAGAAAGCGCTTTTAAAGGTAGGCCTTAGACAGCGCTTTGTCAAAAGTCTTTCAATTTAAAAAATAAATAAAAACAAAAGCCCTGTCTAAGGGGGGACTTAGACAACGCTTTTCAAAAGCGCTGCCTAAGGCCTACCTTAGAAAGCGCTTTTATCAAAAGTGATGTCTAAGGTCTAATTATATTAAAATTATACAGATCTATTTTCATTTCTTCCTTTCCCTCTCTTCTGCGAACGACGAACAAAAATCGCCATTTTCGCCCTAACGAGCTTCAACAGTCTTACCTCCACCGTTGTCCACCAGATTCTACCTCCGTAAAGTCCACCGTTGTCCTCCGTCATACAATCGTTGTCTTCCGTTCAAAAAGGTACGTTCTTGATAATGGTATTGTTCTTGTTCTTGTTCTTGTTCTTGCTTGTTTTTTTGCTGAAAAGTTGCATATTCTTGAAATTTTATTGCGTGTAGTTACTATGTATATACAGTACGAACCGTAAGATTCATTGATGGATAGTGTTCTTGTTCTTGTTCTTTTGTTGTTACTATGTATATACACTGAGTTTATATAAATATTAACATTGAGTTGTTGGCTTCATTACCTGAGAAGTTTTTTTGTTGAATTTGTAGACTGAGTTAAAATTAAACATTTAGGATATTGTTTAAAACATTTAGGACACGGAGATACGTTAGTCATTGGTGTTATGTTCGATAAGTCTAATATTGTTGTTATTATATGAAACTCTATTTTCAACTTCAATGATGTAAATATCTGTTAAATGTGAGAAAATGAAGTGAACTTGAAAGTTTTTAGAATATTCGAAGATACTACCTTAGTTATGTATTTTCGTTTGGATTTAACTGGGTTATTGTCGTTTGGAGAAACATTGGTTATGTATATGTTATTGAAGTTAATATTGATTGTTTACCTTAATAAGTAGGAAAACCATGGATAAAACATGGATATGTGTCGATCGAATGACCAAAGAGTACGTGAATGGGGTTGCGGAATTCGTTAAGTTTGTTGTTCAACACGCTGAAAACCCCAAACGAATGCATTGTCCTTGCTTGCGTTGTTGTTATATTGGTAAGGTTGACGCAGATGGATTGAAATCGCATTTACTGAGGCATGGAATTGATCAAAGTTATCAGTGTTGGATATTTCATGGTGAGAAAATTAAAGAGAATGTTGAACCGAGTGGAAAAAGTAATACGACTTATGCTTCATACGACAAAGACACGGAAACATACGATTGTGATCGAGTTGAAGAGATTGTAGAAGCACTTGAAGAAGATCTTCATGATTGTCCTGAAATGTTTGAGAGGATGGTAAGCGATGCAGAGAAACCACTGTACAAAGGTTGCACTAAATAGTGGTGTCACGTGCTAGCTGAAGCAATGCATATATCAAGTATGAAGGACTTAAACCCCAAATATGCAAATTTGTCATATTTTGGAGTTATTGAGCACATTTTGGTGTTTGATTACGAGAAGTTTCGGATTCCCATCTTTGTTTGCAAGTGGGTAAATAATAGTGGCATACGAATGGATAAGTCTGGATTTTTGCAAGTTGATCTTACTAGGGTGGGGTACAAAGATGAACCTTTTATTCTAGCATCTCAAGCTAAACAAGTGTTCTATGTGAATGACCCGACGAGTACAAAATGGTCTATAGTGCTTTTCTCTAACAAAGTGGTTGATGATAGCGGTGTCGATCAATGTGATATTGATGTTGAGAATGAGTCATGCATTAGACGGAATGAGTTGAATAGAAATGATGAAGATGAGGATCTTATAGCGGATGAGTCATATATAAAAAACGATCATAATGAGGGAATTTGGATCAATTCATCCGTACGCATTGCTAAGAAACAAGTGATTAATATTACAACAAAGAAAAGAAAGAGATGTTAGTGAAAGAGGTAAATTATGCAATTACATCCTTGGTTTCTTGATTATAAGTTATATTTACACATATCTCTCATATAATTAAATAGTTGAAATTAAATCAAACTATGTTATATTATCAAGTGGACGAAATCAAAGAGGAATGGTGTCAATTCATTATATAGCTAGGTATTATGTGAGGTATAATATTGTACTCTTACTTTAATTGATGAGAATTTAAATATGTGTAACGTTGTAATTTTTATAATATTGTTTATTAATTGAATTACAATCTTTGTGTTGTTCTAGGACCTATGTATATTTGAAGCAATGCTTTGGATGGATTAAATATGTGTACTTATAATATGTACATTTGTAGTAAAATGCAATGACTTGTAATTATAATAGGCCAAAATGGTTTGAATTGCATTTTATGGATTTATAATTTTGGTGCATAAATTGATATATAATTTGTGATATTTGTCTGCCAAATTTTGGTTGAAAACAAGTCAAAATTCTGGTTTAAAAAACTTGGTAAAAAAAGTGGTTTCAAAAAAATTATTAAAAAATTTTCGTATACCTTAGACAGCGCTTTTGGCAAAAGTGATGTCTAAGGGGGGGATTAGACAACGCTTTCACCAAAAGCGTTGTCTAAGGTATACCTAAAAAAATTAAAATAGGAGGGGATTAGACAACGCTTAAACCAAAAGCGTTGTCTAAGGTATTCCTAAAAGCGCTGTCTAAGGGTACCTTAGACAGCGCTTTTAAGATTTAAAAAAACGTTGTATAAACCTTTAGCAGCAGAGGTTTAGACAGCACTTTAAAGCGCTGTCTAAGTGGGAAAAAAACGATGTCTAAGGTCTTGTTTGTTGTAGTGAAGATAATCGTCGCTTCAAATTTGCTAGCCTACAATAACATAAGCACCAGTTAGGCATGAGATGTGTTGAAGAACCCAACATTCATTGGAAATAGTAGTCCTGACATTAGAAAGTTGGTTAGATAGGGATTAGAGATGTTGACAGCAAGAGGATGCATCAAATAATTGTTCCATATGAGCGCGTGAAAACTCTTACTATAGGTTAATAACCTTAGAATTTTTATTGTCATAGAATATCTCAAACAACTTGTTCTAAGTAAGTTCTGGAGAAGACTCGTGTTCAATGATGGTATTGAGAAAGTCATTAGAAATCGTGTCGTATATCCATTGTAACGCAACGACATAAAGGCGGAGCCAGAGTTCAGGATCAGTGTCTTTGAATGGGAGAGTTGCATGTGCCATAAAGGGGGAATGTGGGACTATATGATCAAGCACTTGATAGACACGAACATGATTTTGAATAATTAAGACTGTGTATTATACTATCATTTTTCAATACTCAATGTGATTTTGAAGAAGTTTGTGATATTGGGCACAATTAATGCAAGATAAATAGGAGTAGGCGTGAGAGCAGTGGGAGGATGAGATTGATTCGTAGAGCTATTATTACTGGAGTGGGTGGAAGAAGTGTTGTTACTTTCATTAGTCATTGGAGAAGGGAGAGGAAGAAGATGTCTATATTATATGTCATTAAAAATAGACATATCATCAATTTTTAGTAGAAAAGAGTGAAAAACACACACACACACACACACACACACACACACATATATATATATATATATATATATATATATATATATATATATATATATATATATATATATATATATATATTACATGTCATTAGTAATAGACATATCATCAATTTTTAGTAGGAAAGTGTGAGAAAAGAGTGAAAGACATTTAAAAAAATTTGAAGGTAAGAAATATATATATTATACATTCTTTAAAAATAGATACTACGCCAAAAATGTTTTTTAACAGCGCATCTTAGACAACGCTTTTAAAAGAAAGCGCTGTCTAAGGTTAAAATTAAAATAAAACACGGAAAATGTCCCAAAAAAATAATTAAAGCGCTGTCTAAGGGGGGGGGTCTTAGACAGCGCTTTCTAAAAGCACTGTCTAAGACCCCCCCCTTAGACAACGCTTTTAGAAAGCGCTTTTAAATATAGACCTTAGTCAGCGCTTTTGATAAAGCGTTGTTTAAAGTCTTTAAATTAAAAAAAAAATTTAAAACCAAAAGCGCTGTCTAAGGGGGGGGGGGGGTTTAGAAAGCGCTTTTGGAAAGCGTTGTCTAAGGCATACCTTAGAAAGCGCTTTCCACAAAAGCGCTGTCTAAGGTCTAATTAAAATAAAATTTCAGACTTCTATTTTCGTTCTCTGTTCTTTTGTTTTCCCTCCTGCGAAAGAAACCCTAACAGCGAAACACAGTAGAAGCGAACTTGAACACAGTAACAGCGGTTTCAATCAGTGAACGTGTTTGAATCTTTCTGCACATTTGGGTGTTGACTTCGTTTTTCTTTCTACTGTTCTTCATTCTTGCAGTATGTTCTACATTTCTTGATTTTTCGTTTTTTGAACACAGTAACTTCGTTTCAATTAGTGTATTATTCTTGTTTAAGTTGTTTTAATTCATAAAAATTGAGTTTAGAAGGTACATTATTGTTTTGATTCATAAAAACTGAGTTTAGTGTATTATCCTTTGTTTCAGTTGTTTTGATTCATAAAATCTGAGTTTAGTGTATTATTGTTGTTTAAGTTGTTTTGATTCATAAAAATTGAGTTTAGAAGGTACATTGTTGTTTTGATTCATAAAAACTGAGTTTAGTGTATTATCCTTTGTTTTAGTTGCTTTGATTCATAAGGTACATTGAGTTTAGAAGGTACATTGTTGTTTTGATTCATAAAAAGTGAGTTTAGTGTATTATCCTTTGTTTAAGTTGTTTTGATTCATAAGGTACATTGTTGTTGTTATGTTTGATAAGTAATAATGTTGATAATAGAAAAATGTTTATAATAGAATAATGTTTATAAGAGAAAAGTAATGGAAGAAAAAGTTTGATTCTTGTAATAGAAAAAATGAAAGTGATGAGGTAATTAAAGTTGTTATGTTTGATAAGTAATAATGTTGTAATAGAAAAATGTTCTTCCTTGAAAAATGTTGTAATACAAAAATGTTTGTAATAGAAAATGTTTATAAGTATAGTTATAGGTATAGTTATAGGTATATTCTAATAGAAAATTAAAGTTAGTTATAGAAAAATTAACATGTTATAGGTATAGTTATAGGTATATTGTAATAGAAAAAGTTTGATTCTTGTAATATAAAAAATGAAAGTGATGAGGTAATTAAAGTTGGTATATTGGCGTATCGGATACGTTATTGAAGTTTATATTAACATTGGTTATGTATACGTTATTGAAGTTTAAAATGAATTGAACTTTAAAATTGTTAGGATATTCAAAGATACTACCTTAGTTATGTATTTTCGTCTGGATTGATTGTTTACTTTAATAAGTAGGAAAACCATGGATAAAACATGGATCTGTGTCGATCGAATGACCAAAGAGTACGAGAGTGGGGTTGCGGAATTCGTTAAGTATGCTGTTCAACACGCTTAAAACCCCAGACGAATGCATTGTCCTTGCTTGCGTTGTTGTTATATTGGTAAGGTTGACGCACATGGATTGAAATCGCATTTGCTGAGGCATGGAATTGATCAAAGTTATCAGTGTTGGATATTTCATGGTGAGAAAATTAACAAGAATGTTGAATCGAGTGGAAAAAGTAATACGACCTATGCTTCATACGACAAAGACACGGAAACATACGATTGTGATCGAGTTGAAGAGATTGTAGAAGCACTGGAAGAAGATCTTCATGATTGTCCTGAAATGTTTGAGAGGATGGTAAGCGATGCAGAGAAACCGTTGTACAAAGGTTGCACTAAATTCTCAAGACTTTCTGCGGTATTAAAGTTGTACAACTTAAAGGCGGGCGATGGATGGTCGGATAAAAGTTTCACAGAGTTGTTGGCCCTTATGAGAGAAATGCTACCGGATGATAATGTTCTTCCTAATCGAACCTATGAGGCAAAAAAATGGTGTGCTCTATTGGAATGAGCTATGATAAGATACATGCTTGTCCTAACGATTGCATTTTGTTTCGTAACGAATATGCAACGTTAACTGAGTGCCCTAAATGCGGTTTGTCTCGATATAAGAAAATATTATCTCCCGCAAAAGTCTTATGGTATTTTCCGATAATTCCGAGATTTAGGCGCATGTTTCGTAGTGAAACCGATGCAAGACATCTTACTTGGCATGCAGATGAAAGAATTATTGATGGAAAGTATCGGCATCCGGCTGATTCACCACAGTGGTCGAAGATTGATAATGATAATCCTGAGTTTGGATCAGAAGCAAGAAACCTTCGATTGGCATTATCTACTGATGGAATGAACCCACATGGTCTTCAAAGTATCTCACATACCACATGGCCTATGATTCTTATGATTTATAACCTACCTCCGTGGCTATGTATGAAGCGTAAGTACATGATGTTATCTATGTTAATCTCTGGGCCTAAACAACCAGGGAATGACATAGACGTATACTTGACACCTCTGATCGAAGATTTAAAGATTTTGTGGGAGAACGGTGTGGAGGTTTATGATGGATATAGGAAAGAAAGTTTCAATTTGAGGGCGATGTTGTTTGGCACAATTAATGATTTTCCAGCATACGGGAATCTATCTGGGTATAGCATTAAAGGTCAACGTGCGTGTCCTGTTTGTGAAGATGGAACCGATACGATTCGATTGGAACTTTGCCAGAAGAATGTGTTTCTCGGTCATCGTAGATTCTTACATTCTAAACATCACTACCGTGGGTGGAGAAAAGCATTCAATGGAGACACCAAACATCGTAGAGCTCCACCCGCATTGTCAGGTGAACAAGTTTTTGAAAAGGTGAAAGATGTGCGTACTGAGTTTGGCAAGCCTTTTGCACATAAGATTGTGAAAGGTGGGTGGAAGAAAAGGTCGATATTTTTTGAATTTCCATATTGGAAGTCTTTGTACGTGAGACATTTTCTCGATGTTATGCATATTGAAAAAAACGTATTTGAAAGTGTTATCGGTACATTACTCAATATAAAAGGCAAGTCTAAGGATGGCCTTAAAGCAAGGGAGGACATGTTAAAAATGGGAATGAGAACTGAATTAGCACCCGTGAAGAAAGGAAGACGAACATATCTACCACCTGCTGCTTTTACTTTATCTAGAAAGGAGAAAAAAAATTTGTGTAAGTCTCTGAGTGAAGTTAAGGTTCCAGAAGGATAATCATCAGATATCAGAAGACTTGTTTCTATGAAAGACCTCAAGTTGAAGAATTTGAATACACATGATTGCCATGTTATAATGGAACATTTTCTACCGATAGGTATACGTTCTATTTTGCCAGAAAAAGTAAGAAGTGCCATAACTAAATTGTGTTTTTTCTTTAGGTCAATCTGTAGTAAGGTGATCAATCCCGAGATCTTACCAACACTATAAAAAGAGATTGTAATTACCTTATGTGAGCTTGAAATGTATTTTCCTCTGTCTTTTTTTGACATAATGGTTCATTTAGTTGTTCATCTTGTGAAAGAGACACAGTTGTGTGGACCAGCTTATATGAGATGGATGTACCATGCTGAACGGTATATGAAAATATTAAAAGGGTACGTGAAATCCCGAAGTCGACCAGAGGGTTGTATTGTTGAACGATACATTGTTGAAGAAGCTGTTGAGTTTTGTACTAAATATTTGTCTAACGTTCAATCGATTGGACTCCCCAGAGCTCAGATTTTCGAAAAAATGGAAGGTAAAAAATTAATTGGGAATAAAATTGTGACAATATCAAGGGATGAACGGGATCAAGTTCATTTGTATGTTCTGCACAATAATAATGAGGTTGAGCCATATGTTGAAATGCACAAGGATGTACTCCGAAGGTTAAATCCGAACAGAAATGAAAATTGGATAGTTATAGAGCACAATCAAAGTTTCATACAATGGTTGAAGGATCATATTTATTCGAAGCGCTCTTCAGATCCTTCTTCGATAACAGAAAGGTTGAGATGTTTGGCATATGGTCCAAGTTTGCATGTGTTTTCTCATAGCGCATACTCAATTAATGGATACACATTTTATACCAAAGAACAAGATGATAAGAGTACTATGCAAAATAGTGGTGTCACCGTGCTAGCTGAAGCAATGCATATATCAAGTATGAAGGACTTAAACCCCAAATATGCAAATTTGTCATATTTTGGAGTTATTGAGCACATTTGGGTGTTTGATTACGAGAAGTTTCAGATTCCCATCTTTGGTTGCAAGTGGGTGAATAATAGTGGCATACGAATGGATAAGTCTGGATTTTTGCAAGTTGATCTTACTAGGGTGGGGTACAAAGATGAACCTTTTATTCTAGCATCTCAAGCTAAACAAGTGTTCTATGTGAATGACCCGAAGAGTACAAAATGGTCTATAGTGCTTTTCTCTAACAAAGTGACTGATGATAGCGGTGTCGATCAATGTGATATTGATGTTGAGAATGAGTCATGCATTAGACGGAATGAGTTGAATAGAAATGATGAAGTTGAGGATCTTATATCGGATGAGTCATATATAAGAAACGATCATAATGAGGGAATTTGGATCAATTCATCCGTACGCATTGCTAAGAAACAAGTGATTAATATTCCAACAAAGAAAAGAAAGAGATGTTAGTGACTGAGGTAAATTATGCATGGTTTCTTTATTTTTTTGTTTTCAATTGCTTTGATTATAAGTTATATCTGATAATGAATGATTTCGTTATATTTTTGTTTTCAATTGCTTTGATTATAAGTTATATCTGATAATGCATGATTTCTTTATTTTTTTGTTTTCAATTGCTTTGATTATAAGTTATATATGATAATGCATGATTTCGTTATATTTTTGTTTTCAATTGCTTTGATTATAAGTTATATCTGATAATGCATGATTTCGTTATATTTTTGTTTTCAATTGCTTTGATTATAAGTTATATCTGATAATGCATGATTTCTTTATTTTTTTGTTTTCAATTGCTTTGATTATAAGTTATATTTGATATTTGATGGTTTCCTTGGTTTATTATAGGTTAGACATGGCTGATGACCAACATGAGGAAGTTAGTAAAAAAGTATCCGCGGAAGAAGAAATTCGAAGAGGCATTACAGTAATGAGAAGGGTGGTCCAAGGAAGATCTCGAGGCATCATACTAGATGTTTATTGGAGCAACCAGGGACAACTTATAGAACCTAATGGGCATACCTTAACTAGTTTTATCGGTGCACTAGTAAGGAATGAAATTCCCATTACATGTGATGATTGGAGAAACAAAGAGCTGAATGACTCCAAAGAAAAAATTTGGAGTGAGATAAAGGTACAATCATTTGGCCCTTAATTATACGGTATCAATTATGTTTTTTCAATTACCGATACTAACTATGAATCTGTATGTTTTTCTTAGCGATGTTTTAACGTCGAAGAAGAAAGAAGAGGTTTTTGTATGAAATTGGCCGGAAAGCTTCTAAGAGGGTTTCGAACATTTTTATCATTCAAGTTCCTTAGGGATGCGGATGGTAATTATGTGGATGCGGAGCTTCCTAAAAAATATGAAAGTTTGATATCAGCTGAAGAATGGGAAGCTTTCAAATCCAAAAGACAAGACCCGGTTTTTCAAAGAATAAGTGCCACATCGGGAAAGAGCATCAAGTCCCGCATATCCGTACCGAAAAGGACGTGTCGGATATGAACGCTTAGAACAATCCATGGTATGTATTTATAAATTGCGATAACAAATTTGTTCATCATAAATTAGTTTTATCTGATCAAATTGTATGACTTAATGTGTAGCTGCAGAAGGAGAAAAGTTCAGAAACATGTCTTCCTGCACATGTTTTGTGGAAGGAAGCCCGTGTGGGCAAATCTGGAGTTCCTCAAGAAGAAGTTTTACATGTATACCAGAAATGTGTAAGTATAACATTTTTTCATTAATTGAATAACATTTTTATACACAAATATTTGACAAGTATATGGTATTCATCTGATTTTTCAGGAGGCGCTATCTCAGTCTTTATCTCCCGATGATACTAGGAGCATACTTAGTCGGGCATTAGATGTTCCTGAGTATTCTGGTCGGGTGAGGGGTAAGGGATTTGGAGTCACTCCGACCTCCCTGAGTGTTAAAAAGGAAAGGCTCCTAGTAACTGGGAGCTTCATGCAAGAATGGAAGCCATGCAAGCTGAGCTTGATGCATTGAGGAGAGAAATAGAGGCTAGCGCCTCAGCATGTTTCAAAGATGGTTCGGGCAAAGACAGTATCAACTGTACCTTTCAGCCGAACATTCCAGAGGTAATTACATATAATTGTCTTAAATTGAACTATTTGCTTAAATTATGTATTTGACATATATACACATTAACAATTTCTTGTTATTATTGGTTTTAGGGCATTTCCCATTGTCAGCTATATTTGTCGTCACCATACTATCGGATGGTTGGCAAGGGAAAAGTGCATAACGTTAGCAGAGTATTACTCCACACTAGAGAGCTCCCTGCTGGATGTTTGAAGGTATCAGTTGATATTGCAGTTGAGCCGAATGCATCATTACCATATTCTAGCGATGATTCGGATGCAACAACAGTGCACGAAGCAGTAGGTTCGTTTGTTGCATGACCGACAAACCTCATATGCGTAGGATATGAGGTATGCTTAAAACTTATGTTAACTTTAATGTGTATATTCAAAGTTTTTACGCGCATTTTACGTACATATTTTCCTTGGTTATGTTAAATAGACTCCCACAAAATCCAAATCAAAAGATAATGCGATTCCGCGGCATACCGAGTCCGTGGTTTCAAGAAAAGAGGTAATATACAATTATATGACATATATTCATGGAAGTTGTTACATTCTTAATTTGATCTAACTATTTATATGACATGTAGCTTCAAGAAAATGAGGTTAGCAATGCCTCCGCACAACAAAAAAAGGAGGTTAGCAACGCCTCCGCATGGGTAAAAAGTGCTGGTGCTAAGAAGACCGTAGCTAGGAAAAAACCTACCACCGAGTATAGGTCGTGCCTCAGGACATTTCTAGAGATGACCGATATACCGACCGGAGGTTTTCGGACTGTACATATGGAGGTAGGGATTTTCGGCTTTGATTACGACCAAATGATTGGTAATGAAGACTTCATGCAAGTTTTTGGTCGTGAAGAAATCGGCGTCAGCGTTGTCAATACATATATTAGGTAAATCCGGTCTACTTTGTTTTATTAATTGAACAACTTATGTTAATGATGTTTACTTTATGTTAATCCGGTTTACTTTATGTTTCAAAAGAGGTGTGTAATGTTAATGATGTTTTTATATTAGGTTTTTTAATGACAAATTGATGCGTCCCAATGGTTTGGACGTGTCATTCGGATTCTTAGCACCCGCGACCGTCAACTTAGGTTTAATCTTAAGTAGACCGGATACCGTGACGGAGTACGTTCTTCGGATCCTCATGGACAATAAAGATGCGGAGAAGTTGTTTTTTATACCGTTTAATATCAGGTTAGAATTTCATTCTAAATTAATCTATTATAATTTTTTTCCAAGTTACCATCTAACATTTGCTTAATCATTACAATGGACATTGGTTGTTGCTCGCAATCAATCCTATCCGAGAAATTGTGTATTATCTTGACTCGTTAGGAAATGATTGGACAACATGCCCGGATATGAAGGTCCTAATTGACACGTAAGTGAGAATGTTCAAAAATTTTCTTAGTTTATGTGAATTGTTCTAATTGCTTCATTTTTATTTTATTAGCATCCTACAAGCTTTTCGGGCCGAACGAGATATCCAAACCTCAAGGAGGGGCGCCAACTCCATTACATGGATTAAAGTGGCGGTATATTTTTAATTATCACATTTTTTATTATATTAGTGATGACACTTGATAAAACTTAGGATTTATAATCCATATTTTTTTTTCATATGTAGTGTCCTCAACAACGTAATCAAATAGATTGCGGGTATTTCATGTTGAGGTTTATGCGAGATACTCTTGTTTTGGGCCGATTAGAGATTCCCACCGATGTATGTATTTCTAACTTATGAGTTATTTTTATATTTACACATATCTCATATAATTAAATAGTTGAAATTAATTCAAACTATGTTATATTATTATGTAGTACTTTAATGAATTCAAGTGTGCATTTTATACAAAGGATCAAGTGGACGAAATCAAAGAGGAGTGGTGTCAATTCATGATAGAGCTCAATGTTTGTACATAAATTTGTGTAATTATATTGTACATTTGTAGTATATGTAATGACTTGTAAATGTGTACATAAATTTGTATATATTTTGATACATTTAAGGCAAAATTGGTTTGAATTGGTATATATATATATATATATATATATATATATATATATATATATATATATATTTGTTAGCCAAAAATTGGTAGAAAAAAGGCCAAAATGGTTTGAAATGGCATATATAAAATGTGATATTTGTCTGCCAAAATTTGGTTGAAAACATGTAGAAATTTTGGTTTATAAACCTGGAAAAAATGTGGTTTAAAACAAAAGCTGCAAAAATTTCCGTATACCTTAGACAGCGCTTTTGGAAAAAACGCTGTCTAAGGGGGGCTTAGACAGCGCTTTTGAAAAGCGCTGTCTAAGGTATACCTAAAAAAATTAAAATAGGAGGGGCTTAGAAAGCGCTTTTGGCCAAAGCGCTGTCTAAGGGGGGGGGGGGGGGGGGGGGGGGGGGGGCTTAGACAGCGCTTTTCAAAAGCGTTGTCTAAGGTATACCTAAAAAATTTAAAATAAGAGGGGCTTATAAAGCGCTTTTGGCCAAAGCGCTGTCTAAGGGGGGGCTTAGACAGCGCTTTTAAGATTTAAAAAAGCGCTGTCTAAACCTTTAGCAACGGAGGTTTAGACAGCGCTTTAAAGCGCTGTCTAAGGCTAAAAAAAGCGCTGTCTAAGGTCTTGTTTGGCATAGTATATCATCAATTTTTAATACAAAAATATGAAGAAAAAAATATCAAAATTATTTAAATTTAAAATAAATAAACGAATTGGGTGAGTAAAATAAAATACGAAAATGAAAAACATAATTTAGCATAAATTATAATATATTCGAAAGAGATAAAACTATATATAATTAACATGGCTTTGAATTTTATAAATAACAAATAAATATAAATAATTTTTCTTTTTTTTTCAAATACTATAATTCTGAAATCTTGTTATCCGGCATTGCGATCAACTAATTCAAGATAATCAATTTCACTTTTCACTAGTGGATGTCGTGTTTAAAGTTTTGTATGGACTACCTCAACACAATAATTATTAACACCTACTAGAATTCGAACTCAAAAACACAATAAAGAAGGAGTTGAACGGAGTAAATATCAATAATATAGTTTTCGTAAAATAAAAAAATGAATAATATACTTTACAATATTGAAAAATATCAATAAAATATCAAAAGAATATACAATAATGTTTGTTACTCACAGATATATTTATTAATTTGTTTGAATGATAGAAGAAAAATGATAAAAATGAATGATTTATGAAAATATATTAATTTATGATTTTTTTTGTAAGGATCAAAGTATCTCCTTTCCTTTAATAACTGTTAAAGAGATAGTTGGTATATTGATTTTTTTAGAAGATTTTTGAACAGAAAATTAATTTAATTTTAGAAAATAGATATTTTATATTACTTTAAAAAATAGATTATTGGCATCTATCAATCATTATCTGTACTTTATATTTCTAATGAGAAAGAAAAAACATATATTTTGAAAAGGATCGATCCAACACATAAACTTCAAGACAACTGATAAGATGTACTCTTTTTTAAAAGAATTCATAGTTGAAATATGTTGCGGATGAATTTGATCGCACAACCTTCTATACACTCATTGTAACCTTAGGCGAATAATTATTTTCAAAAATATACTTATATAATACAAAATTGATACCCTTAATTATTCATGGCTCATTGTTCTGGATTTCCTCATACATGCATAGATAGAGCCAACCATGACCTTGTAGAAAGGAAAGATAATGTAAGAAAAAAAAATTAATATTTAATTGTATCCGATTTCTTTTCTTTTTATTTTGACTGAATCTCTTTAATATTTTTTCTTTTTTCGACCAAATATTATTCTTTTGTATATTTTTGAAAAAGCAATTATACTTTAAAAGGTAAACAAATAAAATAATATCAAAACTAAAAATACATTGCATTGATGTTACTTTCATTCCTTACTTAAAGTTAAACAACTTCATTCACCAACTCACTATACTTCCCTAATGGCGGAGTCTCAAAACACATCGTCCCGGAAACCCCCATTCGCTTTCAACACTGCTTCATCGCCGATCTACCATTACCTATCTCCGGAGAATGCTATTCACTACACCAACAATAATCGCCGGAAAAATAACAGCTGCAGGTGCTCTTGTTGGCTCTGGTGTTTCATCAGCATCGTACTCAATCTGGCCGTGCTTGTCATCGCCGCTGTTGCATTTTGCTTGATTATCAAGCCGGAATCTCCTTATTTTGCAATCGATAGTATTGTTGTGAAGGGAATGAACCTCACGTCATCGTCTGTTATTTCACCGGCGGTTGACGTGTTCGTTAGGGCTGATAACGGTAATAAGAAGATTGGAATTTACTACGAGAAGGAAAGTACCGCTGAAATATTTTACAGAGATGTTAGCCTCTGTAACGGCGTGTTACCGGCGTTTTATCAGCCGAGAAATAACGTGACGGTGTTTCGGACTGTGTTGAAGGGTAGCGGCATCAAACTTGCGGAAACGGATCGGGAGGCGTTGGTGAGTGATGTTGAGAAATGGAATGTGTCGTTAACGTTGAAGATGAGGTCACCGGTGAAAATCAAAGTGGGGCCTGTTAAGACATGGAAGATTGGGGATTTTGCGTTTGAGTGTGATGTGACGGTGGATCAGTTAACGGCGCAGGCGAAGATTGTGGACAGTGATTGTAGTTATGGATTGGATCATTGATGATGAAAATCTTTCTTTGGATTTAGGAAAAAATGAAAGCCTTCATAAATTATTAATAAGTAGCTTCCAAAGAGAATTTTTCACTCTCATGCCACTTTTTTTTTTTAATACAAACTAGTCGATGTCCTGCATTTGTTGCCAAACAAAATTTAAAAAATAACTATATAAAATATTTAATTTTATAAAGAAGAAATTTTGTATAGGATAGTAGAGAAAAATATAGATAAATATTTAATTAGTTTTTTTTTTTTGAAATTTATACATAAATTAATTTACAAAATTCTATTAATATCATTTTATTAGTTAATTATTAATTATATATTTTTTAATTTATAAAGAAATTAATTAATACAAATTTTAAAAACATGATTATTGAACCAAATGACAGGCACAATTATTCAACCCTCAAATATTTATTATGCTTTGTTTGAATAAGATATGTATTCACTTAAATTATCCATCACCCACAAGATGTGGGACTTTAAACAACCCTTCACCACCTTTATTTTTCTCACTTCATTGCTACATACTCCTTGTTTCAATGTTGCAAACTCACTGCAAGTTTGCTCTCCACCATACATTTAACAACAACAACAACTCACTGCAAGTTTTCTCACTTCATTGTTAATTTCAGTCCATTCTCCGAAATCCATACTACAATTCAAATGAAAAATTTACTCACTTTTACTCCGAAAATCACAGTTACATAAACGAAAAAGAAACTAGTTATATCAAATTTTTAGAGTTAAAATCTCACCCAACAACAAAGAAGGCATAGCCACTCTCTGCATCATTCATCACCTTTTCATATAATAGCTCGAACTAGATTAATTTTCCAAACTCTTTCTATTTGTGTAATCAAAGAAGTTATTTAAACTATTGGAACACAAAGCAATACAACAAACACAGAAAACACAACAGATCAGAAACAGATAAACGGATCTCATTAATTAACAACAACACAAACAAAACTAGTTGCTATCTTTGTTGTAATCAGGATTAGCCAAAAGGAAAGCCTCAATAGCCTTGGTGAAACCATCAGATCTCTGAATTCCACCTTCCAAATATTCTTCACTTACTTCAGCATAGGAAATGAAAATGATTATTGTGAAGTTCCCTCTAGAACACGAAAGTTTATTTGATTTGTTTCAATTTTCAACTTCATGTTGATGATTTGTTTTTACTTTATTTGTCAAATTAATTGAATTAATCTACTTGGTTTTTGCTTATACTTTATTAGATATTAATAAGCTAAAAGAAAAAGTCTCTACTAACTATTGACTAGAAGGATCATTAAACTAGTGAACACACATTCGTCCATTGTCACTTTGCAATTGAGTTGTGGTATCATATTTATAATTAGCTTGGAGTGTCACTCGTTAGAAATTTTATGGGAATTGAGCATTTCTTAGTGTTTAATGAACTATTTAAAGGTAACAAGATGTTGATATCCAGTGAGATTGAAAGATGTCGATATTTTTGTCTTTTAGTGATGTTGTTTCAATTAAATGGGTTGCAATGTAATTATTTATTGAAATAGAGACCCTAAGGAGAGGCGTGGTGTTTATGCATCAAAGCCATGTTTTTTTTACCAAATTATCTGCAACAGACCAAGTAGTAGCATTAGTGTGTGTTTGAAATATTAACAGGTCATTTGTTTATCAAACTACTAAGGCTTGGATGTTGTGGTTGATGTGTTTACAAAATATTAACGAACAATAGTAACAAATTCACCTGAACATGCATGGTTGAAGCAGGAGTAGCAAAAACGATTATTCAAAAAGTGATTATAGAGAGCTTTTTCAAGCAAGGTAAAACAATATGTCTTGAAGAAGCTTTGGTCTTCAGATATTTTGTTTGATTTCTAAGTATTGTGGAACTCATGAGTTTGTTCAAGTGATGTTGAAAGTTGGTTCTGTTTCGAAACTTTGTATGGTTATGCAAGCGGATTGTGCTTTTTATTTGAAGGAAAAAGCTAGAGGTTTTCTTAGGTTGCTTTTTATTTGATTTGAAATGGGAGAGAGTGGGAGGGATTGGAGGAGGGTGTAGCAACATATCTTGGCATCCATAGATTCTGCAGAGAATGGATAATGAGAGAGATAAGTCTAGCAAATATTTATATATATATATATATATATATATATATTTTAACTATAAATAAAAAAACTCAAATTCTATAATAATTGTATTTTTATTATTTTAATTGTTTATATACCAATAATTTCAAATAAAATTAAAAATTATTAAAAAAAGTAAATAAAATATAAACTGAAAAACATATAATCTCACGGCTTCAGCTTCACTGTACGTTTCTTTTCTTCCTACTCCCTCAATCATCAACCCTAAATCATCAACCTCACGATCGCTCTCCTCTCCCTCATTTATCGTTTTAGCATCCTACTCCCTCAATCAGAGCTGAACACCGACGAGTTACTGTTTCAGAATCACCGACGAGTTCAACTTTGCGATTCAAGGAGAGGTTCGTGTGGCCTGCATTCAAGGACAGGTTCGTCGTTTCATTTCTTCTATAAATATCCAGAAATCGTTACCAGATTTGTGATTTTGTAAGTCGTTTAGATTTGTCGAATGAGTTCATTGTTTCAAATCGTCTTTTTGTCGAATACGTACATTGTTTACCAAATTCTAACGAATTAAGTTAGTGATACATATTAGGTATTGTTAGAAGTTGAATTTTTGTTGTGGTCAGTTAATGTTAGTGATGCCTTGGCTTGTAGTAAGCTAACTTTCTGTTATGAGTTAATGCTGCTTATGTTAGGGTTAGTGATGTCTTTTTTTAAATAGTCCCTGATTGTTTCTGAATGTGTTAATGTTGCTTATGTTATTGATATTTTGAAACGGGAATGAGTAACTTTCTGGTTTTTTCAACTATTTTTTCTCTTCCTTTCCCAACCCTGATTTCATCATTTTTTGGTTCTGTTTGTATTGTGTTTCACACTCAGGTTTCATTTTTATGTGAAATGTGAGTTTGAGTGTGTTAGGTATGAAAACAGGTTAATGTTGTTGAGGGAAAAAAGTAGAAGATTACATGGTATTTATATGTGAAAACATGTGTAGTAATGTGCTAAATCCATGTCTATGATCATTACTATTGATATATCTTGTACACACTTGGCTTAAGCTTTTCTACATTATTTAATTATCAAGAACAAAATTCTCACTTGATTTCCCTTTTCTTAAATAATAAATGAAAATCATGAATGTGTGAATGTGTGTTTATAAATCTATGGCTTATAGAAATCTCACCGTTTCCATTATTTCTCATTGTTTCTAGAAATCACTTTTTAAAACCACTTCTGCATCGTTTCTCATCGAAGAGTTCAAGAAATCGCTCGTTTCTCATCGAAGAGTTCAAGAAATCGCTTCTGCATTTCATCACTTTAAAGGTTCGATTCTGCTTCTCATCACTTCTGCATTTCCTCACTTTAAAGAGTGTGGTAAAAACTAAGAGTGTGGTGGGTGCATGATTTTGGGGTTGGTGGGTGCATGAACTAAGAGTGTGGTAGTTAAGATCCTGATGGAATTGGGAGGAATCTCCCCTGTTAACTTTTGAGTCGTATTATCTACGATCTTTGGAATCGTTTCTGAATTTTTGATCTCTTGCCTCTGTTAATGAGTTATGAATTTGCATGCCTTTACTTATTGACTTTCTTATTCTACTATGCTATGATGAAACAGTAGTCTGTTTTGAGTGAGTTGAGTGAGTGATGATTTTCTGGTGTTAAGTGAGTGATGATGACAATTCAAGTGAATATAACATTTTCTCTTTGAACTTAATCTGGATTATAAATTAAATTGTTTGATTATTTAAACATGTTTGATTTGTATTGCAAGAACAGTTCCTTTGTTCATACAAAAGTTATGTAATGCAAACTCATGTTATTGTGCATGCATCTTGTGTATTTTCCTTCTGTTTTACAATTCTGTTTTATAATTCTAGCTTCATCTTTTGTACTTTCCTTTGTTCGTTTTGCTGGATATTGTTCATTTTTGGTGTGAGAATAATCACAACATTTTTCTTTTGGAAATTTGAGAAGTGTGAATATTTTAAATCTGCACTCTCTCATTTTGCTATGTATTTTGCAGACTTTTGCACCTATAAACATCAGACATAATTTTTTTTACGATTTTTAAACTTTAAAGATGCAGTTAAAATCACTACTAGTAATGGTCCCAAAATGAGTTAAAATCTCTACAAAACTCAATATTAGTAATAAAAGAGTGTAAAGTTAATTACAAGGATCAGAATTCTGAATAATCTGTGTGATATGCCAAAAGTCTATAATAGAGCTAGTGTAGTAGGTTATGTTTAATGATTGCGGTTGTATTGATTGGATAAAAGATAAGACAGTGATCCCTGCCTGTGTGCCTGAGTGTTGTGTCGTAACGTTGATGCATTGGTGTGGGAGAGAAAGGAGTGATGAAAATGTGAGGCAGTGCGGGTGAGAAAAAAAAACAGTTTTTGAATTTGGAAAATTCCTTGCTAGTACTAGTATATGAAGGTTGGTGGGATACCTATAGACATAGACTGTCCTATAATCAGGGCTGTGTTTATTATATGGCTATAAATACTGTGGGGTCGGAATTGGGTCGGAATAGGTGAATTCAATCTCTTAATGAATATATATATATATATATATATATATATATATATATATATATATATATATATATATATTGTGTTTCAGAATGAATCACTAAAGTAAATGGACTAGATAATTGTAATGGAACAACTGTTGATCTCTCTTTGCCTTTGTCTGTGCTTTCAAATTCATGTTTTCACAAATTTTGCAGAGTTTAGTTGATCCATATTCGATCACCGTGAGTGTTCGGCTATATAGGATATATCTCCTTTCAAGCTAACCAACCTGAAAAAGTGCACTATTAAAATCAGCTTCATACACTTGCACCAAGCAATTATTGTGCACCTTGGCAACTAAAACATATACCAATTATATCAAAATAGGGTTGACATAAGTGTCGCTCCCTGGATTTCCATCCTGGTACAAACGCGAAAGTGGCGCAGAAGAGGTAGAGTCGCCAGCCAGGTATTTTTATCCCGAAAGAACGGGAATGGTAATGCTGCACAAACCAGAAGAAAAGAAGAGGAAGGACACGGGTCCTGCGAACCAAAGAGACTGGGTTCGGGAGTCGGTTAGGACCTGGGAAGGTATTAGCACCCCAGATCGTCCGCCGTACTCGACGGGGTCCACTCTTGCAAAGAAACTGTTTCAAAGGGTGAAGAAATGAAAGTTGTTGCGAAGAAAAGGAACTGAACTGGATAAAAAGAAAATAAAAGGGAACTGAAAAAGAAATGAAAAGGAAAAATGTAGGGAAAAGAAAGATTGTGCTCGAACAGGCCCTACCCCGCTGCCTACGTACCTCATCTGGACAATGAGGATCAGAGTCGCCGTAGTTCCCCTAACTAGGGGTGGAAAAGCTTGCTTGTGAATTAAGGCTTGAACTGCCTATGTCAATGCTCAGGTGTTGTAGGCTCGGACGACGAGTGTGTAACCGTCTTGCAAAATCACAAGAAGAAGCAAGTTCGCGGACGGAGCGAAGGAGATGAGAAAAGAATTCCCGAAGGAAAGATGATTATTGTTTGTTTCTGTTTTTTAGAGCTTTTTATTAGTGTGGCACAAGAGAATGAACTCAAGCTCTTTTCTGTGGAATGTGTACTTGCTACTACATTCCAAGATGGAATAATAGAACAGGCACACCAAGTAAGGAGAACTTATCCAAGACTTGTTTCCAAAGGCAAGGGCCTAATTTCATTGACTTTTTGAATTTATTAGGTGTTTTAGTGATTAAAAATGAAGAAGTATTTTTTAGGGTTTTTTCTTGATGAAGATGACTTCATGATCCGACTTGTGCATCATGCTAGACAAATGCATTATTCCAAGATGGAATGAGTACATATGCTCCATGGAATAAGGCTATTACACAAGAAGTCACTTCTTTCTTTATTAATGTTTTTTAGGTTTTGTTTTGAGATGAGAAGAGAAAGAACCAAAGGAGTAAAAAGGCAAAAGTCTAAAATGGGGGAAGACTAATCCTAAAGTTGTCATGCAAAAGAGGTCCTAAGGTTAGTGAGGTTTTAACTATCCTAAGAAAAGGAAAGAAGAACCAATGAGGAGCAAGAAGAAGAGGAGGCAAGAGCTAGCAATCAACTTACTCCTCTAAAGGAGATAAGTTGCTCCTAAAGGGGGAAGAAAAGGGTTGCCTCACATGATAGCATAAGGCACATCAAAACACAAAGAGAAAGCAACTTAAAAGGAAAAGGATGAAGAGTTGAAATGTGGATGAGCATCCACACTTCTCTTACCATGAGCCCTTGCAAGTGTTAGCAAAATCCAGCATATGTTCATCAATAAAATCATGGAATTAGCATGCTCAAAGTTCTAGAAAACCAAGTTAAACAAACATGCCAAACTTTGCACATACAAGCATTTACGTGTCGAGAACATGGAAGCATGCATCAACCAGCAAGCAAATCACCCTAACAATCATATTCAATGATCATACAATGATCCATGGCATTTAAAACAAGTAAGGGGATCAAACATGCTAAAAATAAATCAAATATGGCACACTGCTTCAGTGTTAACCGGTTAACCAAAGGATTAACCGGTTAACCAATCCAAACCTGTAGAAAACCAGTACAGAAACAGGTGCGTTAACCGGTTAACCAAAGCGTTAACCGGTTAACACTGAAAAAACAGCAACAATTTCCTGCAGAAAATCAGTTCAAACCAGCTTATCCAATTAATCTCACACCAGACCAGCAATCAATTGAGCATGAAATAAGTGGATCAATTCACATTAATTAGCATCATCAAGCTCATGAACATTAATACATAGATCCGGTTACAAATCAACCAATCAATTCAAGCAACACAAACAAATACGCAAGCACATGGCGGATCTAAAGCACAAGCATGCAAATAAGCTAAAACAGAGCTAGATCTGAAATTAACCAACCTACAAAGTTGAGGTATGCTTTGGTAGTTGTTGATTGAGCTGGAAATGAGAGATCTCGTGGAGAACTTTGAAGATCCGGTGCTAAGCCTCACACTCCATGCAAAATAAATGCAAGAACAAGGTCTTGATGCAGAATTTTAGATCCAAAAGCACTTCTAAATCCCAAACCAGATATGAATCACCAATTAAACCAGCAAAATGATTCAAAGAAGCTATGGATGGAGGTCTAGTTCCAAGATCCACACACCTTAAGGCAAGGTTATGTGATCTTCAAAGAAGAACTCTTAGTGAATTTGGAAAATGTGAGAGAGAAAATGAGGGAAACGTGAGACAGAAGAGTGAAACTTTAGAATGGAGAATGAAAAAAAATGAGAGAGCCCCCTCTTAGTTTGGAGGGAAATGGATTAAATATGGTTTAGGTTTGGGGCCCAAAATTTAGGCTTGGGATCCAAAAAATATGGTTTGGCAATGTGATTAGGATTTAGCAATGGAATTAGGCTTGGATTAATGATCTAGATCCTTCTCCATAATTCAAATGAATAAAAAATCAGAAAATTGGAAATTTGGAGCCAAAGCACATGTTGAATTTGCTGCTGGAATTCAAAATTCGCAGCTGTTAACCGGTTAACCAAAGCGTTAACCGGTTAACACCAATGAATTTTGAATTCTCCCTCCTTTTGGTGGGAAACCTCAGGAATAACCCGGCGCCAACCGTTTTGACCTGATTTTGATCCTCAATCCTTTTTTAGGTCCTTGACCATGATGTCAAACTTGTGACATGCCTTGTGAGCTTTGAATTTCCCTGATAATTGATCATATGCCTTATGTTGGAACATGCAAGTGCTATGCCTCATTTTTCTATGCAATATGCTAAGGACATGACATGCTGATGATGATTATGATATGATGATGATGCTAAACAGGAGAGGGAAAATTTGGGTTGTTACAACTATCCCTATTCAAACAACTATTAATCTGAAAAGGACGATAGCACAGGCTATCGACCGTTCAAGATAAACTGTGATTGAATACCAAGAAGACCTGGAATTTGCACTCTGTTGGAGAATGCAAAAATGGGAAATAAACCCAACCAAATGACGCTTTGGCGACTGGAATGGGGACAAAGCAGACGAGCTCCTTCCAACCTGAATTGTTACTTCGGATAAGAAATGTCTAGACATACGAGTCTCTCTTTGAAAAAACCTATTACGCCAGGAAATGGACATACGAGCCCTCTTCAAGAAACCCTGTTATGCCAGGAAATGGACATACGATCCCTCTTCATACATTTTTACAAAAATATATGACTTGAGACAGACGAACCTCCTTCAGATAAACCTGTTACGCCAGGACCAGTAAACATTTTGACGTTTAATTCCACCGTCAGGACTTCAAACCTTTTCAACACGTCCGAGTGTTGGATAAGATCAAGTGATCTGCTAAGGAAATGGCATCGAGCGATCCATAACTAGGAAGAAGAGAATGTAACATCAAGCGATTTACGACTCAACAACAAGGAGTAATATCAAGCGATTTATAACTCGGACAAGATCAAGCGATCTGCTAAGGAAATGGTATCGAGCGATCCATAACCAGGAAGACGAGAACATAATATCAAGCGATTTACGACTCAACAACGAGGAGTAATATCAAGAGATTTACAACTCGGACAAGATCAAGCGATCTACTAAGGAAATGGTATCGAGCGATCCATAACTAGGAAGACGAGAACGTAATATCAAGCGATTTACGACTCAAACATGTCCTTTGGTACGACGCCAGACGACTACTGGCTTGCCACATCAACGGTGGACTTTAACGGCGTTGCAATGTCGAGCGATTTGCAAACCAAACAAAATCGAGCGATTTGATAAGAGAATGGCATAAAGCGATCCATCCACAATAGGTCCGTTGACATGGGACAAAGCGATCAATACAAGAGTAGTTGATTTGAGAAGAGAGAAACAACTTTGCAAGGGAGAATACCATTTGTAACTCCGTTGGGTATGAGAACATTCTTACTAACGCTCTACTGAGGAAATGACCAAGATATCCTGTAAATACTTGGTTGAGGAGTGAAATGTGAACAAATGTCTGTATTAATTTGTCACACTAGCCAAAAATAAATTGGCTATCTCACTGGGGATATTTCAATGATGGTTGCGTCCCAATCATGAAACTCTGCAGGGAAATGACGATCTTCCAACACGGCTGGGGAGAGGCTTCGTCAACATATTTGTTGGAGAGAGAATTCTGACAATTCTAACTCTATGGGGAACCAGGCATTTAGCTGCTTGCTGGGAATAGCCCATTCTTGTATAAAGACTCCGCTCGGAGGTGAGAACTGTTCAACTGGCTTTGAAGTTCTGTTGGGGATACCACCCTACTCTGACTTAGCTGAGGAAGGTTCCATCTCCGACTTTACTGGGAATGCTGGGAGATCACTCTCTGCTGGAGATAAGAATTGTAAAGCATCTCTCGCTGGGGAGAAGAAACTGCTTGGGGAATATGTTCTAGTAACATCATCATCCCTGTATTAGATGACTGTTCAAGTATCAACTCAAGAGGATTTTAAAGAAGACATGTCATCTTCAAACTCTTGGAGAGATTCGCTGAATCTTGAGATAACTGCCCCAGACCTCCTGGTCTACAAAGGTAATTAATTGAAGGGGACTCACGCACAATCTTACATTATCATGAAATATTCTGCCCCAGTGTCCTGCATCAAGGATAAGCTGGATAATGGCATACAGAGACTGACTTCATCTGCTCTTGAGAGTGACCTGCCCCAATATGAGCCTTAAAATGATTTCTTCAAACTAACCATGCTCTGATAATTGCCCCAGCTTGGCTGAATTGTGAGAGATTTGTTCGATGTGATTGCCCCAAATTGGCTGCATCTATCCCAACAGGTTAGAAGAATCTTTATCTCATGGGAGTTTTTCGGAAAAAGTGCACTTTGCCATGATTGTCCTTCAGAAGTTTCAGACTCCTCCACCTGGCTAGATTTAAGTTTTTGGACTGAAATTCCTCATGTGAACTTCTGTGATTGTCGAACTAATGTATGCAAGTAGAAAATGTTTTATTCAGAGAATGAAGATTCTAATGCAACACACATGTTAATCTTGAAGTTTTTATTGGAAAGATGTCGTTTGTGAATGAACCAACTATTTAAGATATGACATGAGCTTTTCTAAAATAAACCATGCATATGCAATACCAACAAAGGTCTTTTAGCACAACTCGTAGGAGTCAGGAACGTTATCTCATGGTGGCACGCTCTCGAATTAACCCTATTTCAATTAGGACTTTTGAGGGTTGTATCGTGGCTTGGTTCACGGTTATAGAAACAAAGGCTATAGGCTCGAAGTTTATTTATGCCCACCCCTCTTCGTGATTTCCTTCAATCCTATGTTCAACTAGCTTTCACAAGCGCTCACCTTTCCTAAGGATTTTTAGATGATTGAGGAACCAATGCTAATAATTATTTAAGCACCATTGAGGTTGTTGTTGGGAGTCAGTCACCCCTATTGTCTTTTGTGTCTGTATCACACGACTTTGTTCTTATTTGAAGATCTTTCTTGTGTAATCCTTTTCATCTTTCGATTTTTTTTTTCATTCTTTTGCTTATCCCTAACTTTTTCCTGGACTGATTCTTGTGAATCTTTTGCAATTGTAGTCCAGCGGGATGCCCTAATTTTTGCCTAAGTCGCTTGTTTTCAAGTTTTGACTTAGCGGGCTATTTATTTCTCCTTTTTTTTAACAAATCGTGTGAGACAGGTTTGTCCTGATTGTTTTGTAAGGGTTGTGACTGTCTCACTTTTTGGTCGATGATTGATAACTGTTGTGGTTTCCGGTCTTTCGACCTCTTGATTGGTATAACCATTGTGGTTTCTGGTCTTTGGACCTCTTGATGTGCTGGAAGGAAAGGTAATGGATCCTCAAATACACTCCTTCGTGAAAGTCTGAACGCTTGGTCTAACTAGCTGACACCTACCCTGCCCCGGGTTAAATGTTATGGTTTTTTTTCATGTGAAAAGAAAACTCCTACTTCGAGGCTCAAAGGGGTTAACGAAGGTTTATCTCCCTTATATCTCCGGTGTTTGGGAATTTGAAACAAAGCATGTACATCGTCAACGAGGTCTTATTCAAGAGCACACAATTGGAGATTTTTGCGTTTTCATTTCGTCATCCTCCATCACAGAGTTTAAGAACAACAGTTGGTATTGCAATGCACACACAAAATTATAAATAAAATACGAATGAATTACTTCAAGAAAAACATGTGCATTTCATTAATTAACATTCAAGAACAAACAAAATTCATGCATGCATACAAATATTCAAACAAACATATAAGAGCTACACATGAAAATGCAGTAAAGAAACTGAGCAATGCCATCGTTGAGGAGACTTGACTCCGTCTAGACCTGTTGATCTTGAATACTTTTGGTGATTGTAACACGGTGGGCGAACTGACTTTAGTTAAATGTTGCGGATAGCAAGAGTCGCCACCGACTTTTATTTTATCCAAAGGAAAGGGCATAAAAGAACAGGAAAGACCTTAAAAGATTTTTGGGTTCGGGGGGTAGGTTATGTAAAGGGAAGGTGTTAGCACCCTTTACATCCATGGTTATCCATGGGCTCTTAGTTACTTAGCTCACTTTAAAATGTTTTTGAGAAGTGTAGTGTGTGTTTAGAAATTTTCTTAAGTACTTTATAATGATCCATGTACGGATATATATAAAGCCTTTGTTTTGAAAATTGCTTGAAAAATGTGAAGTGTTTTGAAATGTTTGAAAAGGTGAGCAAGTACATAAGAGGAACCTACCCTAAGCTAAGTCTTTTCTGTTCTTAAATATCCTTTAAATGGTAAGACTATCTCTATTATTAAGGAATAGGTAGTCATTACCTTGGATGTATGAGGGACAAGTGAAGGGACAACTGTTGTTTAGGCAACTGTAAGGTGTATAAGCAATTCGAAGGGACTTATCATCTTTATTCGAAAGGGACAAGATCATTACGAAGGCAACCATGAAGGGACTTGATGTTTTTATCTGTTAAGGGACTAGATGATGTTAATGAATGAAGGGACTTTGCTTTATACACCTTACTTGACCTTTTGTTTAGGCAACTTGAGAGGTAACCCTTAAGAAGTGAGATGGCGATCCAAGATCGACTTACGTGTGTGAGTGTACCAATTCAAATATTTATCTTGAGATTTTAAGGATCTAAATTCAATTTTATATACAAACATGTTTTACACTCCCTATTTTACTAACCATGGCAATTTAAAAATAATAATAAAATTTTCTACAACTATTACATAATGGATATAATAAATAATAATTAAATTGGTTAGTAATAATAAACAAAATAAATATAAGAAAAAATTAGCATAATAACATAATAATGAATTAAAAGTTCAATTTTAAATAAATATTTTTTTTTTTTTAAGATTTTTAATAAGAGAAATAAATAACAAATATTATATACTAATAAAATATGATTAATAGTCTAGTTATTTAATTTTATATACATATTATAAAAATATCTAATTATAATTGAATAAGCATATAAAAATAATAAATTAATTTAATAAAATAAAGTTAGGGTTTTTAATTGTTTTTTTTAAATAAATTAGGGTTAATTAATTAATCTAATCCTAATTATATTATTTATATAAAACTATATTATAAAATAAATATACATAATTGGAATTTACATACAAATATATTAATATTTATAAGATAATTAGGGTTTATAATAAATTAGGGTTTATCAAAAATAAATTAGGGTTTATGTAAAAAAAAAAATATTAAGGACTTTTTTTTTAATATACTATTTTACAAAGTTATATAATACTATGGACGTATAAATAAACTATTAATTAAAATATTAATTTTAAAATATATACAATTTATTTTATGAAAACAAAATTTTATTGTTATTATTAATACATTATATAATAATCTTTTTTTAATTAAGATTAAAGAAGAAGAAATAGCAAACAATTAAATTAGGAAAAAAAAATGGGGAGGCCTGGATTTGAACCCAGGACCTCCCCTGTACCTGAATGGGGGCTGACCACTAGGCTACGTGCGCAAGTGGTGATAGGTGACCACAACAAACCCTAATATGTATAACCTGCAACATATAACTGAAAAAAAGAAGAAAAAAAACATTTGAAGGAATCAGGATTCGAACCCCAGTCTTCCCTCCTGCCAAGCCAACACATATCCACTGGGCCACACGCGCGTTTCTGATAGAACTACAACACAAATATATTATAAAAAAAACAATTAATTTGAATTTCAAACTGAGCGCCAAAGCTCATCTTCAACCTACGAATTCGCAGGTTTTCCTGCGATTTCTTATGCGATTTTTGCTACGATTTTTCCTGCCATCTTTAACCTGCGAATACCGTACCTCATGATATACCTGCAATTTCATCAAATTTATTGCACCAACGCAATCCTTACAACTCATACAGTGTAACCATGTCAACAACAAGTATTTATATGGCTCAAATCATAGAACCCTAAAATTGAAGAGTAAACCCTAACAATGGCGAAACAAAATTATGGCCACGAAACTCAGAAAATTGCCTAGAAAGTTTCAATGCATCACAACAAACACAAATCAATAAACAATTTTAAGTTATAATGCTTGAATATGCAAAATCGAAAAAAAAAATATGAGGATGAAAACGCATTCGGCCATGGCATATGAGTGACTTTCAGATGTTTTTGAAGCTTGAGATAGGTTTAGTCATGTCCAAGGCAACCTTTTATGTCTTAAAAATACCTTTAAACACTCTCTAAGGATGAATCCGAAAATTGAAATTTTTGAAGAATTTTGAAATTCAAGAGTGTTCTTGGAGGCTGCAATTTTCGTCCCCCTGCATTGTGATTTCTTCCTTGTATATATATGAACTGAATTAGGTCAAAAAGTTGTAGGGTTGTTTGGATTTTTTGGATAATTGAGATTGAAAAAGATCATGCTTTAAAACTTGAATATCTTTTGATCCAACCTTGCTATTTTAAGACTATCATCATAATTTGCATATCAATCTGATCCAAGCAATATTTATGATTTTCTAGAAGCAATATCTCATCCAAATATTTGATTTATCTATTTTATTTTGATTTAAAATGGTTTTAAATGAATAAAATCAAAATAAATAAAATCAAAATAATAAAAATCTGAATAAATGAGAATTGGGTCGTGCATGATGTCATGTTAAAGTTTGGATCACAAAATTGCAAGCCCATTTGGAAGAATTTGGTTTTAAGGCCCTTTTTGCTTCATAAACCTCCCAAAATTTTCCCAACTTTGCAAGGGCACAAATCCTTCAATTTTAATGCTATGAGGGTGTTCTTGGATATTTTGAAAATCTTAAAGAGTCCTCTAAACAACCCCATTGGTTTCATGTCCATATCTTTTACCATTCTCAAGTTATGCTCTTTTGAAGTTGTTGACTTTTTATTGACTTTCAAAAGGACCTATAATGTCTTAGCTCATACCTTCCAAATGAAGCATTTTTGGGATTGGCTTGTGAGACACAAAGTTGTAGAGAATTCAAGTTCCTTCAAAATGAGCTTTGGATGGGAAAATTTTGATGAAGCATGTGAAAGTTATGGCTGGTCAAAGTTCAGTTGACTTTTCCTGTGGAAACCCTAATTTAGAAACTCCTGATTCTTGATGATCTGAAATTTTCTTGATGAATCATGATCAACCCTTGATCAAATGATGAATTCTACTTCATATACTTGATGTTGGCAAAAAATAATGAAGTTTGACTTTGGTTTGACCACAGTTGACCTCAGTTTGACTTTTTAACTGTTTTGACTGATTTTAACCTATCTGATCATCTGACTGAGCAAACCTTTGGGAAAAGTCTTGAAATTTGTCATGGGGATTCTTAAACATATATAAGATGTTATGAAGCTCACTTGAAGTCTTGGAAGTCCATTTAGCCTGATTAAATCCAAAACCCTAGTTTAAGATGCATTGCTTAGGAGGATGCATTGTCTGAGGGGATTGTCACACTTTCTGACTGATTGTGAACTTTGTGAACCTTGTGAACCCCATGAGATGTCTTGTGAACCTTGTGAACCTCTTAGTACACAATGACTTGTCTTGTGGAGGGAAAATTTTGGGGTGCAACAGCTGCCCCTGTTCAATTTTCTGAAACCTGAGGGGTTAGATTGGTATATGTGTCATTCGTGACCTGGAAGGTTGAAGGGGATTGAACACGAAAGCCCAAAAATTTGCACTCACCAATGCATAAAGTAATACTGATGATTAGTTGTATATGCTTGAGTGGGCTTGAGGATGCCACTTGGAAGAATTGGAGATGGGCTTAGAGATGCCATCAGGATGAACTGGAGATGGGCTTAGAGATGCCATCTGAAATATTTGGATGTGATGATGTTTTGTATGTTGATACTGGATATCAGTACTGGGTCTTTGTATAGGCCGTCTCTGAATCATTTATGCAACATGATTTGAGTAGTTGAATGGACCAGTAGAAATAAATCTTCGTGGCGATTATCTCTTCTGGAAGTATTTTGGATTACAGACTATTTGCCTATTTTCCAAGGTCAAAAGAACGTCAGGATTTGTTCTTCTGAAAAAGTCTTGAACAAGGGGCTAAAAGAGCGTCAGGATTTGCTTTTAGGGATCAAAAGAACGTCAGGATTTGTTCTTCTGAATAAGCCTTGAACAATGGGCCAAAAGAGCGTCAGGATTTGCTCTTGAGGGTCAAAAGAACGTCAGGATTTGTTCTTCTGAAAAAGTCTTGAACAAGAGGCCAAAAGAGCGTCAGGATTTGCTCTTAAGGGTCAAAAGAACGTCAGGACTTGTTCTTCTGAAAAAGTCTTGAACAAGAGGCCAAAAGAGCGTCAGGATTTGCTCTTAAGGGTCAAAAGAACGTCAGGATTAGTTCTTCTGAATAAGTCTTGAACAAGAGGTCAAAAGAGCGTCAGGATTTGCTCTTAAGGGTCAAAAGAACGTCAGGATTAGTTCTTCTGAATAAGTCTTGAACAAGAGGTCAAAAGAGCGTCAGGATTTGCTCTTATGAAAGATATCTTGAACCAGGGAATGGATCTTTTTACGGACCGTTTGCCTATTATTCGAGGACATTTTGAGTAGTGTATAGATCATTTCTGACCTGTTGTAAGTTGTTGATATCGCTTTACCTGCACATAACTATCCTGCAAGGGAAATATTAGTTTATGCAATATGTATGCATGCATAGTATGATGCACTTAAGTAAATGCATTATGTACTTATGGATATGTATGTTATGGTATGATGTATGTGATGTATATATGCATCATGCAGCTTGAAGCGTCTGGATATCTTCATATAACAACTGCTGGCCAGGGAAAATAAATCTCGATTTGTTGTTGAAGAATATGAGAAACTCGTTCCCGTCTCGTTTGATAATATAATGAAGAATATGAGGAACTCGTTCCGTCTCGTTTGATAATATAATATTCATAACCTCACGTCTTCGTTCGATAGTAAGGTATCCATAACCTCCCGTATTTGTTCGATAGTATGGTATCCATAACCTCCCGTCTTCGTTCGTCGTACTCCTATTGAAAGAATAAATTCCCGACTATCCGCATGAGGATAAAAGAGATGGATATAAATTCCAGGGGAGATGTGACTCGAAGTATCTATGAAGATGGATTTGCCCTACTGGGGGATTTGTAGCTGTCTTGTGGGGATGAACCGGCGAAGCTTCATTGAATTCCTTCCCTCGTTCGTCCTTAGTAAATACTATTACTGCATTTTCATGCATTTCTGGTAAACATCAATCATATTAAGCATTTATGCATTTCTGGTAAACAACAATCATATTCAAAAACATACATACATTCAAACACAACCAATGGACGTTTCGCTTATGTAAATAGGGTAAAAGTAAATCTGGATTCAAAGATGAAATTTTATTTATATCACAAAGTGACCTATACATAGGCAAGTTTGTACAAGGAGACAAAAATCCTAGTAAGAGGAATTTGTCGTAAATTTTTTTACAAAACAGAGAAAATCAGTTATGCGGAAAATAATCCTATTGAGTTTCAATTCTACTATTGCCATTATCTTCAAGTATCTCATCTTCTGTTGTCGAGACGGAAATGATTGAATTAATCTTTATCTGCTCGAGCTTGAGTAAGTAGCACAACTGGTTGTAGATTCATGGGTGATCCAAACGAGACATAGTCATACGCTTTAATCCCTAACTTTTTCCTGGATTGCCTTTTCAGGTTTTCAATCCACCGGGATACCCTTTTTTGCCCAAGCCGCCTTTTCAGGTTTTCGACTTGTCGGGTGTACATTTTTTTATATATTTCCCTAATTTTTGCCCGAACCCTTTTGGTTCGCCGGGATGCCCTTATTTTTGCCTAGGCCAGTCAACCTAGTGGGTCTCTTTTTATGCGTAGTATTTTTTAACTATGTCTGCGTTTACAGGCTGCGGGAAGTCTTCACCATCCATAGTAGTAAGTATCATGGCACCTCCTGAGAATACTGTTTTGACCACAAATGGTCCTTCATATGTAGGAGTCCACTTGCCCCTAGGATCACCCTGTGGTAATATGATACGCTTGATTACCAAGTCACCGACCTGATATACCTTTGGCTTAACCTTCTTGTTGAAAGCCTTGATCATTCGTTTCTGGTACATCTGGCCATGCCAAACAGCTGCTAACCTCTTCTCATCAATCAAATTTATCTGGTCAAGTCGATTCTGAATCCACTCATCTTCATCCAAGCCTGCATCCTTCATGATTCTTAAGGAGGGAATTTGAACTTCAATGGGCAGAACTGCTTCCATACCATATACTAAGGAGAATGGGGTTGCCCCTGTTGAAGTGCGTATTGTAGTACGATAACCATGAAGCGCAAATGGTAACATCTCATGCCAATCTTTATAAGTGACAGTCATTTTCTGTATAATCTTCTTAATGTTCTTATTAGCAGCTTCAACTGCCCCATTCATCTTCGGACGATACGGAGAAGAGTTGTGATGCTTAATCTTGAACTGCGTGCAGAGATCAGTAATCATAGTGTTGTTCAGATTAGAGCCATTGTCAGTAATAATCCTTTCAGGGATGCCATACCTACATATGAGATTATTCTTAATGAATCGAGCCACCACATTCTTAGTAACAGATGCAAATGAAGCTGCTTCCACCCACTTTGTGAAGTAATCAATAGCAACCAGGATGAAACGATGTCCATTAGAAGCAGTAGGCTTGATCTCACCAATCATATCAATGCCCCACATGGCAAAAGGCCAAGGATCAGTCAACACATTCAATGGTGATGGAGGTTGTCGCTCCCTGGATTTTCATCCCAGTACAAACGCGAAAGTGGCGCGGAAAGGTAGAGTCGCCAGCCAGACATTTTTATCCCGAATGAATGGGAAAGGTAATGTTGCACAAACCTGAGGAAGAAGGAAAGGACAAGGCCTTGCGAACCAAAGATCTGAGTTCGGGAGTCGGTTACGAATTGAGAAGGTATTAGCACCCCAATCCGTCCGTCGTACCCGACGGGATCCACGCTTGCTTGCTTTGTTTCAAAGGGTGAGAAAATAAAGATGCTGTTGAATAAAACCGCTAACTGGAACTTGGAAATGGAAATGAGAAAGGGAACTGAAAATGAAAACTAAACTAAAGAATGGGGAAAATGTAGGGGAAATAAAGAATGTGCTCGAACGGGCCCTACCCCGCTGCCTACGTACCTCATCGGGATAATGAGGATCAGAGTCAACGTAGTTCGCCTAACTAAGGCGGGAACTATTTGTTTGTGTTTTTTATGCTGGAACTGCGTATGTCTATGCTCAGGTGTTGCAGGCTCGTCTGGTACGAGTGCATTTACCGTCTTGCATGCGAGACAAGTCGTCGCGAGTTCGCGTTGTGAGTGAATGAGATGAGAAGAGAAGTTCCCGCAGGATAGTCGCTTGTTATTTGTTTTTTTGTCTTTTATGAGAAGTGTTTTTTTGAATTTGTTTGTGAACTGTCTTGTACTAAGACCTATCCATCGCGGTGAGTATTTACACCTCGCCCCGAAACAGGACGCGTATAAACACTCCGCAACAAAGTCTCGTGTCGTACAAGATTGTTCGGTTTTTATTAAGTGTTTTATTGCTTTTCTTTATGAGATGAGAAAGAATGACTCAAGTTGGAAAAGGAAAAATATAATGGGAACTAAGACACACCCTAATTTTTATTGATTTATTTACAAGGGAGATCCTATGGTTAATGAGGTATTCTAATCCTAAGAAAGAAAAGGAAAGGACGAAAAGAGAGTTAGAAACTAACTTACTTCCTAAGGAAGTTAAGTTGTCTCTAAAGAAAGGGAAAACCTATAAGCAAGCACCAAGTGCTAAGGAAAACACATTTAGAATGCATAAAAGATAGGAATGAAGTGAGGCTTACCTCAATCTTCCCCCCTACAAAACAAAGATTAGCATGACAATGCATATTGAAAGTAAAATCGAAGCATGAAAGCGATTAAGTACCATAAACGTCCTAGAATGGAACTAGGGTTCAAAATAAGACCTAAGTCTAAAGGTGAAGGTACCTAAAGGTCACATGAATTATAAAGTCAGTAGCTACATGATATAGGTCCCTAAGTATGCTAGGATATCTCACAAGATCAAACTATGTCAAACTATGTACAAAACATTCACCTAAGTTCACATAAATGCAAATTAGGGCTCATGGATGAAGTATGAATGCATATGGCTTACAAACATGAATTAATACATGAAATGAACATAAAAGTCAGTAGTGAATGCTTATGAAGATGGATGAATGAATATACAATCATGGATTCAATGGATTAGGCATATGGAGCAATGAGAAGAAGATATGAGAAGAAACGAACAAAAATCGCATAAGATCGCACATGATGAAAGCTAAGGAAGAATGGCATGTGAATATGCATGAAATGATTATGGGTCAGTAGCATACAAGGTATGAGATGTAATTAGAATGCATGGATAGGCATTAATGATTTCCACATAATTCAAGTTATTATTTAGAGGAGAAGAGAAACTAGTTTAGGTTAAAGTTAATTCACATAAGTATGCACTTTAAAGCACCAAAATAAACCAAATGATTATGGTTCAAAAAATGACCTATGACTTGAATTAAAGGCATAAAAATGACCTATAATCAACTCCTAAAAGCTACCAAAAATCCCTTCAAGAAAATGGCATGAATGCCTTCTTAAATCCTAGGATATGGAGCAAATACACACATGAATCAACCTAGGATCTAGGTGACATGGAAAAATAGCAAAAAGCCTTTAAAAATTATGAAATTAAATCCCTGGATAATAAAGTCATTATCTCACATTGTCCAAAAGGATTCCACAAAATTATGCACCAAAGTGCCAAAACAATTACTTGACTAGCAAGGTAGCAATGAATGATCACCCAAAAAACGACTCCACAAAGTGGATCAAAAAGGGCATCTAAAATTATGAAAAAAATGCCTAAGGAGCATCAAAATGTCACAAATTACAGTAATTAATCATACACAAAAAATAGGTCTCACACCTATGGGGAAAAATTGTTTTTGGTCCCTTATGTCAAAACACTCCTTTTTGGGACAACTTATGATCTAAAATCCAAATTAATTATTAAAACCACCCAAATATGGAATCAAAAAATATGAAAAATTAATTAAGAGGGTGAGGATCACTCATGAATTTTTCCAGAATTTTATCACACCTAAAACTATTTTTAATAATTGCGATGAAACGGGCAAAAAAGTGGATTTTAAGGGGAAGTGAAAGGAATCGATCCAAATGGTTCGTAACCTAATCCCTAAGCTCCGAAATCGACACAAACCAACATATATCACAAATAAATCCAGTGCCTCAGGTGGGAGGGCTCAATATGCACCTTAAGTTACATGGTCCTAAGCCGCATACGACTAAAATGATGCTTAAAGGCTTGAAATCACTTACTTGATCGAAGTGCCGATTCTTCATAAAGAAATCCGGAAAAAAAACCCAAGCAAGGTCTTGTAATCTCCTATGAGCAAAATAAATGCTCATCTTCCATGTTAGCTTTGTGAAGCTTTGCCATAATCGAAATCGACCAAAAAAGGCCCATGAACCATTTAATCCAAAATTAGTACTAAGCATTAATTAAAAATTCTAATTACAAATTTCCAAGAAATAGATTCAAATATTTTAATCCACAAAAATAATTCTAACAAGAAAATTAATCATGAATAATAAGAATTAATTAACAAGGGATTTAATTAACAACTTCTATAAATAAATAAAAAGAGAAAGGAAATAATAGCAAGGTGAGTCAAAATATAAGGGTGCAGCAGAATAAACTAAGGGCCCAAGGCCCAATCACCACATGGAAGCCTCGCAGGAGGTTTATTTAGCAAATTCGAGGGGTGTGAAAAGAGATTTCGTGGGGCTTGAGCCCAATACTCAAAGGAAGCCCGCAAGAGGGGTGCATGTTGAAAGAAGTGGTGTTGATAGCAATTCCATGGAAGCAGCTGTGTTAGGCCCAAATCAGAATTCTTATGAAACCCTAAAAATTTTAGGTTATCACAAGACCAACATTTGAACTCATCTTCTTCTTCCTCGATATGACGTTGTAGCTTCTTCAATGTTCCCCGCCGCCTCTCGGAACCTGTCAAAATCTCGACCACCGTTAACCCCTTCTTTCAATCATTTCCGTTGCGGCGTGATTCAACTCGTCACTTCCGTCTTGCATCGCCCTCCTCTACCACGAACTCCTTCGTCTGGGTTCAACGCGCCGCCATTATCTAACACTCCGCTGCCAAGCAATTTCAAACCTTACCACAATCATTTGTCTCAAGAAAGCCGATTAGAGGCGTTTTCAAGGGTAATCCGGATACGAGTTCAAACACGCATTGAGGAAGAACAAGAGGTGAAACGATTTTATCAGGCTAAGATGTAAATACGCTCGGGTAAATCCGTGGATTTGGATTTTGCTCTTTTCCATGCTTTCCGATTCGGCTCTGTATCCTTCTAATTCCTTTCCTCGACGAACATCTTTGGGACTGAGATCTCATAGCCACAAAATCCGCGACGATGAAGAACTCAGGTACGTATTTCGCTGCGATTTGATCTTCTTCCGTTTCTTTTCTGAGTTCTGAGTTGTGACGGATTTCGATGAATCTTTCATTTTTGCAGGTTATTTCCTTTTCTTGATGCAGATTAAAGTTGTGGTTGGTGAATGGTTTCATTGCTCTTGAAGCACGAGGATTGAAGCTGATTGTCGTTTGATCTCATTTTTGTTGTATTGAGCTTGCAGATGAAGATGATGACTCTGAGTTTTAGTTTGTTGCAGAGACTGGGAGAGTAACGAATGGAAGGGGAGTTCTGGTGTTGCCATTGAATGTTGATTGAGTTGCTCGCAAACTGAAAGGGAAGACGACACCACCGTGAATTTCGCCAAGGACTGAGTTGCACTGAACTTACATTTCCTTCTTCCTATTTCTGAATTGTTTCTGATATGTTAATTTGAATCTGATGCAGGTTCTTGATGAAGGTTGAAGTTTTTTTTTGGTGAAGTTCTACTTTGAAGCTTTGTTGAAGATGCTAATGATGATTCAACGTTTTGAGGTAATTTCTCTTATCTTCTCATTCTGAAACTGCTTCTTCTGAACTATTGTTGATGTCGATCTTCTTGAGCGGATCTGCGGTTCATTGCTGAATTATTGTTGAATTCGATTTTTCCAGGTTGTTGTGATGCTCTTCTCCTATGAAGATGGTGATGCAACCCTGCTATGAAGATGGATCATCAATATCGACGATCGATGATACAGATTGAAGAAACCATTTCTCTGCCAACTGATGAAGAAGGATCCTTCTTGATAGCTATTGAGGAGTTATTGGAGATAGGAGATTGGTGAAGAATTGAAGGATGAAGTTTTCTGGTTTTTTTTCTGTTAGAACTTTCTTGAAGAATGAAGATTAGAGAGGATATGAGATTGAAGAATGATGATTTGTTGCAGATAATTAGAGAGATTGAAGATTCTGAATTTGAGAAGGTGAATATTGTGATGAAGGAGAGTGATGGTTGATGAAGAGTCAAAAAGATTGAAGGTGCCAGATATTGGAGAGTGAAGATTGAAGAAAAAGGATTAGATTATGGATGATGGTGAAGAGATCTTGAAGAGGATCCATATGAAGCTTTTTCTGAGTTTTTTTTTATAATTACTCTAACTCTGAGTTTTTCTGTAACTCTCTGCTAGTCTTCTTTTTCTGGTATATCAGTTGAGAAACTATTGTATTGAGTTCTTTTTCTGAATGAGTATTTGTAACTATATTGTATTTTCTGGTTTTTTTCTTTTCTGTCATAAACTTCCCTCCTGTTATGTATTTTCCACTGATAAATGCATTCTTGAGTTATCCTCTCTTTTTTGCTTGCTGCCACCGTGACTAATTTGTGTGTGGGGTCTTTGGTATAGTGATTTTTTAATAACAAGCCAATGGATTGCTATGTAACATAGGTGTGATTAAGAAAATATGATTAAATTAAATTTAAAATTGGATTACCAAAAATAACTAATGGACCTTTGGTTTGACCAAAATGTAAGGAAAATGGTATTGGGCTTTGACTAGTAATGGGCTTAACAAGAAATGTGATTTGGGCTTGGATATTCAAAAATGTAGAAATAAAAGTGGCTTTCACAAATGATTTAAAACGGTTATGGTGTAGTATGGATAAGTGGATGGATTTGGTTTTAGTTAGAGATAGAGTTTGGAAAATAAACAAAAATGGATAAATTTGGATGTAGATTTAAAGAGGTGGATTCTAAAAGAAATGGTCAATTGGATATTTGGATATGGGCCTAAAATGGTGATTTTAATGGTAATAAGAAAGATTTGAGATGTGGTTTTATGGATTATGGAAAAAATGGTTAGAGAAAGTAATGATGGTAAACATGGACATATGCGTATTTCAAATGGCTTACACAATCAAACTTAATAGGTTATCACAATATTCCAAACCAAATTGTAAACACCCCAAATTTGCCCTCACCCATTCACACCATGGCTTGTGATCATTTCATATGCATAAACTCAATCATGCCATCTCATATCACATTTTTGATTCACTGCATAGATTCAAAGTCATCTGTATCTAGGGTTTGTGATCTGAGCAATCCAAGAGCTTCATGGGCCACTCCAAAGGTCATCAATCACTTAAAAGGGGTCCATGTATGTTCAAGCATCATATTATATCCTCTCAAAGTCAAGATTGTCAAGAAATCACAAGAACTGAGAATGGCATGGAAGCAGAACCAGGTTTGACTGCACAGTTGACCTAGAATTAGGGTTTTGGTTTCAGAGGCCATAACTCCAATTTTTTTGGTCATTATTGTTTCTATTGGTCTCTATATGGTATAGGGAGTATGCATATCAAGTTTCATGAAGAAATTCCATGGGGAAGTCATCTGATCAAGAGTTGACTTTTCAAGCAAGTCAGTGCAAAATCAGGGCATCTGAGGCCCCCAATGACCCAACCAAAGGGTGTTCTTCATCATTTTGATTGTATATGATCTTTATTTGATCATATAAGAAGTTGGAAGTTCACAAAATTTAAGAATTTTAAGTCTTTTGCAAAGTTGACTTTTTGGGGAAGTTTGACTTTTAATGAAATTGCCATTTTAGGAAACTTTTTCAACCTTTACTTTTTGATTCAAAAATGCTTCAAATGGAAAAACTTTGGTCATGAAAGTTGTAGAATGGATCATTCCCTTTTCAAAAAGTACAAGAACATGGCCTAATTCATTTTGGATCAAAAGTTATGGCTTGTCAAAGTTGGCAAAAATCACAAAATTTCAAAGTTTCTACCAAAGAGGCAAAGTTGCAAATTCACATGTCAAGGCAAATTGAACTATCAAGTGGACTTCTAAACTTCACAACATGATCATACATGACCTAAAATCAGAATTGGCCCAAGGGATTTCTCATTTTTGTGCCTTGATTTTCAAATATCCATAAGTCATTTTTCATAAAAGTGCAAAGAGGGATTCTTGGCAAAATCATTCTCCCATGAATTGTATGATCACTAGCTGGTTCTAACACATTGCCATGACCAAATGAAGCATCCCACATCAAAAATCCAGCAAGAGTTCTCACATTCACATGGCCAAAATCATGAAATAACACAAGTGGGCAAGTTGCAAAAACCTCTCTAGCTCATGATCCAAATGCAGCAGACTTTCATGAGCCATCCAAGGGTCATCCTTGACTCAAGCTGAGGCAAGACAAGCCTTTAGACTGCTGCTGCCATAGCCCATGCTGCAAGTACAAATCAACTTGACTTTTTGGCCAATCCTCCCATACCAATCCCACAGTGCACACCTGCCCTCCTAGATTGTTGGGATTGTTTATGGATTGCCTAAGGGTCATAAAACAATAGAGAAGCAAGCCTGGAACACACACAACACAGCACACTCCAAAAACTGTCAAAAACTCCTCTTCTTCGAATCTCTCTATCCAGCCATCAAACCCTCATTTTTCCTTCACCAATAAATCATACATCTTCCAAAGAACCAGAATCCACCATTAAAACAGTTTGAAACCCTCTAGAAACAACTGTGGAATCTGCTACACCAGAACTCACCTTCACAAACCAGCCATCAACAAGAGTTTTGAGGCATTCCATTGAGTTCATAAGGGCCAAGGGAGTTCATTTGCACAAGTGGGAGGTTCTGGAAGCTCACCATTGAAGCTTTCCAGCTCAGGTATGGCCAAGAACACTTTCTCACAGAGCTTGTTTTTCTTGTTATAAAATGGAAGTGTATGTTGTGCTGATCATAATGATGTCCTTGCAATTGAAAATGGTGAAGAAATGATTATTTCATGGCTCTCTGAAACTTCACCCGTGAAACTTGTTTGATTCGATTCTCTCTGTTCTTGGGTTATAAATTTTGTTTGAAGGGTGATTTGAATGGGGTTTGGGTAGAGGATCATTTCCCTGGCTTCAATTTGATGAATGGTGGCCTGTAGCATGTTTTAGGGTTTCTAACCCGCCGGAGAAGATGACCGGAGCTTCCCTCCGGTCACCTGAAAGTCATTAGCCCTAACCCTAATTAATTTGCCAGATGCGTTCGTGGCCGTTGGATGCTGATTAGTTTAAGTGTTGAGTGGTCCAGATTGAATCATTAAAGCCCTAATCTGTTTTATTAATTTAATAAATCATAATTAATCTAATTAAGCCAGAACCAATCCTGACCTTTGATTCACGCGCGCAGTCAAACACTCTCCCCCAGGTTTAAATGTCAGCCTTTGGATTAGAATACTTTTCATTTTTATTAATTTTAATTCATTTGTTTTGTATTTCTTTTGTGCATTTTATTAAAAAATAGCAAAACAATTTTAAAAATTCTGAAAATTTTTGTACAAACTTTTATTAATTTTCAGAAACCAAAAACATTTTTATTTTTATTTTTTGCATTAAAAAATATTTTTAAATCATTTAAAAGTTTATTTTTAATTAATTAATGAGAATTAATTAATTAAAAATACTTTTAGGTATTTAAAAATCACCAAAAAATTCATGAAACCTTTAGAAACATTTAGAAACATTGTCCAACCCTCAAACCAAATTTCTTTTTTGATCTTGATGCATTTTGACAATTTTCCATGGAATTAATTTCCTTTCAAAGCATTATTTTGATCCAAACTTCAAAAAATCATTTCTGCCTAACCATTGAGAGTTGGACTTTGATCCTTTTTGCATTATGTCTTGCATATCATGTAGTTTGTAGGATTAAATTGGCATGATTTGATCTTGCATTTCCCTTTTGTTTGACATTTTTTCTTGTCAAGGTACCCTAAAACCCTAGAAATCTTAGGAAATTCATAACCCTAATTAGGTTAAGAGTTAGAACCCCTCCTTTGGGCAGTGATTTAATATAGGTTTAGGGTTCCTTTGAATGCATTTTCAATTTTTTATCTTGATGTTTGCTCCTGGTTTTGAATTTTGTTTTGTTGCATTGATCATAAACCCTAATTTGGGCTTTCATTTGCATCCATCTTGCATTTGCTTGCATACCATGACTTGCCATGACATTTTATGCATCCATTTGATTCATTAGACATCTTAAGACATATGAGAATCATGTTTGATCATTGCATCTTTCATTTGCCATGTTGTATGTCATTTGCATTTCATAACTTTTCATGTATGATCATGGTTCTAAGCATGCTTCTCTTGCATCCATATGTTCATATGATCATCCCCATGCCTTGATTCATGTTTGCATCATCTCATAACATCATTATCATCACACATATGCTTCTGGTTTTGATTTACATCATGCCATTTCATCTCATTTTGCATTGCATTGCATTTCTTTCACTAACTTTTCAGGTGGTAAGTTACTTTGAGAAGTGAATTTGCCTTCACTTCTCACAATTTCTTTTCATCTCTCTTATGCATCATTGCTGCATTTTAGTTTGTGTTTGAGATTGAGCTTGCTCATTCTTATTCTTCTTACTTTCTTTCTTCAAGTGACTTGTCTTCTTAAGTGAAGCAAGTTACTTTGCTTCTCTTTGCTCCTTTCATCTGCTTCCTGGTGGTTCCATTGAAGATTTCTCTTGTAAACCTCACAAACCTTAAGAACAACCAAGCATGACAATGATTAGGGTTTTGATTAGTCCCCCCTCTTAGTTTTACCTTTGTGTCTCATTGAGTCTTCTCTTCTCATCTCATAATCAGGGACTAAACCCTAAAGGCTTTAAGGCTTTGTGATTAAGCTTATGCCTGCATCCTTCTATTAGGATGGAGTGTATAACTTTAATCCTAAGTGTTAAACCCTTAATGTGTTTAAATCCTTTAATCAATTCATCTAATAATCATCAAGACATCAAACTTGTAACTTGGGCCTTGCATTAGGGTTCTAATTCTTCCTTAATTGGTTAAGAAGGACTAACCCTAGTGTTAATGGACAAGTCCCCCTCAAGTTGTCTTACAAATCATAAAATTCACTTCATCATCTTACCATTATCTAAAATCCATCTAATAAAGGCTTTGTTTTGTCATGAGTTTAATCCCTAATCATGGATTAAGTTGAGGAGCTTTCCTCAGCTTAAACACTCTCATCTATTATCCTTCTATTAGGATGGTGTAATGAGTTTGTTTAATCTTTGATTATGGCTTAATCTCATTACTTAACACTAAACAAAAACCACAAAAAACATCTAAGTAATCACAAGTAGGTTAATGACCTTAATCCTACATCAAAGGTGATTAAGTGTGAGAAACTGACTTCACACTTAAGGTATTCTCATTACCCCTAATCAGAGGGAAGATGTGATGAGTTTACTAAATCCATTGGTTTAGGCTTAAGCTCATTAACTTATGACAAACTTTCAAAAGCAATAAAAGACTAAAAATGCAAAAACAAACAATAATCGTCTCCTTCGGGATTCTTTTCTCATCTCACTCACTCATAAACGAGAACTCGCTTCTTCCGTCTAATGCAAGACAGTTAGCACCTGAGCCAGACAGGTCATACACTTGAGCATAGACAAGCAAGCAGTTCACAAGTAAATTCATCTTTCAGTCTCTTTGGGTCGAACTACGGTGTTCTGACTTCCTCATTGCACGAGAGGATACGTAGGCATAACTTAACAGTTATCGAACAAAAGTCTCTGTATATTCCCCCTCTTCCCAGCTTTATTCTTTTAGCCTCGTGATCTTGAGCATTTCATTCTTGTCCTTACACTGACACTGTATATATCACACTTTACACTTCTTTTACACTGACACCTGTACATCCTTTTCCAGCTCTTTTACACACAAATTGCACTGACACTACCCCTTTTAAACACAAATCTTTTAAGTGTGGATCCCGTCGAGTACGGCGGACAATCTGGGTGCTAATACCTTCCCAGGTTGTAACCAACCCCCTTTCTCAGTCTCTCTGGTTCGCAATCGTCTTATCCATATCTTTCTAGGTCTATGCAGCATTGCCTTTCCTCCGGGATAAAAATGCCTAGCTGGCGACTCTTTTCATTCCCTGTGAGTTCACTCCTGTGTGTTCTCGCACCGTCCTTTCACCGACCGTTCGTGTCTGTACCATATTTGAGCCTGGTCTCATCTTTTGGGAGCGACAGCTTGGCGACTTCACTGGGGACCCTTATACTGCAACCAGGGCTTCTGGTTCTTTTTGTGGGTTCCTCCTAGCGCTTGTTTGATTTGTGTTTACTGGGGGTGTTATGTGCTATTTTTGTTTGTATATTTATTTATTTTTGCTTTATGTACAGTTTTGTTTATTGCTTTATTTACAGCTTTACATATACCATACTGTCATACTGTGCTGGCTGGATCTGGTTTTGTTGCTTTGGTGGGTGGGTTCTATTGAGAGTTAAGGTCCTATACCTGGGACCTGAGTGACACCTAGGCTAGAGTGGTTCATGTTCTTTCCCATTCCATTTCGGTCTGGTGCGGGAATATGAAACACGGTTCAGATATGGGTTTCTTCTTGAGAACTCTGTGCTACAGATTTCCTGTAGTGCTAGGGCTATCTGGGAAGCCTGCTAAGTCTGGATGACCTTTAGTTTTGACCTTCAGAAACTGAGGTGAATTAGAGGAGGATCTTTTATGGTTATTGTAAACACTGTACCTCCGGGTTGGAAGTGTTTACACTTCTCATAACTGATCCAAGTCTGAGGATCCTTGTTTTAGAACACCACCTGTGAGGGGGTTGGGCTGTTTACAGGTTTGCAGGTACCCTTGACCTCAGCATACCCTGTTACTTTGTTTTGATTAAGAGTACTCCATTTTGGAACAGTTCTTGTGATTTTTTAACCCTGGACATGTGACTCTTTATTTGAGTCCCCCACCTTGGTTACTGGACTTATGAACCTCCATCTGGATTTCTTGAACATACATGGACTTATATCAGAGCACTTGATCAGATCCAGCTCAGTCACAAACCATTGCATATCATTTGCATACATCATCATTGCATCATTTTAACATTTGCTTATTTGTTTTTCAGGGTATCCATACTATATTGATTGGCTTGGTTTTGACCCCTTCATCTGCACAGACCTATCTTCACCAGTATCTACTTCAGTCATCCTCATCAGCCACCTGCTTCAGTCACCTGCATCACCAGTCTCAGCCTGTCAGTGGCCCATCTTCTAGTACCAGTCATCATCATCAGCATTTGTTCTTCAGCAACATGGCACCCAAAAAGAGCAACATCTCATATCATTTCTTTCAGCCTGAGCTAGCTGACATCAGGAAGGTCCAGGCCTTGATTACTCCAGACCATATACCACTATTCAGAGAACATTATGGAGGCATACTTGATGTGGTTATGGATTTGGACCCTTCCTAGAGGAGCTTGATTCATACTTGCTTGCAGTTCTATGATCCCCCTCTGAGGTGCTTCACCTTTCAGGATTTTTAGTTGGGGCCTTTATTAGAGGAGTATTCCTCATTGGTTGGTGTACCTATCAGGGGTGGAGTCCCCTTCAACCCTGAGATGGCTTTTCCCAGTAATGAAGAAGTGGCAAAGGCATTATATCTGGAACCCTCTCTGATTGGACAGAACATGACTACCAAGGCTGGAATCTCTGGTCTACACTTGGATTTCTTGACTTCTCATGCCATCCTGAAGGCCTCCTTGGGAGAGTGGAAGGCAGTCTGTGCTTTATTGGCCCTTAGCATATATGGGGTCATATTATTTGCAGATGAGCCTAGGTTTATAAGCAAGAATGCAATCCATCTTTTCATCCTGAGGAACCCAGTGCCCACCTTACTGGGAGACTTCTACTACTCTGTCCACCAAAGGAATGAAAAGCAGAGAGGAAGGTTGGTGAGGTGCTGTGCTCCCTTGTTCCATACCTGGTTGCTCAAGCACTTGCCCAAGACTGATGCATTCTTGAATCCTCACCAGCCAAAGAACTGGGCTAGAAGACTCATTGCCTTGACCTCAGCTGACATTAGGTGGTGCACTCAGAGCACCAAGGGCAGGGACATCATTACTAGTTGTGGGCAGTTCCCCAATGTACCCCTGATAGGAGTGAAGGGTTGCATCAACTACAACCCTCTGTTATTCAAAAGACAACTGGGTTATGCATTGGTCCACACTCCTAGAGTACAAGACTTGGCTGAGACCCTTTATTGTGAGATTAAGCCTAATCTGGCTATTGTCAGGCAAGCATCCTGGGCTTGGGACAATGTCCAGACCAAGGGAATGGCCATTCTGGGGAGATGCAACAATGTGGCCTCAGCTCAGTACTATGAGTGGTCTCATGCCAGGGCACAAATTTCTGGGATGCCCTTTACCATTGAGGATGCACCTAGACCCTCCACAGCACCACCTCCTGCCACTGTCAGCTTAGAGGAGTTTGAGAAACTGAAAGAGAGGAATTAGAATTTGACTCAGGCTCTACAGAAGACCCTCTGGGAGAGGAGTGATGGTCGGCTGGACATTGAAAGGTTAGAGAAGCTAAAGGTGGAGCATCTAGCCAGGATTGAGAGGTCAGAGGACTACATTAAGAAGTCAAGGGCTGGAGAGCAGATTTTGAAGAATGCCTGCAAGGAGGCTCAGTTCCAGAAGGCCAGGACTGATTTGTATCTGAAAGAGAGCCAAGCTAGGTGGGTCAGGATCACCGAAGCTCGTACTCAGGAAGATAAAAGGACTCAGGACAAGATTGAGCAGTTGGAGGCTAGTGCAAAGGAGCAACAGGAAGCCCTGCTAGCAGCCCAGAGAGAGATCTCAGAGTTAAAGATTAGGGCTGGTGTGAAGAGGTCAAAGGACCAGAGTCGACACAAGAAGCTAACTGCAGCTGTTGCTACCAGGAATCTTCTCATCAGGAACCTTACAGAGCGTCCAGCTGATCCTGTGACTGAAGCACTCCTAAAGGAAGTTCAGGAGGATGAGTTTGGTCTTGGTGTCTGACTTTTGCTTGTTGTTGCTTTCATTTCATTATGCTTTTCCTTTTCTTTTTTTTTTGTGTTGTATTTTGACCCCTCAGAGGGCATGTATTGTAAAAAGAAACAAACTATGTATCATTCACTTTTTGTAATATATGTATTGGTTTGTTTTATCTGAGTTCTTTCAAGCAACATCGAAAGCATCTTCCTCAGGGGTCTAGAAAGGTCAAAACCAAGTGCCAAGCCGGATACCTTGGAAACGAATAAGCATAACTGCATTGCATACTAACCTTTTATCTTGTTTTGTAGGTTTTATTTGTTTTTGTTACTAACTCTGTTGTGGTTCAGGAACTATTGCTCGCCGATGGGTGTTCCCACTCAATCGTCCACATAGATATCCTACCCGCAACAACCTTCCGGGTATACAGATGGACCAGGTACAACAGGATCTTACGAAGGTCAGGAACCAAATGGCCAATGAGAGACTGGAAATGAGGAATCAGATGACACAATTTATGGAGGTGATGAATGGCTTGGCTCAGAGCCAGGAGAGATTAAGGGCTTTAGTAGAGAGGCAGACTCAGGAAGACCCCCATCTAGGGACTGGTGGGACAAGCAACAATGAGAGGGTTCAGCCTCATATCAACCCACCTGTATTTGGACCCCACCTTCATCCAGAGATCAATATCCCTGCTAATGTACAATGGAATGCTACTACAGGCAGAATACTCCAAGAAGATCCCCAGGAAGATCAGTTCACAGTAATGGGAGCTGGGGATGAGGCCTATGACAGAAGGCTAGATGAAATTGGTGAAAAATTAAGGTCCTTGGAATCTCAAAACTCCCTGGGTTTTGATGTTATGGACATGGGCTTAGTGGACGGGGTCAGGATTCCCCACAAGTTTAAACCTCCGTGCTTTGAGAAGTACAACGGAACTTCCTGCCCGCGAACCCACTTGCAATCCTTTCTGGGGAGGCTGAAGGCATACACCATGGATGAAAAGCTATGGATGTTTTATTTCGAGGATAGCTTAACAGGAGCTTCAAGGGAATGGTACTCTCATTTGACCAGAGCAACCATCAAATGCTGGAAGGACTTGGCTGAGGCCTTCATTAGACAATACCAGTATAATTTGGATATGGCTCCCAACAGGACCCTCCTGATGGGAATGTCACAATCATCTAGGGAAAGCTTCCGGGAATACGCCCAGAGGTGGAGACAGCTCGTTGCTGCTGTCCAGCCACCCATGTCGGAGAGGGAGATGGCCGACATGTTTATGAACACCCTCCAAGGGACATACATTGACAGGCTAGCTGCCTTTTCTTCTACCAGCTTTACGGATGTAGTTATAGCTGGAGAAAGAATTGAGAGCCTATTAAAGATGGGTAAAATTTCTGACAACGGTGCAAGCTCTTCCAACAACCCGAGAAAGCCTTTTGTGGGCCCAAGAAGAACTAGTGAGACTAATGCTATCCATACCAACAGGGGCAGACCCCAATATGTTCATAGGTCTGTGGCAGCTGTCACCATTCCCGCTCCAATTCATCCACAACCGGCATACCAACCTCAGCAACAATCCCACTACCAGCAACAAGCTCAATATCCACCTCAGAGAAATTATAACAACAACAACACCAGTAACAACAATCAGCAAAGACCGTTTCAACAGAGACCATCTCAGGCCAATAGGGTGATCGATCCGATCCCTATGCCCTATGCCACATTATTGCCACAACTCCTGAAACTCAACCTGGTTGAGCTAAGGACATTGGCACCTCCAGATCCTGCCAGTCTACCCAGAAATTATGACGCTAGCGCCAGATGTGCTTTTCACTCAAATGCACCTGGCCACAGTACAGAGAAGTGCAGAGCTCTGCACATGAAAGTACAGGATCTAGTGGATTCCAAAGCTCTAAACTTTGCACCGCCACCAAATGTCAGTAAGAATCCTATGCCAAACCACGGTGGACCCAGAATCAATGCTATTGAGGAAGACAAGTCGTCTTACTTGATAACCAGTGTGGGGCAGATCCGGACACCCTTGGTAGAGATTAAAGCTCAGCTCCTTGAATGTCAAATGTTCCCCGGATGTGAGCTAGGATGTGCTTATTGCAACATTTCAGTAAATGGGTGTGATAACTTGAGAGATGGCATAGATGATCTCATCCAGAGTGGCCTGCTTCAAATCACAACATCTACACCTCCAAATCCAGCAATCTCCTTAACAGCAATTCCCGAGTCTTCTACAACCGCAACAACAATTGTTCCAAGCAACTCTTCAATCTCATCAACAAATGCTTCATCTGTTACTTCAACGGACCAAATATCAGCAAACATCCCTGCTACAACTTCAGCACCCCTTCATTCAGAACCTCCTACAACAGCAACACCCATCCAGTCTACAGTGTCTCCTACAACATCAACAGCAAACAATGAAAGCATCTCAACAGTTACAATTTATTATGATCCTGCAAATGATTCTGCCTACAACTCACAAAATGCCACTCCTATCAGAGCACCAGTCACAATATACTATGATCCACAGACTATCACGGTCCCTTCTGCAGCTGCTATCAGTCCAGTCACTATCACAGTGCCTGGGCCAGTACCTTATGAAAGCAGTAATGCCATCCCCTGGCATTACGGCTCCGATCTATACTGCGAAGGACAGAAAATCGCTCTTGAATCATCAACTTCTTCGCCACAAATAGACAATGTGGGGGGAGGCAGAGGCTTCACTCGAAGCGGACGTCTCTTTGCCCCGCAAATTCAAAGACCCATTGCTGAAGCAGAAGCTGTTGCCAATCCAAAAGGGAAGAGCATGGTGCAAGAAGAACAAGTTGCTAAAGAAGCTTTGAAAACCCCTTTCGATCAAGAGGTTGATGAATTCATGAGAATCATCAAGAAAAGGGATTACAAGATAGTGGACCAGCTTCACCAAACACCTTCCAAGATCTCCATTTTATCATTGTTAATGTGCTCCGAGGCTCACCGGAACGCACTACTAAAAGTCTTGCACGCAACTTATGTGCCAGAGGAGATTACAGTCAATCAGTTAGAGGCAGTGGTTGGGAACGTCAACGCTAGTCATGGACTAGGATTTACCAACACTGATTTGACTACGGAAGGCCGCAATCACAACAAGGCTTTGCACATTACCATGGAGTGTAAGGGTGCAGTTCTTTCCCATGTACTGGTAGACACAGGGTCATCCCTCAATGTCTTACCTAAGAAAGCCCTTGTGAAGCTGGAGTATGAAGGATTGGCATTACGTCCCAGTAACTTGGTAGTGAGAGCCTTTGACGGTTCTAAAAGATCAGTTCTGGGAGAAATTGAGTTGCCTATAACGATTGGCCCACAAACTTTCAAAACGACCTTCTACGTGATGGACATTCAGCCGGCCTACAGCTGTTTGTTGGGTAGACCTTGGATTCATGCCGCTGGCGCAGTTACGTCTACCCTTCACCAGAAGTTAAAATTCGAGTGGGAAGGCCAAGTCGTTACTATTTGTGGAGAGGAAGATATTTTTGTTAGCCACCTGGCTACATACAAATACATTGAGATGGATGGGGAGATCCACGAAACTATGAGTCAAGGGTTTGAGGCCTTGAACATAAATGAAACGTCTGTTGTACCTGGAACCTCAATGACATCTTATCAACAAGCCCGGAAGGTTGTTGAAGAAGGGACTGCCCAAGGCTGGGGCAAGTTGTTGCCCGTAGAAAAGAAGGAGGATAGATTTGGGTTGGGTTACAAACCAACTCAACAAGATCAAGCAGAGGCTGCTAAGGAGCCCAATTTTGTCAGTGGGGGGATGCTCACCCCCGATGCCGTGAACTACTTGGAAGACGAGGATGAAAGCGACCGCAACCTGGAGAGTTGGATCCGTCCAAAGATCCCGGGGAACAGTGTCTCAAACTGGTCTTCCCAGGAAATTATAAGAGTTACTCCTGCAGAGTAATTATTATTTCCTGTATTTTTAAGCATGCATCAAGTCTTGCATCTTTCCCAAGATGACAAGACTCATTTTGTAATCGGGCCATCTGTAATTTTGTGCAACAAGATTAATCAATGAAATATCAGACATCTTTTGCAAATGAGTCTTTTTCTTTTCCGCTCACTGTTTTTCCATTTTTCTTTTTGTACAAAAAATAAATGGCAATGTTTTCAAAATGACAACTTTATTTCACTTTTCTAAAACTAGATTAAAATCAATCACTAAAATGAACAAATTGAACCCTTGCAGAGAGTGCCTTCCAGACCGCACCGACAACAGCACGGCTATGACTTCGTATGACTTTGACAATCCAATCAATCAAGCTGATGAAGGGGTTGAAGAAGAGAATGAGCTTCCTGAAGAGCTAGCCAGGTTGTTGAGACAAGAGGAAAGGGTTATCACTCCTCATCAGGAGGAGGTCGAAATGATTAATCTTGGTACAGATGAAGACGTGAAAGAAGTTAAAATCGGGGCCTGCTTACAAGACTCAGTGAAGAGACAACTGATTGACCTGCTCCAGGAGTATGTGGATGTGTTTGCTTGGTCTTATCAAGATATGCCAGGGTTGGACACCAACATTGTTATGCACAAGCTTCCTTTAAGAGAGGATTGCCCACCAGTTAAACAGAAGCTGCGCCGTACTCGCCCTGACATGGCAATGAAAATCAAAGAAGAGGTACAAAAGCAGTGGGACGTCGGGTTCCTTGCTGTAACTAGCTATCCGCCGTGGGTTGCTAATATAGTACCTGTGCCTAAGAAAGACGGCAAAGTGAGAATGTGTGTTGACTACCGGGATCTGAATAGAGCTAGCCCAAAAGATAACTTCCCATTACCTCACATTGATGTATTGGTGGATAACACGGCTTAGTTCTCGGTATTCTCCTTTATGGACGGATTTTCAGGATACAACCAGATCAAGATGTCACCTGAAGACATGGAGAAGACAACCTTCATCACACCCTGGGGCACGTTCTGTTACAAGGTGATGCCATTCGGACTGAAGAATGCGGGTGCCACTTATCAACGGGCTATGGTGACATTATTCCACGATATGATCCATAAAGAAATTGAATGCTATGTGGATGACATGATTGCCAAGTCTCTCACTGAAGAAGACCACCTGGTAAATCTACTGAAGCTATTCAAGCGTCTAAGGAAGTACCAATTGAAGCTAAACCCCAACAAATGCACATTCGGGGTACGATCTGGTAAGCTGCTGGGATTTATCGTAAGTGAGAAAGGGATTGAAGTTGACCCTGATAAAGTCAAAGCCATTCAAGAAATGCCTGCACCAAAATCTGAAAAGGAAGTTCGGGGTTTTCTAGGTAGATTGAACTATATCTCACGGTTCATATCTCACCTTACAGCAACCTGCGAGCCTTTATTCAAGCTATTGAGAAAAGAACAGACGGTCAGGTGGAACGAAGACTGCCAGAAAGCATTTGACAAGATCAAGGAGTACTTGCAAGAGCCTCCAATCCTTATGCCTCCAGTTGAAGGAAGACCTCTAATCATGTACTTGACAGTATTAGAAGAGTCAATGGGGTGTGTGTTGGGCCAGCATGACGAGTCTGGTCGAAAAGAGTATGCAATATACTACCTAAGCAAAAAGTTTACCGACTGTGAACAACGTTATTCACTGCTCGAGAAAACTTGATGTGCTTTAGCGTGGGCTGCTCGCCGACTGAGACAGTATATGTTGACCCACACCACTTTATTGATCTCAAAGATGGATCCAGTTAAGTACATTTTTGAGAAGCCAGCACTTACCGGACGGGTTGCAAGATGGCAAATGATCCTCACAGAATATGACATCCAGTACACTTCTAGGAAAGCCATCAAGGGCAGGGTATTGTCTGAATATCTTGCTGAGCAACCTATTGATGATTACCAGCCTATGAGATTTGACTTCCCTGATGAAGACATCATGTTCATAAAAGCAAAAGATCATGAAGATCCTGTTCATACTGAAGGGCCTGACCCGGAAGAAGAATGGACTATGATGTTTGATGGGGCTGTTAATATGAATGGTCGTGGTGTTGGTGCAGTACTCATTACACCTAAGGGAGTTCACATGCCTTTCTCGGCAAAACTCACCTTTAACTGCACTAACAACGAAGCTGAATACGAAGCTTGCATTATGGGTCTTGAGGAAGCCATTGACCTCAGGATCAAGACATTGACCGTGTTCGGAGATTCAGCTCTGGTAATCAATCAAACCAACGGCAAATGGTACACCCACCAGGATCATCTGATACCTTACAGGGATTACACAAGGAGGTTATTGACTTTCTTTACAACAGTCAAGCTTGAGTATATTCCTCGGGACGAAAATCAGTTTGCGGATGCTCTGGCTACCATTTCATCCATGATCAAAGTGCAAGTTGCCAACTTTGTACCTCAAATTTCAGTATCCAGACTTGACAGGCCAGCATATGTGTTCGCAGCAGATGTTGTCAAAGATGATAAACCTTGGTTCCACGACATTAAGTGCTTCTTGGAGGATCAAACATACCCACCTGGGGCATCTTCCAATGATAAGAAGACCTTGAGAAGGCTTGCTGGAAGTTTCTTTCTAAACACTGATGGTTCCCTATACAAGAGAAACTTTGACATGGTGCTCCTCAGATGCGTTGATAGAACAGAAGCAGATTTGTTAATGCATGAAGTGCACGAAGGATCCTTTGGTACCCATGCTGGAGGGCATGCAATGGCCAAGAAGTTGCTAAGATCAGGTTATTACTGGATCACAATGGATGCCGACTGTTGTGCCTATGCCAGAAAATGCCATAAATGTCAGATTTATGCGGATAAGGTGCATGTGCCTCCCAATCCTTTGAATGTGATGTCTTCACCCTGGCCCTTTACTATGTGGGGCATTGATATGATTGGCAAGATTGAACCGACTGCTTCAAATGGCCACAGATTCATCCTGGTTGCCATTGACTATTTCACCAAGTGGGTTGAAGCAGCTTCCTATGCAAATGTCACAAGGCAAGTGGTAGCCCGATTCCTGAAGAGAGATATCATCTGTCGATATGGAGTTCCCGAGCGAATCATTACTGACAATGGTTCCAACCTAAACAACAAAATGATGGCAGAGCTATGCCGGGACTTCAAGATCCAACACCACAATTCTTCTCCTTACAGGCCAAAAATGAATGGCGCTGTTGAGGCAGCTAATAAGAACATCAAGAAGATTGTGCAGAAGATGGTAGTCACATACAAAGACTGGCATGAAATGCTACCGTTTGCCTTGCATGGGTACCGCACGTCAATCAGAACATCCACTGGGGCAACACCGTATCAGCTTGTGTATGGTATGGAAGCGGTCCTACCAGTTGAAGTTGAATTACCCTCCCTACGGGTACTGATGGATGTTAAGCTAAACGAAGCAGAATGGGTCCGGTCCCGATACGAACAACTGAGTCTGATTGAAGAGAAAAGATTGGCTGCAATCTGTCATGGGCAGTTGTATCAGAAAAGAATGAAGAGAGCCTTCGATTAGAAAGTCAGGCACCGAGAGTACCAAGTAGGAGATCTTGTGCTGAAGAGAATCCTCCCTCCGCATACAGACCACAGGGGCAAGTGGACTCCGAATTATGAAGGACCATTTGTAGTAAAGAAAGTTTTCTCGGGTGGAGCACTCATGCTCAGTACTATGGATGGTGAAGACTTCCCGTCCCCTGTGAATTCAGATGCAGTTAAAAAATACTTCGCATAAAAATGACCCGCTGGACATAAAAACAGAATGTAAGTCCAGGCAAAAATAGGGCATCCCGGCGAGTCAAAAACAGAATAAAAGACTCGGGCAAAAATAAGGGAAAATAAACAAAAAAATGTACACCCGCTGAGTTGAAAAGCCGCATTGGATAACTCAGGCAAAAATGGGTATCCCGATGGATTGAAAACCCGAAAGGGCGATCCATGCAAAATAAGGGAATAAGCGAACAACTGCATGCTGAATTCGTCTGTATCACTTACAACTTGGTGAGATTCTAAAGGATCAAGCTTCTATCAGAATCAACCTTCTTCAGAAAGCAAGACGAGAAGAAAGTCAAAGGTCATACGAGTCATAGCAAAAGGAAAGCTCCTCGAAGCGTCGTCAACATTGCCAGCCTTTTGTTTCTCAATTTGTAACAATCTCCTCATTTCAGGGGATATGTTTCTTTGACTGTATCTTGCCAATTCAGGGCACATGAATTAATAAAAGCAGATTTTCAGTCATATTTCGTCTTGTACATTTTTATTTGCAAAGAATGTCTGATGTCTTAAGAAAAACTGATTGCATAAATACGGATGTTTTTCTTCTAAACTACGTGCTTGCAGGAAATATACTTATTCCCGGGAGTGTCTAACTCCTACGACGGAATCCAGTAAGGGATACCTCGGGATTACTTGTACGTTCCTCTGTCTTTTCAGGATTGCGGGTACTCAAAACGCAACATGGGGCATGTAAGCTTCATCCCAGCAAGCTGGCAAATCAACACTCACTCAGTCTTAGCGCTCAAAGTGTTTTCTCCCCAGCTGAGTTGCCAATCATTCTTCCCCAGCCAAGTACAAAAGCCAGGGAACCACCTCCCCACAGAGTTTCAGCCTCTAACCAGAAGAGCAACGCATGAAGGAATCACAACAGAGTGAAGAAAGCTTCTACAAACACCAGCTGGGTCCCTCATTACTGAGATAGGCCTATCATTGACCCATTTCCCCAAGCAGATATATCTCATCAGATCCACCAATGATCTCATCCCCAGCTGGGATGTCCATCTCCAACCAGATTGGCCAGAGATCTTCATGGCAACAGGATCCGAATCCCGGTTTGGTATCTTTGCATAATCATGGCATTCGCATCATATTCACCCAAAAAGCGTAGCATTCCGTCTAATACGGAGCATTACGGCAAAAATCAAACAAAATTGCATAATCATAAGCCATGTTCTGAATCGAACACTTGTGAATAATGACCATCCGTCAAAAACATACAGATTGCTCCCTAAATTCCCCAGCAGAGAGTTAAAGCTAAAACGGTTGCCTCACATTCACAAAACATCAGTACATACTCCTTGTGGCACCCGTCCGTGTCATATCCCCAGCAGAAAGCCAAAGACATCCCCTTTGCACTCTCAGATACTTATATATACAATTCCTTGACGTCCGTCCATGTCATTTTCCCCAGCACAGTAACATAAACACTTTGTATATCAGATATTTGTTCATACTATACTTTTCTCCTTTCGACACTCGTCCGTGTCACTCTCCCCAACAGTTAAATGCTCAACTATACACCACTCATACTTATACAGATACTCGTCCGTATCTTGTATACACCATTTATATCCCCGCAGATTCAGCACTAGTCCATGTTCTCTGTTAACCAGTTGGTACTCGTCCGTACCATCATCTCAGAACATGTGTCAAGCGTTTGTTTCTACTTGATACTCGTCCGTATCATAGTCTTAAGGATGCTCGTCCGCATCTTTAATCCATACACCGTGTCAAACACTCTTGTCTTCTTGAATATAGACACTCGTCCGTGTCTACTATTCCCCAGAAGAGTCCTCTCAGATTCAACACTCGTCCGTGTTCTCTGTTAACCAGTTGATACTCGTCCGTATCATCATCTCTGAACACGTGTCAGTTTTTTTGTTTCTGCCCGATACTCGTCCGTATCGTAGTCTTGGAGATGCTCGTCCGCATCTTTAATCTATACACAACGTCAAAACACTTATACCTTTTATTTCTTGGATGTAAACACTCGTCCGTGTTTACTGTTCCCCAGTAGGTCGTCAACAAAGCAACCCCTTTTCTATCCGGCATTCGTCCTATGTCGTGATTTTTAGCAGCCGTCCCCTGCTAGGTGATCGTCCTTCACCTTAGATGATCGTCCCTCATCTTATCCTTGAGAGCAGCCGTACCCTGCTAGGTGATCGTCCTTCACCTTTTGATGGTCGTCCTCCATCATGCTCATCCGATGGCCGTCCCCATCGTTGCCCCTTTTATCCGGCATTCGTCCTATGTCGTGATATTTAGCAGCCGTCCCCTGCTAGGTGATCGTCCTTCACCTTTTGATGATCGTCCTTCATCATTTTATCCAATGGCCGTCCCCATTGTTGATTTTGGTTATCTGACATTCGTCCTATGTCACGATAAACCTTGAGAGCAGCCGTCCCCTGATAGGTGATCGTCCTTCACCTCTTGATGGTCGTCCTCCATCACGCTCATCCGATGGCCGTCCCCATCGTTGACCTTTTATCCGGCATTCGTCCTATGTCGCGATATTTTCGGCAGCCGTACCCTGCCAGGTGATCGTCCTTCACCTTAGATGATCGTCCCTCATCTTATCCCCAACAGAGCAGCCGTCCCCTGCTAGGTGATCGTCCTTCACCTTTGATGACCGTCTCTCATCATTATTTCATTTATTCTTTAACCCGATGGCCGTCCCCGTCGTGGTCCCTTTTCCTTTTCCTGATGATCGTCCTTCATCAGTTTTAGCCCGATGGCCGTCCCCGTCGTTGGTTACATTACTTTATGAACTTGGTGGCCGTCCCCATCATTTTTCATTAGATCCCCAGAGAATCTTATAGCTTTACTTGATGGCCGCCCCCATCATGATCCCTTTTTCAGCATGTCGGCCGTCCCCGTCATTGCCTTATTTTCCGCACTTTTTCAGCATGTCGGCCGTCCCCGTCATGACTCTTTACCCAGCAGTCGTCCTTTGCTCGACGGTCGCCCTCCGTCGCCCACACTTTACAATATACTTTATTCTGTGAGTGCAAATTTCGGTCTGTCTTTGCTATTCAACCACAAGTTATCTTGTTTGCCTGTTAAGTCGTCGCTTACATCCTGCACAACTAACTCATGTTTGAATAGGGGCAGCTGTAAACACCCCAAATTTGCCCTCACCCATTCACACCATGGCTTGTGATCATTTCATATGCATAAACTCAATCATGCCATCTCATATCACATTTTTGATTCACTGCATAGATTCAAAGTCATCTGCATCTAGGGTTTGTGATCTGAGCAATCCAAGAGCTTCATGGGCCACTCCAAAGGTCATCAATCACTTCAAAGGGGTCCATGTATGTTCAAGCATCATATTATATCCTCTCAAAGTCAAGATTGTCAAGAAATCACAAGAACTGAGAATGGCATGGAAGCAGAACCAGGTTTGACTGCACAGTTGACCTAGAATTAGGGTTTTGGTTTCAGAGGCCATAACTCCAATTTTTTTGGTCATTCTTGTTTATATTGGTCTCTATATGGTATAGGGAGTATGCATATCAAGTTTCATGAAGAAATTCCATGGGGAAGTCATCTGATCAAGAGTTGACTTTTCAAGCAAGTCAGTGCAAAATCAGGGCATCTGAGGCCCCCAATGACCCAACCAAAGGGTGTTCTTCATCATTTTGATTGTATATGATCTTTATTTGATCATAGAAGAAGTTGGAAGTTCACAAAATTGAAGAATTTTAAGTCTTTTGCAAAGTTGACTTTTTGGGGAAGTTTGACTTTTAATGAAATTGCCATTTTAGGAAACTTTTTCAACCTTTACTTTTTGATTCAAAAATGCTTCAAATGGAAAAACTTTGGTCATGAAAGTTGTAGAATGGATCATTCCCTTTTCAAAAAGTACAAGAACATGACCTAATTCATTTTGGATCAAAAGTTATGGCTTGTCAAAGTTGGCAAAAATCACAAAATTTCAAAGTTTCTACCAAAGAGGCAAAGTTGCAAATTCACATGTCAAGGCAAATTGAACTATCAAGTGGACTTCTAAACTTCACAACATGATCATACATGACCTAAAATCAGAATTGGCCCAAGGGATTTCTCATTTTTGTGCCTTGATTTTCAAATATCCATAAGTCATTTTTCATAAAAGTGCAAAGAGGGATTCTTGGCAAAATCATTCTCCCATGAATTGTATGATCACTAGCTGGTTCTAACACATTGCCATGACCAAATGAAGCATCCCACATCAAAAATCCAGCAAGAGTTCTCACATTCACATGGCCAAAATCATGAAATAACACAAGTGGGCAAGTTGCAAAAACCTCTCTAGCTCATGATCCAAATGCAGCAGACTTTCATGAGCCATCCAAGGGTCATCCTTGACTCAAGCTGAGGCAAGACAAGCCTTTAGACTGCTGCTGCCATAGCCCATGCTGCAAGTACAAATCAACTTGACTTTTTGGCCAATCCTCCCATACCAATCCCACAGTGCACACCTGCCCTCCTAGATTGCTGGGATTGTTTATGGATTGCCTAAGGGTCATAAAACAATAGAGAAGCAAGCCTGGAACACACACAACACAGCACACTCCAAAAACTGTCAAAAACTCCTCTTCTTCGAATCTCTCTATCCAGCCATCAAACCCTCATTTTTCCTTCACCAATAAATCATACATCTTCCAAAGAACCAGAATCCACCATTAAAACAGTTTGAAACCCTCTAGAACACAACTGTGTAATCTGCTACACCAGAACTCACCTTCACAAACCAGCCATCAACAAGAGTTTTGAGGCATTCCATTGAGTTCAGAAGGGCCAAGGGAGTTCATTTGCACAAGTGGGAGGTTCTGGAAGCTCACCATTGAAGCTTTCCAGCTCAGGTATGGCCAAGAACACTTTCTCACAGAGCTTGTTTTTCTTGTTATAAAATGGAAGTGTATGTTGTGCTGATCATAATGATGTCCTTGGAATTGAAAATGGTGAAGAAATGATTATTTCATGGCTCTCTGAAACTTCACCCGTGAAACTTGTTTGATTCGATTCTCTCTGTTCTTGGGTTATAAATTTTGTTTGAAGGGTGATTTGAATGGGGTTTGGGTAGAGGATCATTTCCCTGGCTTCAATTTGATGAATGGTGGCCTGTAGCATGTTTTAGGGTTTCTAACCCGCCGGAGAAGATGACCGGAGCTTCCCTCCGGTCACCTGAAAGTCATTAGCCCTAACCCTAATTAATTTGCCAGATGCGTTCGTGGCCGTTGGATGCTGATTAGTTTAAGTGTTGAGTGGTCCAGATTGAATCATTAAAGCCCTAATCTGTTTTATTAATTTAATAAATCATAATTAATCTAATTAAGCCAGAACCAATCCTGACCTTTGATTCACGCGCGCAGTCAAACACTCTCCCCCAGGTTTAAATGTCAGCCTTTGGATTAGAATACTTTTCATTTTTATTAATTTTAATTCATTTGTTTTGTATTTCTTTTGTGCATTTTATTAAAAATAGAAAAACAATTTTAAAAATTCTGAAAATTTTTGTACAAACTTTTATTAATTTTCAGAAACCAAAAACATTTTTATTTTTATTTTTTGCATTAAAAAATATTTTTAAATCATTTAAAAGTTTATTTTTAATTAATTAATGAGAATTAATTAATTAAAAATACTTTTAGGTATTTAAAAATCACCAAAAAATTCATGAAACCTTTAGAAACATTTAGAAACATTGTCCAACCCTCAAACCAAATTTCTTTTTTGATCTTGATGCATTTTGACAATTTTTCATGGAATTAATTTCCTTTCAAAGCATTATTTTGATCCAAACTTCAAAAAATCATTTCTGCCTAACCATTGAGAGTTGGACTTTGATCCTTTTTGCATTATGTCTTGCATATCATGTAGTTTGTAGGATTAAATTGGCATGATTTGATCTTGCATTTCCCTTTTGTTTGACATTTTTTCTTGTCAAGGTACCCTAAAACCCTAGAAATCTTAGGAAATTCATAACCCTAATTAGGTTAAGAGTTAGAACCCCTCCTTTGGGCAGTGAGTTAGTATAGGTTTAGGGTTCGTTTGAATGCATTTTCAATTTTTTATCTTGATGTTTGCTCCTGGTTTTGAATTTTGTTTTGTTGCATTGATCATAAACCCTAATTTGGGCTTTCATTTGCATCCATCTTGCATTTGCTTGCATACCATGACTTGCCATGACATTTTATGCATCCATTTGATTCATTAGACATCTTAAGACATATGAGAATCATGTTTGATCATTGCATCTTTCATTTGCCATGTTGTATGTCATTTGCATTTCATAACTTTTCATGTATGATCATGGTTCTAAGCATGTTTCTCTTGCATCCATATGTTCATATGATCATCCCCATGCCTTGATTCATGTTTGCATCATCTCATAACATCATTATCATCACACATATGCTTCTGGTTTTGATTTACATCATGCCATTTCATCTCATTTTGCATTGCATTGCATTTCTTTCACTAACTTTTCAGGTGGTAAGTTACTTTGAGAAGTGAATTTGCCTTCACTTCTCACAATTTCTTTTCATCTCTCTTATGCATCATTGCTGCATTTTACTTTTTGTTTGAGATTGAGCTTGCTCATTCTTATTCTTCTTACTTTCTTTCTTCAAGTGACTTGTCTTCTTAAGTGAAGCAAGTTACTTTGCTTCTCTTTGCTCCTTTCATCTGCTTCCTGGTGGTTCCATTGAAGATTTCTCTTGTAAACCTCACAAACCTTAAGAACAACCAAGCATGACAATGATTAGGGTTGTGATTAGTCCCCCCTCTTAGTTTTACCTTTGTGTCTCATTGAGTCTTCTCTTCTCATCTCATAATCAGGGACTAAACCCTAAAGGCTTTAAGGCTTTGTGATTAAGCTTATGCCTGCATCCTTCTATTAGGATGGAGTGTATAACTTTAATCCTAAGTGTTAAACCCTTAATGTGTTTAAATCCTTTAATCAATTCATCTAATAATCATCAAGACATCAAACTTGTAACTTGGGCCTTGCATTAGGGTTCTAATTCTTCCTTAATTGGTTAAGAAGGACTAACCCTAGTGTTAATGGACAAGTCCCCCTCAAGTTGTCTTACAAATCATAAAATTCACTTCATCATCTTACCATTATCTAAAATCCATCTAATAAAGGCTTTGTTTTGTCATGAGTTTAATCCCTAATCATGGATTAAGTTGAGGAGCTTTCCTCATCTTAAACACTCTCATCTATTATCCTTCTATTAGGATGGTGTAATGAGTTTGTTTAATCTTTGATTATGGCTTAATCTCATTACTTAACACTAAACAAAAACCACAAAAAACATCTAAGTAATCACAAGTAGGTTAATGACCTTAATCCTACATCAAAGGTGATTAAGTGTGAGAAACTGACTTCACACTTAAGGTATTCTCATTACCCCTAATCAGAGGGAAGATGTGATGAGTTTACTAAATCCATTGGTTTAGGCTTAAGCTCATTAACTTATGACAAACTTTCAAAAGCAATAAAAGACTAAAAATGCAAAAACAAACAATAATCGTCTCCTTCGGGATTCTTTTCTCATCTCACTCACTCATAAACGAGAACTCGCTTCTTCCGTCTAATGCAAGACAGTTAGCACCTGAGCCAGACAGGTCATACACTTGAGCATAGACAAGCAAGCAGTTCACAAGTAAATTCATCTTTCAGTCTCTTTGGGTCGAACTACGGTGTTCTGACTTCCTCATTGCACGAGAGGATACGTAGGCATAACTTAACAGTTATCGAACAAAAGTCTCTGTATATTCCCCCTCTTCCCAGCTTTATTCTTTTAGCCTCGTGATCTTGAGCATTTCATTCTTGTCCTTACACTGACACTGTATATATCACACTTTACACTTCTTTTACACTGACACCTGTACATCCTTTTCCAGCTCTTTTACACACAAATTGCACTGACACTACCCCTTTTAAACACAAATCTTTTAAGCGTGGATCCCGTCGAGTACGGCGGACAATCTGAGTGCTAATACCTTCCCAGGTTGTAACCAACCCCCTTTCTCAGTCTCTCTGGTTCGCAACCGTCTTATCCATATCTTTCTAGGTCTATGCAGCATTGCCTTTCCTCCGGGATAAAAATGCCTAGCTGGCGACTCTTTTCATTCCCTGTGAGTTCACTCCTGTGTGTTCTCGCACCGTCCTTTCGCCGACCGTTCGCGTCTGTATCATATTTGAGCCCAGTCTCATCTTTTGGGAGCGACACAAATCAAACTTATTCTTAATGAATCCCTAAACTTCGGTAAACTTCAATCTTGAACCTTATCAACATGTACCACAAACAATGAGCAATCGAAAGAACCATGATGACCTGATCATCTTATGAGTCCCCCATTGGATCTCCTGTACCATGAATATCATGATAGACTTGATATGAAACCCTGAAACTCATTCTCCATTGATTAACATTAACAAATCCATACTAGAGATACGAGCCCTTGAACCGCTTGAATAGAAAAATCAAATCGTAAAGAAATGCGTCGATCACATGCCATAGGAATCAATGAAATGCCTGATTATGAATGTCAATGACCTAGTGGAATATGCAAATGGAATGCAAAGTGGTAAGCCAGTTAAGGCAAAGAGAATGAGGGCAAATTTTGAGGTATTACAGAGGTATATGTACTTTGTCAGCATAGATTTGACACTTATGACATGTTCTGGAATGTTGATAGCAGTCAACTTCCATGGTAGACCAATAGTAACCTGCTCTCAATATTTTCTTTGCCATAGTATGACCACTAGAATGAGTGCCAAATATCCCATCATGCATATCTTCCATAATCTCTGTTGCTTCCTTCTTATCTACACAACGAAGCAAAGTTGAATCATGATTGCACTTGTACAGAATGCCATTACTCAAAAAGAACTTAGCAGAGAACCTTCTCAGAAACTTCCTATCTTTGACAGATGCCCCTTCAAGGAACTCCTGAGCTTCAAGATATCTTTTCACTTCATAGAACCAAGGCTTCTCCTCTGCTTCTTCAATGTCAATCTCATTACAGTATGCAGACTTCTCAAATCTATCAATAGTAATCTTGGGAGCTTCATCATCCCAACTGATCTCAAACATGGATGCCATGGTGGCTAATGCACCTGCCAACTGATTTTCTCTTCGTGGAATATGTCCAAAAGTAATCTCTTTGAAATGGGGGATCAAAGACAAAACATGCTCTCTGTAAGGAATGAGATTATCATGTTTGGTGTCCCAATCTCCTTTAATCTGACTTACTACCAGGGCTGAATCTCCATACACGTCTAGGACCTGAATCTTCATATCAATGGCAGCTTTGATACCCAGGATACATGCCTCATACTCAGCCATGTTATTAGTACAATAGAAACAAATTCTGGCGGTAATCGGGGTATGATAACCTTCAGGGGAACTGATCACAACACCAACACCATTACCAAGTGCATTAGAAGCTCCATCAAAAACCATAATCCATCGGGATCCTTGTTCAGGTCCGTCATATTGTCCAGGTTCTTTAGTAATAATCATAATGTCTTCATCAGGGAACTCAAAACTCATTGACTGGTAATCATCCACTGCTTGATGAGCCAAATGATCAGCTACAACACTTCCCTTAATGGCCTTCTGAGTAGTGTATTGTATATCATATTCTGTCAAGATCATTTGCCATCTTGCTATTCTTCCGGAGAGAGCAGGTTTCTCGAATATGTACTTGATTGGATCCATCTTTGAAATCAATAAGGTAGTATGAGTCAACATATACTGTCTTAGTCGACGAGCAGCCCATGCCAAAGCGCAGCAAGTTTTCTCGAGCAGTGAGTATCTTGTTTCACAGTCGGTAAACTTTTTGCTAAGGTAGTATATTGCCTGCTCTTTTCGACCAGACTCGTCATGTTGCCTCAAAACACACCCCATTGAGTTGTCTAACACTGTTAAGTACATAATCAAGGGTCTTCCATCAACGGGTGGCATCAAAATTGGAGGTTCTAGCAGATATTTCTTGATTTCATCAAAGGCAGTCTGGCATTCATCATTCCATTCCATCACCTGATCTTTCTTCAACAACTTGAAGATTGGCTCACAGGTGGCAGTTAATTGGGAAATAAATCTTGCAATGTAATTCAATCGTCCCAAGAAACCTCTAACCTCCTTCTCAGTACGGGGAGCTGGCATCTCTTGTATAGCTTTCACTTTTGCAGGATCTACTTCAATACCTTTCCCACTGACGATGAAACCCAGGAGTTTACCGGATCTAACTCCAAAAGTACACTTGTTTGGGTTTAGTCTCAACTTGTATTTTTTCAATCTTTCAAACAACTTATGCAGATGATCAAGATGTTGTTCTTCATTCTGGGACCTGGCTATCATATCATCCACATACACCTCTATCTCATGATGAATCATATCATGAAACAAAGCCACCATAGCACGCTGATATGTTGCCCCGGCATTCTTCAAACCAAATGGCATCACTTTATAGCAAAAGGTGCCCCACTGTGTAACAAATGTTGTCTTCTCCATATCTTCAGGTGCCATCTTGATTTGATTGTAACCAGAGAAACCATCCATGAAAGAGAATACCTTATGCTGAGCAGTGTTGTCTACCAGAACATCAATATGAGGAAGTGGAAAGTCATCTTTGGGGCTAGCCTTGTTCAAATCTCTGTAATCTACACACATACGTACCTTACCATCTTTCTTAGGCACTGGTACCACATTTGCAACCCACTGAGGATAAGAAGTCACAGCTAAGAACCCTACATCAAATTGTTTCATTACCTCTGCCTTAATCTTCTCTGACATCTCAGGACGCATGCGACGAAGCTTCTGTTTCTTTGGACGACAATCTTCTTTTACTGGTAAACGGTGAACCACAATGTCTGTATCCAATCCTGGCATATCTTCATAGGACCAAGCAAAGATCTCTACATAATCATGCAACATCTGAATCAATCTGCTTTTGACACTATCCTCTAATTCAGCCCCAATCTTGACCTCTTTCCTGTTTTCTTCAGTTCCCAGATTCACAACTTCGATTGGCTCTTCATGTGGTTGTATAGCTTTCTCTTCTTGTTGTAACAACCTAGCAAGCTCTACAGGTATTTCACAATCGTCCTCATTTCCATCTTCAGCTTGATAGATCGGATTCTCGAAATTATAATTGGCAATAGTAGAACTGTTATCAACAGGATCCAGAGTGGATAAGGATCTGCATTTTAGTGATGTGGGTGTGTGTAAGAACACATAGCTGATAAAACAAAAATAAAAGAAAAGAAAGACAAGGAACACAATTTTTTACGAAAACAAAACGTCCACTGATTTTTATTGAATGAAGTATCCAAATGAAATGACATCCCGAAACAAGCATACCATTGTGCCCCGGGTAAGCCACAAGGCTTTAGAGTTTAATTGTTCAAAAATTACAAACTTTAAAAGTAACAACACAGTAATAGTATTTACTCCTGACTAAAGGAGATAGGAACAACATCTTTAGCTTTCCAATTATTGAGCCCAGCACCCACAGTAGGAAAAATCCAAGCATCCAAGTTGTAGTCTTCATCATAGTCACCCACAGCATTGATCTGATCTTTCATAATCCCTTGATTGGTGATACGAACAGCACGAGCACGACGAATAGCCTTCTGGGACTCTGCAGTGAAACCCAAACTAAATTTGTCAGACTTGTAAGAAATGTCAGAAAGCTGACCCCAAATAGTACAACCACCTTCATCCACCACAGCTCTAGCATCCTTGAGGGAGGCCATTGTAGGAGGTACTCTGGTGAGCACAGGAACTTTCTTGACAACAGGAGGATCTTCATAATTATTAACAACCCAAGGAACTACTTCGAATGTCTGGCACGGAGTTTCAACATATTCACCTTCCACTTCAAGATATTTGAAGGTGTTCACATGGCTAACTATGTATCCTTCCTCTCCGTAAACAGTGACAACTTTTCCTTCTACTGGATATCTCAGCTTCTGATGTAAAGTGGAGGTTACAACACCTGCCCCATGGATCCAAGGACGCCCAAGCAAACAAGAATACGACGGACGAATATCCATTACATAAAAGGTAGCATTGAAGACCTGAGAACCTACTTTGATTGGGAGATCAATTTCTCCATGCACCACTCTTCTCGAGCCATCAAAAGCCTTCACCACTATATTACTGGGCTTCACCACAGCATCTTCAGGGCTAAGCTTGTTCAGAACTTCCTTGGGCAACACATTCAGTGAGGAACCATTGTCTATTAATACATGTGACAGGGTAGTGCCCCTACATTCAATAGAGATATGTAGAGCCCTGTTATGATCCCTCTTGGCCGGGGTCAAATCAGCATCGGAGAAACCTAACCCATTATCATAGGTCAAGTATGCAACACAATTTTCAAACTGGTCTACAGAAATCTCATTTGGTACGTGAGCAGTCTTCAAAAATTTAATCAAGGCCTTGGCATGAGCCTCGGAACACAATAATAAAGACAACATAGAAATCTTGGAGGGAGTATGCCCCAATTGGTCAATAATGTCATAATCACTCTTGCGAATGATCTTCAGTACTTCTTCCATCTGCTTAGAAAGATCATCAGCAGCTGGCACATCAGTTTGTATAGGTTCAATAACAGGACCTTTGCCCCGAGCATCAGCAGTAGAGGTATTAGCTGGAGTAACTGTATTCTTGGAGGTAACTGGAGGAGAGAAAACTCTTCCACTTCTCGTGATCTTACTAGATCCAGCAATATTATCAACATCAAGGTTTTCACCAACAACAGGTGTATCAGCTAAGGATTCCTGCTTAACACCATGAATATAAACATCGGACCCATAATGCCAAGGCACAACTTTATCAGAAGTAAATGGAATAGGACCAGGAGTGGTAATGATCATAGGAGCCACTCTAGCTTCAGCAACAATCTTCACAGGGCCTTCAGCAGTAATTTTAATTGGACCCTTACGAGTGATTTTTATAGGTCCCTTGGAAGTAATCCTTACCGGCACTTTATCAACCATATCTACCTCTTCAACCTTCGCACCTTTAGTTATATGTTCAACCATGCTCTCCATAGAAGGTGTCCTCTCAAACAATATTGTGTAATTGTCCATGAGGCGTTGAATTCTGTCCTTCAATCTCCAGCAACTATCTGGCTTATAAGCACAATAGAAACAATCTTCATGATAACCTGGAAAGAACCCAGCTTGTACCAACTTCTTCTTGATAACAAATAATGGTGTAGTCACGTCTGCAACTGAGGAAATACGTGAAACTTCATCAATAGCATTGACAGTCTTTTCATGATTTGGCATGGGAGCAGTAATCACATTTGGAGTACCCGGAGGGTCAAACTCAATCTCTCCAGCATCAATCATATCCTGAATTTTATTCTTCAATATCCAGCAACTATTGGTATCATGTCCCTGACAATTTGAATGATATGCACATCGTGCATTAGGATTGTACCTGGGAGAGGTAACATTGGGATTCTGAGGAGGGTCCCTCAAAGTGATGAGTTCACCCTTCAACAAGTGTTGCAAGGCTTGGGCCAGTGACATGTTGAGCTTAGTGAACTGCCTTCTAGGCCTCTGCTGATTTCCCTGTGGTGGCTATGGTGTTGCAGGAGTAGGATTGGAGATATGAACTGCACTCACAGACTGATGCCTCCTATTACGATCAGGTTGACCATAAACAGCATTTGACTCTTTCTTCCCACTGGGAGGCTTCTTTGCAGTACTTGATAAAGAAGTACCCACTTGGATCTTGCCACTCCTTATACCACTTTCTACGCGCTCTCCTGTCATTATCAACTCAGTGAAGCCAGATGATGAGCTTCCAATGAGATGACTGTAAAAAGGACCATTCAACGTACACATGAACATATCAACTAACTCCCTGTCAGTTAGAGGGGGTTGCACTCTACCAGCCAAATCTCTCCACTTCTGGGCATACTCTTTGAAATTTTCTTTAGCACCCATAGACATGCTCTGTAGTTGCATGCAGGTAGGGGCTAGATCAGCATTGTATTGATATTGCTTGTAAAAGGCTTCAGCAAGATCATTCCAATCACGGATGTTGACACTCTCCAACTGATAGTACCATTCCAATTGAGCTCCAGATAAGCTCTCTTGGAAGAAATGGATCCACAACTTCTTATCAGCAGTATGGGGGTGGATTCTCCGGACATAAGACCTCAGATGCAGCTTGGGGCAAGAGACACCATCATAAACTACGAAAGCAGGGACCTTGAAACCAATGGGTATAACCACCCCAGATATCAAACTCAGGTATTCAAAATCCAGCCCAGATGATTTCTGCAATTCCATAGCATCCATTCTATCCACCAGCATTTTGAACTTATCTTCATTAGGCTCATGATAGTAGTTAGCTTCAGAATCAGAATCCTCCATTGTATTATGGAGACTGCCTCCCTCTTTATCAGACTCTTCAGACTCATAATCTTCAACCTGTTCTTTGGTCCTGACAGGACCTCTGAACCTTCTTCCCATGTTGATTAGGCCTCCTGACCTTCTAGTCTTCTTAGTCTTCTTGGCCAGCAGTGTCTTCAATTTATCCTGCCCCTTGGACAAGTTCAGGATCAGCTCTTGGAACTTTGCATTTTGTGCCTGGAGATCTTTAACTGTTTGTTCAAGAGCCATTGCTGAAATAAACAGCGATAAGATAAGAAACCTGTGCACAAGAAACCTGTGATGCAATGATATGGTGTATAAATGCGTATGCAATGTTTTCAAGGACCGCAGGATTTAAATTTGCTTAAACAATCAAGAAAGTAAACTTTTATTAGTAATAAATTTGTTTTCCCCTTGGGCTTACAATAAAAATGAAATGAAATAAATACAAAAGATGGGGTTTTAAGTCTCCCATGGGCGTTTCCTCTTTGTGTTGAGGTATGAGTTGAGATTCCGCTCCTCGTGAAGTTGCTTTGTTAGCTCCAGGATTCTTTCTTGACTTGCTTTGTAATGAGCCTCGAAAGTATCCCTTTGCTCCTTCAACTGGATCCAGGATCTCTGTAATTCTTCTATGTCAGTGGGCATGTCTGGGTGGAGGATGGTATAAGAGGTATCTCCTTCAACAACAGGCTCCATAGTAACTGGCAGGATGGCAGGATATGGCATCATGAGAGTCTGAGCACGAGATCGCACCCATCTGAGGTAAGCTTCCATAGGAATAGTGTACTTGGGCTCCAGAGTCTTGCTGTCAACCTTGTTCACTTTTCCCCATGCTCGTATGAACCTTTGACGGTAACCTTGCAGATCGTTGTCGTAGTCAAACATAATACCCTGAATCAACATGTTATGTGGACCATGTAACACGGTGGGAGAACTGACTTTATTTCATCTCTACAAGACAGTTACAAATCCTCAGTAGGACAAATCCATCTTCATAAAGTCACATCTCCCCTGGAATTTATATCCATCTCTTTTATCCTCATACGGATATTCGGGAATTTATTTTCCAATAAGAGTACGACGAACGAAGACGGGAGGTTATATCTACCTTACTATCAAACGAAGACGAAGGTTATGTATACCTTACTATCCCCAGCAGACGGGAGGTTATATATACTTTGCTATCCCCAGCAGACGGGATGTTATATATACCTTATTATCCCCAGCAGACGGGAGGTTATATATGCCTTATTATCAAACAAGACGAGAACGAGTTCCTCATATTCTTCAGCAACAAACTGGGATTTATTTTCCCTGGCCAGCAGTTGTTATACGAAGATATCCAGACGCTTCCGGCAACATCATATCATACATACATCATTTACATCATACCATAATATACATATCCATAGATACATAATACATCACTTAAGTGCATCATATTATACATGCATACATAATGCATAAACTAATATTATCATATAGAATGCTACCTTGTTTTCAGGTTAATTTTCCAGCAAACAGACTTAATCAACAACTTGTGACTATCAGGACTGCTTCATCCTCCTGAAAGCTATAATCATTACCTCAGGATTGCTTTATCCTCCTGAAAGCTTCTTATATCTCAGGACTGCTTCATCCTCCTGAAAGCATATCATCTCCTCAGGATTGCTTTATCCTCCTGAAAGCTTCTTATATCTCAGGACTGCTTCATCCTCCTGAAAGCATATCATCCCTCAGGATTGCTTTATCCTCCTGAAAGCTTCTTATATCTCAGGACTGCTTCATCCTCCTGAAAGCTATAATCATTACCTCAGGATTTCTTTATCAGGACTGCTTTATCCTCCTGAAAGCATATTATCTCTTCGGGACGTTGCTTTATCCTCCTGACTTTAGTTAAATGTTGCGGATAGCAAGAGTCGCCACCGACTTTTATTTTATCCAAAGGAAAGGGCATAAAAGAACAGGAAAGACCTTAAAAGATTTTTGGGTTCGGGGGGTAGGTTATGTAAAGGGAAGGTGTTAGCACCCTTTACATCCATGGTTATCCATGGGCTCTTAGTTACTTAGCTCACTTTAAAATGTTTTTGAAATGTGAAGTGTGTGAATAGAAATTTTCTTAAGTATTTTATAATGATCCATGTACGGATGTATATAAAACCTTTGTTTTGAAAATTGTTTGAAATGTATGAAGTGTTTGAAATGTTTTGAAGAGTGAGCAAGTATCTAAGAGGAACCTACCCTAAGTTTAAGTCTTTTCTGTTCTTGAATCCTTTAAATGGTAAGACTATCCCTATTATTAAGGAATAGGTAGTCATTACCTTGGATGTGTGGGACAAGTGAAGGGACATCTGTTATTTAGACAACTGTGGGGTGTATAAGCAATTCGAAGGGACTTATCATCTTTATTCGAAAGGGACAAGATCATTACAAAGGCATCATTCGAAGGGACTTGATCTTTTTATCTGTTTAGGGACTAGATGATGTGAGATGAGGGAATTTTGCTTTATACACCCTACTTGACCTTTTTGTTTAGGCGACATGAGAGGTAACCCTAGAAAGTGAGATGGCGATCAAAGATCGACTTACGTGTGTGAGTGTACAAATTTAAATATTTATCTTTTAAATTTAATGAGCTAAATTAATTTTTAATACAAATATGTTTCACTCCCTATTTTACTAACCATGGCATTTTAAAAATAAATATTAAACATTACTACTAAAATATTACATAAATGAGATAATTACATAATAATAATAATTAAAGAAAATTAAATAAATAAGCAAAATAAATAATAATAGATAATTGGGTTAGTAACAATAATAATAAAAATAATACAAAGATAAATGGGGTTAGTAATAATAAAATAAATATCATATGAAAATAAATAGAATTAATAACAAGAATATTAGCATAATAATTAAGAGTTCAAATTTTTTTTGTAAACAATTATTTTTTAAGATTAAGAAGAAAACATAAACAATTCATATTATATACTAATTATTATAAAGTTTTAAATTATATACATGTTATAAAAATTAGGTTAATTATAAACACATTATGAAAATAAATTATATTTACAAAAACAAATTAGCAAATTTTAATTATTTTTAAGCATATACTAAAAATTATTTACATACAAGAATTAAATAATAATTATAAACAAATTATAAAATATATACATGATTAAGGTTTATAAATAAACAAATTAAAAATTATAATTAACAAATAAATTAATATTTATAATTAGAGTTCATAGAAAATAATTAGGTTTTAAAAAATATTTTAGGGTTTCTAAAAAATTAGGGTTTATATGTTTTTTAGCAAAATAAATTAGGATTAATGGTTTAATTTACAATATTAATTTGACTATTAAAAAAAGGAAATAAACATATAATAATAATATATACACATTTTAATTTAAATATAAACTAGAATTAAAATTTATAGAAAATAAATTAGAGGTCTTTTTTTTTTTGAACATATGAAATTAATATAAATATTTATATATAATTATTTGGATATATTTTATTATAAGGCAAATAATTAAGATTAATTATAAAAGAATAATAATAAAACAGAATAATTAAAAAACAAGAAATTAAAACTTACCTGGGCTGGGATTCGAACCCAGTCCCTGGAAAATGCAACCTCCAAGACCAGCAAACCAGCCACTTGGCTGCGCGCGCGCCAGTGATAGTGGGAACACTCCATTTGGTTTTGTTGTGAACCTGGAAAAAAACATGACAAAACAAAAGAAATAGCACAAAAGGCCTGGGGGGGATTCGAACCCAGGACCTTCTCACAATACGCAAGCACACTTACCATCCAGCCGGGAGGGCGCAACTGATAGTATATCCATCACAATTAATAATATATTCAGTCCAATAATTAAATAGAAAAATAAGAAAAATTGCTGCAGCCAGGATTCGAACACAAGCTTTAAGGTCATACGCGTGCGTCTCTGTTGCACCCCAAAATTTGCCCTCACAATACAAGACTTTGTGTGCTAAGAAGGTTCACAAGGTTCACAAAACCTTTCATGAGGTTCATGAAGTCTACAAGTCACTTTATGAGGTTCACAAGGTTCACAAGATTCACAATGCTTACAAGACCTTTCATGAGGTTCATGAAGTCTACAAGTCACTTTATGAGGTTCACAAGGTTCAAAAGGTTCACAAGACATCTCATGAGGTTCACAAGACATTTTATGATGGTTCACAAGATTCACAAAGTTCACAATTGGTCAGAAGAGTTGACAATTCCCTCAGACAATGCACCTCCTAAGCAGTGCATCCAAAACTAGGGTTTTTACTTTAATCAGGCTAAATGAACTTCCAAGACTTCAAGTGAGCTTCATAACATCTTATATGTGTGTAAGAACCCCCGTGACAAGTTTCAAGACTTTTCTCAGAAGTTTGCTCAGTCAGATGATCAGATAAGTCAAAACCAGTCAAAGCAGTTAAAAAGTCAAACTGAGGTCAACTGTGGTCAAACCAAAGTCAAACTTCATATTTTTTGCCAACATCAAGTATATGAAGTAAAATTCATCATTTGATAAAGGGTTGATCATGATTCATCACGGATATTTCAGATCATCAAGAATCAAAGGTTTCTAAATTAGGGTTTCCTCAGTAAAAGTCAACTGAACTTTGACCAGCCATAACTTTCACATGCTTCATCACCAAGTCTCCATCCAAATCTCATTTTGAAGGAAATTGAATTCTCTACAACTTTGTGTCTCACAAGCCAAGCCCAAAAATGCTTCATTTGGAAGGTATGAGCTAAGACATTATAGGTCCTTTTGAAAGTCAACAAAAAGTCAACAACTTCAAAAGGGCATAACTTGAGAATGGTAAATGATATGGACATGAAACCAGTGGTGTTGGTTAGAGGACTATTCAAGCTTTCCAAAATGTCCAAGAACACCCTCATAGCATTAAAATTGAAGGATATGTGCCCTTGCAAATTTGGGAAATTTTTGGTTGGTTTATGAAGAAAATGGAGGTCCAAAATCAATTTCTTCCAAATGGGCTTGCCATATGATGACCCAATCCATACTATAACCTCATGCACGACCCAAGTCAACAAAAATCAGATTTTTTATCATTTTATTTTTATTTATTTTGATTTAATTCATTAAAAATCATTTTAAATTAAAATAAAATATAAAAGTCAAAGATTTAAATATGATTGAGCTTCTAGAAATTCATTAAGATGATTGGAATTAAAGTGGTAAGAAGATCATGTTGATTGGCCTAAAATAGCAAGTGTTTATGCAAAAATATTTGATTTTCAAAGGCTATCTTTTTGAATCTTTTTAGATCAAATTCTTCACACAAGCAATGATTTTTTCTGACCTAATTGATCATACTATAAGTACACTACATAACCCTAATCACAAGCAACAAATTCCACAGCCTCAAGAGTAAGTTTGCCCATTCAAAAAATCACCAAAAACTTGAATTCGGATTTCTCATTATCAAGCTTTTCAAGGTATTTTGAAGACACTACAAGCTTCATGAAGCTTCCCTGAATCGAAACCAATACTCACATGCTTCTAAAACATGACATAATGCATAGACCGAATCATATTCTTCAAGAAATTGTTGATTTTCGATTCCATTGATTGACTGTATTTAAATTGTTTTTGGTTGTTTGATGATGTTTGTGATGAACCCTAGAATGATTCTGGGCTATTCAATTGAGTTTTTTATGCAGGTATGAGATTTCACCATGATTAGGGTTCACGGCCTCTTTTAGGGTTTCATGATTTGATCATGATAAATGAATTCTAAAGACATAGGACAATTACAAATCTCAGTAGAAACTCAATGGCATAAATAATTTTGTGAAATTTTGTTGTTTGGTTGAAGTTTGTGATTCGCAGGAATGAAAAACGCAGGTGTATTCGTAGAAGATTTCGCAGGAAAATTTGCAGTGTCCAAGGAAGAAGATGAAGTTCCTGGCGCGCATTCTGGAATTTGAAATTCGTTTTAATATTTTATGTTTTGTTTTCTGTTTATTTCACAAGCATGGTGCTTGGCCCAGTGGTGTGAAGCGTGCGCGTGTAGCCTGATGACCTGCGTTCGAGTCCTGGCTTCACCATCTTTTTCTTGTTTTTCATATAATTAGCAATTTTAATATATTATGAGTTGTAGTGAGATTGTGTACAGGTTTGCTCTCCCAGCAGGAATGGTAACGTGTTTGTGTGATTGTTTGCAAGGTCCTGGGTTCGATTCCCCCAGGCCTTTTGCTTTTCTTTCTTTTTTTCTGATTTTCAGGAATGATACAACAAAACCAATTCAACCCATCCTTGTAATGCCTGCGCGCGCTGGCCTGGTGGTATGTGTTGTTGGCCTGGGTATTTGCAATCAAAGTGTCCTGGGTTCAATTCCCAGTCAGGTAAGTTCCAATTTTTTTTGTTTAATTTGTTTTGTTAATTATATTGATATTAATTAGAAATAATCATGTAATAATTCTAAAATAACACATATATATCTTATATTTTCTAAATCCTAAAATTATTTTCTTAATTCTAAGATTAGTTTTTTTATTTATTATGTACTTAAATTTTAATATGTATATATTTATTAAATTAATATAGTATATTAAGTTAAAACCCTAAAAATATATATTTTTCCACAAACCCTAATTTAATCATAATAATTTCTAAAAAACCTAATTTCTTTTTCTTCTATTTTTGTTTAAAATTATTATTAATCTAATTTTTTATTAAATACATAAATTGTTTATAATTTAAAATTTTGTATATAAATATGTGTAAAAATTAAAATGTTCAATTTATTTATAATATGAAAATATTCTCTAATTGTTTATAATTAAATTATACATGTAAATAATTTCTAAAAATTGCAGATTTAATAATTATAATTTATTTCTCATAATATGTTCCTAATTGATTTAATTTTTTTTTATATAATTTTAAATTTCATAATAATTGATATAATTGTTTATAATTTCTTATTAACCATTAAAACTTTTGTTTATTATAATATTTTTGCTTATTATTATTATTATTAATCATGTTTATTACTAACTCCATTTATTTTTTTAAATTGTTATTATTATTATTACTAACCCAATTATATTGCTTATTTATTTCGCTTATTATTTTTATTTTGCTTATTTATTTAAATTGCTTTTATTACTATTGTAATTGCTCCTGGATGTAATATTTTGTAATATTTAAATTATTTATTCTTATGTCATGGTTAGTAAAAATAGGGAGTGTAAACATGTATGTTATTTAAAATTAATTTAGATCACTTAATTCAAAAGATAAATATCAAAATTGAACACTCACACACGTAAGCCGATCTTTGATCGCCATCTCACTTTCTAGGGTTACCTCTCATTGTTGTCTAATCAAAAAGGTCAAGTAGGGTGTATAAAGCAAAAAGTCCCTCAAAGTAAAGTCATCTAGTCCCTTAACAATAAAAGATCAAGTCCCTTAATGGTTGCCTTCGTAATGATCTTGTCCCTTTCGAATAATGATGACAGTCCCTCCAAAAATGCTTAATACACCCTACAGTTGCCTACATTAACAGATGACCCTTACTTGTCCCTCACATCCAAGGTAATGACTACCTATTCCTTAATAATAGGGATAGTCTTACCATTTAAAGGATTCAAGAACAAAAAGACTTAAACTTTAGGGTAGGTTTCTCATAGTTACTTGCTCACTATTCAAAAACTCTTCAAACATTTCACAATTTCAAACAATTTTCAAACACAAGTTTTTTACGCATCCGTACATGGATCATTATCAAACTCTTATGAAAATTTCTATTCACACTTTCAAAAAACATTTTAAAGTGAGCTAAGTAACTAAGAGCCCATGGATAACCATGGATGTAAAGGGTGCTAACACCTTCCCTTTACATAACCTACCCCCCGGACCCAAAAATCTTTTAAAAAGGTCTTTCCTGTTCTTTTATGCCTTTCCTTTGGATAAAATAAAAGTCGGTGGCGACTCTTGCTATTCGCAACATAACTAAAGTCAGTTCTCCCACCGTGTTACAGAACTGGCGACTCTGCTGGGGATTTAAATTAAAGAGGGGTACCCTTAGGAATTAGATCACTTTAAATTGTTTGCCTTGTTTGCTTTATATTATCTTGTTGGGCTCTTATGTGTGAAAGATCCTAACCCGGATCTAGTGTACCTTAGGTAAATGGCAATAGACCAAGGAAACTGTACGGCGTATACCGATATGGTTGATCTGGTGGCCATAGTTAGTGTGACTTCTTGGTTGGTGCTTATGTTCCTTAAGTCAAGTTGAGGATAATATGAGGCTGCCATATGTTGTCAATGCACTAACTAACTTTTAGAACCCTAGTAATCCCATCTTGGCCTTTAGAAAGTAGTGAGATAACCGGCTTTGGTGCATACTGAAGTTGGTTGATACTCGATACTACGCTCATTGAGATTCTAAACTTGGAGGGTTTTGGTTGGCAAGTAAGTTGCCTACTGAACAACCACCCTTGTGAAGGATCAATGATATTGAGATCCTTTAGAACCTGGTTACTTTTGTAGGACAGGATGAACCATCTAACTTCAGGGGAGGGTACTTACCTTTAAACCTCATGCAAGCCTTTAAACCTAGGGCTATTGTGTGACTTGTTTGTGTGTGCCACATGTTTGTGATTGAGCATAACATCATGACATTATCATGCATCATAAGCATAGCATTTTCACTAACCATTTCAAGGACCAAAGGATTTATCTTTGTTCTTTATTGCAGGTCATGGCTTCTGCTCGTAGAAACACTATCAGGATCAACTTTGTAGGGATACCTCCTAAGCTTAAAGAGTTGGTTCCTCAAGTGTCTGATCATTCCCAGTTTATCAAGAGACATGGTCACCTATTGGATCTAGTCACCTCAGGATTCAATGAAGACATGATGAGTGTCCTGTTCCAGTTCTTTGACCCTAAGCACCATTGCTTCACATTCCCCGACTATCAGCTGGTTCCTACAATGGAAGAATTCTCTAAACTTCTGGGTATACCTGTTCTTGATCAAAGACCCTTCACAGGCTTGGAGAAAGAGCCTAAACCTGAGGTTATTGCTGCAGCTCTACATCTGAAGAAGTCTGACATTGTTCTAGAAACGAGAAGCGGAGTTAAGGGTATTCTTGCTAAGGTATTAATGGATAAGGCTCAAGTGTTCTTGAAGGCTATGAGCTATGATGCTTTTGAGGAGATCTTAGCCTTGCTGATTTATGGCTTAGTGTTGTTCCCCAATCCAGATCAGTTCATAGACGTTCATGCCATCAACATATTCCTGAGTCACAATCCAGTGCCTACATTACTTGGGGACATCCTACACTCTCTTCACACCCGTACTACAAGGGCAAGAGGAACTTTGATGTGCTGCATACCTTTGCTTTCTAGGTGGTTTATTTCTCACCTTCCTCGCTCAGTAATGAAGAATGAGCAAGGGTTCAGGTGGTCCAAAAGGATCATGTCACTCTCGCATTCAGATATTCATTGGTGCTCCAGATCTATGGAGAATGTCACTATCATTGACCGTTGTGGGGAGTTTCCTAATGTGCCACTTCTAGGCATAGGAGGAGGCATCACCTACAACCCCTCTCTAGCTTTACGACAGTTTGGTTATGCTCGGAGTGATGGCCCACATGACATGTTGATTCAGGGCATTGTGTTTGACTACGACAACGATCTTCAAGGTTACCGTCAGAGATTCATACGAGCATGGGGAAAAGTAAACAGGGTTGACAGCAAGACACTGGAGCCTAAGTACACTATTCCTATGGAAGCTTATCTCAGATGGGTACGATCTCGTGCTCAGACTCTCATGATGCCATATCCTGCTATCCTGCCAGTTACCATGGAACCTGTTGCTGAAGGAGATACTGCTTATACCATCCTTCACCCAGACATGCCTACTGACATGGAAGATTTACAGAAGTCCTGGATCCAGTTGAAGGAGCAAAGGGATACTTTCGAGGCTCATTACAAAGCAAGCCAAGAAAGAATCCTGGAACTAACAAAGCAACTTCACGAGGAACGGAATCTCAACTCATACCTCAACACAAAGAGGAAACGTCCATGGGAGACTTAAAACCCCATCCTTTGTATTTATTTCATTTCATTTTTTGTAAGCCCAAGAGGCAAAACAAATTTATCACTAATAAAAGTTTACCTTCTTGTTTGTCTAAGCAAATTTAAATCCTGCGGTCCTTGAAAACATTGCATATGCATTCACATATCATTTCATTACATCACAGGTTTATAATTGTGCACAGGTTTCTCATCTTCTCGCTGTTTATTTCAGCAATGGCTCTTGAACAATCAGTTAAGGATCTCCAGGCACAAAATGCACAGTTCCAAGAGCTGATCCTGAGCCTGACCAAGGGGCAGGATGAATTGAAGACACTGCTGGCCAAGAAGACTAAGAAGACTAGAAGGTCAGGTGGCCTGATCAACATGGGAAGAAGGTTCAAAGGTCTTGCCAAGACCAAAGAACCAGTTGAAGACTATGAATCTGAAGAGTCTGAAAAAGAGGGAGGCAGTCTCCACAACACTATGGGGGACTCTGATTCTGAGGCTAATTACTACCATGAGCCAAATGAAGACAAATTCAAGATGCTGGTGGATAGAATGGATGTTATGGAGTTGCAGAAGTCTTCTGGGCTGGATTTTGAAGATTTGAGTCTGATATCTGGGGTAGTCATACCCATTGGTTTCAAGGTTCCTACCTTTGTTGTTTATGATGGGGTCTCTTGTCCCAAGCTGCATCTGAGGTCTTATGTCAGAAGAATCCAACCTCACACTGCTGATAAGAAGTTGTGGATCCATTTCTTCCAAGAAAGCTTATCTGGAGCTCAATTGGAGTGGTATTACCAATTGGAAAGTGTCAATATCAGGGATTGGAATGATCTTGCTGAAGCTTTCTATAAGCAGTATCAATACAATGCTGACTTAGCTCCCACTCGCATGCAGCTACAAAGCATGTCTATGGGTGCCAAAGAAAGTTTCAAGGAGTATGCTCAGAAATGGAGAGACTTAGCTGGAAGAGTTCAACCCCCTTTAACTGACAGGGAATTGGTTGATATGTTCATGTGTACGCTGAATGGTCCTTTTTACAGTCATCTCATTGGAAGCTCATCATCTGGCTTCACTGAGTTGATAATGACAGGAGAACGCGTAGAAAATGGGATAAAGAGTGGCAAAATCCAAGTGGGTACTTCTTCATCAGGTACTGCAAAGAAGCCTCCCACTGGGAAGAAAGAATCCAATGCTGTTTACGGTCAACCTGATCGTAATAGAAGGCATCAATCTGTGAGTGCAGTTCATATTTCAAATCCAACTCCTGCAACAACAGAGCAGCCACAGGGCAACCAACAGAGGGCTAGAAGGCAGTTCACAAAGATCAACATGTCAATGGCTCAGGCATTGCAACACTTGTTGAAGGCTAAACTTATTACTTTGAAAGAGGCTCCTCAGAATCCTAATGTTACCTCTCCCAGGTACAATCCCAATGCACGATGCGCATATCATTCAAACTGTCAGGGACATGATACTAATAGCTGCTGGGTCTTGAAGAACAAAATTCAAGATATGATTGAGGCCGGAGAGATTGAGTTTGACCCTCCGGGTACTCCAAATGTGATTACTGCTCCAATGCCAAATCATGAGAAGACTATCAATGCCATTGATGAAGATTCACATATTTCCTCAGTTGCAGATTTGGTTACACCATTGTCTGTTATCAAGAAGAAGTTAGTACAAGCTGGGTTTTTTCCGGGTTGTCGTGAAGATTGTGTCTATTGTGAGTATAATCCAGATAGTTGTTGGAGGTTGAAGGACGGAATTCAACGTCTCATGAATAACTATACCATAGTGTTTGAGAGGACTCCATCGTCTGTAGAGAGTATGGTGGATCATATTACTAAAGGTAGGAGGACTGAAGAGGTTGATATGGTTGACAAAGTACCGGTAAGGATCACTTCAAAAGGACCTGTTAAAATCACTCATAAAGGTCCAATAAGGATTACTGTTGAAGGCCCTGTGAAGGTTGTTGCTGAAGCTAGAGTGGCTCCTATGGTCATTACCACTCCTGGTCCTATTCCGTATACGTCTGATAAAGCTGTGCCTTGGCATTATGGGTCAGATGTGTATATCCATGGTGTTAAGCAGGAACCCTTAGCTGATGTGCCTGTTGATGTTGACAATATTGCTGGATCTAGTAAGATCACACGAAGTGGAAGGGTTTTCTCTCCTCCAGTGACTTCCAAGAATGCAGTTACTCCTGCTGCTACCTCTACCACTGATGCTCGGGGCAAAGGTCCTGTTATTGAACCTATATCTACTAATGTGCCAGTTGCTGATGATCTCTCTAAGCAGATGGAAGAAGTATTGAAAATCATTCGCAAGAGTGATTATGACATTGTTGATCAGTTGGGGCATACTCCCTCCAAGATTTCTATGTTGTCCTTGTTGTTGTGTTCTGAGGCTCATGCCAAGGCCTTGATCAAGTTTCTGAAGACTGCTCATGTACCCAATGCAATTTCTGTTGACCAGTTTGAGAATTGTGTTGCCCACCTGACCTATGATAATGGGTTAGGATTTTCTGATGCTGATTTGACCCCTGCCAAGAGGGATCATAACAGAGCCTTGCATATCTCAATTGAATGCAGGGGCACTACCCTATCACATGTATTGATAGACAATGGTTCCTCTCTGAATGTGTTGCCCAAGGAAGTCCTGAATAAGCTGAGTCCTGAAGATGCTGTACTGAAGCCCAGTAGTATAGTGGTGAAGGCTTTTGATGGTTCTAGAAGAGTAGTGCATGGGGAAATTGATCTCCCAATCAAAGTTGGGTCTCAGGTTTTTAATGCTACATTTTATGTGATGGATATTCGTCCTTCGTACTCTTGTTTGCTTGGTCGTCCCTGGATTCATGGGGCAGGTGCTGTGACTTCTACTTTACATCAGAAGCTGAGATATCCGGTGGAGGGGAAGGTTGTTACTGTCTATGGAGAGGAAGGGTATATGATTAGCCATGTGAACACCTTTAAGTATCTAGAAGTGGAAGGTGAATACGTTGAAACTCCGTGTCAGACATTTGAAGTGGTTCCTTGGATCGTTAATGATTATGAAGCTCCTCCGGCTGTCAAGAAAGTTCCTGTGGTCACCAGAATACCTCCAACAATGGCCTCCCTCAAGGATGCTAGAGCTGTAGTGGATGAAGGTGGTTGTACTATTTGGGGTCAGCTTCCTGATATCCCATACAAGTCTGACAAATTTGGTTTGGGTTTCACTGCAGAGTCCCAGAAGGTTGTTTGTCGTGCTCGTGTTGTTCGAATCACCAATCAAGGGGTTATGAAAGATCAGATCAATGTTGTGGGTGACTATGATGAAGACTACAATCTGGATGCTTGGATTTTTCCTACTGTGGGTGCTGGACTCAATAATTGGAAAGCTGAAGATGTTATCCCTATCTCCTTTAGTCAGGAGTAAATACTATTACTGTGTTGTTTTTCTTAAGTTTGTAATTTCTTGAACAATTGAACTCTTAAGCCTTGTGCCTTGCCCGGGGCACAATGGTGTGCTTGTTACGGGATGTCATTTCATTTGCATACTTCATTCAATAAAAATCAGTGGATGTTTCGTTTTCGTAAATATTGTGTTCCTTGTCTTTCTTTTCTTTTATTTTTTGTTTTATCAGCTATGTGTTCTTACACACACCCACATCACTAAAATGCAGATCCTCATCCACTCTGGATCCTGTTGATAACAGTTCTACTATTGCCAATTATAACTTCGAGAATCCGATCTATCAAACTGAAGAGGGAAATGAGGACGATTGTGAAGTACCTGTAGAGCTTGCTAGGTTGTTACAACAAGAAGAGAAAGCTATACAGCCACATGAAGAGCCAGTCGAAGTTGTGGATCTGGGAACTGAAGAAAACAGGAGAGAGGTCAAGATAGGGGCTGATTTAGAGGATAGTGTCAAGAGCAGATTGATTCAGATGTTACGTGAATATGTGGAAATCTTTGCTTGGTCTTATGAGGATATGCCAGGGTTGGATACAAACATTGTGGTTCACCGTTTACCTGTGAAAGAAGATTGTCGTCCAAAGAAGCAGAAGGTTCGTCGTATGCGTCCTGAAATGTCAGAGAAGATCAAAGCAGAGGTAATGAAACAGTTTGATGCAGGGTTCTTAGCTGTGACTTCTTATCCTCAGTGGGTTGCAAATGTGGTACCAGTTCCTAAGAAAGATGGTAAGGTACGTATGTGTGTGGACTACAGGGATTTGAACAAGGCTAGCCCCAAAGATGATTTTCCACTTCCTCATATTGATGATCTGGTAGACAACACTGCTCAGCATAAGGTATTCTCTTTTATGGATGGTTTCTCTGGTTACAATCAAATCAAAATGGCTCCTGAAGATATGGAGAAGACAACATTTGTTACACAGTGGGGCACCTTTTGCTATAAGGTAATGCCATTTGGTTTGAAGAATGCAGAGGCAACATATCAGCGTGCTATGGTGGCTTTATTACATGATATGATTCATCATGAGATAGAGGTATATGTGGATGACATGATAGCCAGATCCCAGAATGAAGAGCAACATCTTGATCATTTGCACAAATTGTTTGAGAGGTTGAAGAAGTACAAGTTGAGATTGAACCCAAACAAATGTACTTTTGGAGTTAGATCTGGTAAACTCCTAGGTTTCATTGTCAGTGGAAAAGGTATTGAAGTGGATCCTGCAAAAGTGAAAGCTATACGAGAGATGCCAGCTCCCCGTACTGAGAAGGAGGTTAGAGGTTTCTTGGGACGATTGAACTACATTGCAAGATTTATTTCCCAATTAACTGCCATCTGTGAGCCAATCTTCAAGTTGTTGAAGAAAGATCAGGTGATGGAATGGAATGACGAGTGCCAGACTGCCTTTGACGAAATCAAGAGATATCTGCTGGAACCACCAATTTTGATGCCACCAGTTGATGGAAGACCCTTGATTATGTACTTAACAGTGCTAGACAACTCAATGGGATGTGTGTTGGGGCAACATGACGAGTCTGGTCGAAAAGAGCAGGCAATATACTACCTTAGCAAAAAGTTTACCGACTGTGAAACAAGATACTCACTGCTCGAGAAAACTTGCTGCGCTTTGGCATGGGCTGCTCGCCGACTAAGACAGTATATGTTGACTCATACCACCTTATTGATTTCAAAAATGGATCCAATCAAGTACATATTTGAGAAACCTGCTCTCTCCGGAAGAATTGCAAGATAGCAAATGATCTTGACAGAATATGACATACAGTATACTACTCAGAAGGCTATTAAAGGAAGTGTTGTGGCTGATCATTTGGCTCACCAAGCAGTGGATGATTACCAGTCAATGAGTTTTGAGTTCCCTGATGAAGACATTATGACTATTACCAAAGAACCTGGACAATATGACGGACCTGAACAAGGATCCCGATGGACTATGGTTTTTGATGGTGCCTCTAATGCACTTGGTAATGGTGTTGGTGTTGTGATCAGTTCCCCTGAAGGTTGTCATACCCCGATTACTGCCAGACTTTGTTTCTATTGTACCAATAACATGGCTGAGTATGAGGCATGTATCCTGGGTATTAAAGCTGCTATTGATATGAAGATTCAGTTCCTTGATGTGTATGGAGATTCAGCCCTGGTAGTAAGTCAGATTAAAGGAGATTGGGATACCAAGCATGATAACCTCATTCCTTACAGAGAGCATGTGTTGTCTTTGGTCCCACATTTCAAAGAGATTACCTTTGAACATATTCCACGGAGAGAGAATCAGTTGGCAGATGCCTTGGCCACCATGGCATCCATGTTTGAGATCAGCTGGGATGATGAAGCTCCCAAGATTACCATTGATAGATTTGAGAAGCCTGCATACTGCAATGAGATTGACACTGAAGGGGCAGAGGAGAAACCTTGGTTCTATGAAGTGAAAAGATATCTTGAAGCTCAGGAGTTCCCTGAAGGGGCATCTGTCAAAGATAGGAAATTTCTGAGAAGGTTCTTTGCTAAGTTCTTTTTGAGTAATGGCATTTTGTACAAGCGCAATCATGATTCAACTTTGCTTCGTTGTGTGGATAAGAAAGAAGCAACTGAGATTATGGAAGATATGCATGATGGGATCTTTGGCACTCATTCTACTGGTCATACTATGGCAAAGAAGATATTGAGAGCAGGTTACTATTGGTCTACCATGGAAGCTGATTGCTATCAACACTCCAGAACTTGTCACAAGTGTCAAATTTATGCTGATAAAGTACATATACCTCCATCACCATTGAATGTGTTGACTGCTCCTTGGCCTTTTGCCATGTGGGGCATTGATATGATTGGTGAAATCAAACCTACTGCTTCTAATGGACATCGTTTCATCCTGGTTGCTATTGATTATTTCACGAAGTGGGTAGAGGCAGCTTCATTTGCATCTGTTACTAAGAATGTTGTGGCTCGATTCATTAAGAATAATCTCATATGTAGGTATGGCATCCCTGAAAGGATTATTACTGACAATGGCTCTAATCTGAACAACACTATGATTACTGATCTCTGCACGCAGTTCAAGATTAGGCATCACAACTCTTCTCCGTATCGTCCAAAGATGAATGGGGCAGTTGAAGCTGCTAATAAGAACATTAAGAAGATTGTACAGAAGATGACTGTTACTTACAAGGATTGGCATGAGATGTTACCATTTGCTCTTCATGGTTATCGCACTACAATACGTACTTCAACAGGGGCAACCCCATTCTCCTTAGTCTATGGTATGGAAACAGTTCTGCCCATTGAAGTTCAGATTCCCTCCTTAAGAATCATGAAGGATGCAGGCTTGGATGAAAATGAGTGGATTCAGACTCGACTTGACCAGATAAATTTGATTGATGAGAAGAGACTAGCAGCAGTTTGTCATGGCCAGATGTACCAGAAACGGATGATCAAAGCTTTTAATAAGAAGGTTAAGCCAAAGGTATATCAGGCTGGTGACTTGGTAATCAAGCGTATCATATTACCACAGGGTGATCCTAGGGGCAAGTGGACTCCAACATATGAAGGACCATTTGTGGTCAAAACAGTATTCTCAGGAGGTGCCATGATACTCACTACTATGGATGGTGAAGATTTCCCACAGCCTGTAAACGCAGACATAGTTAAAAAATACTACGCATAAAAAGAGACCCGCTAGGTTGACAGGCCTAGGCAAAAATAAGGGCATCCCGGCAAACCAAAAGGGTTTGGGCAAAAATTAGGGATATATATATATAAAATGTACACCCGGCAAGTCGAAAACCTGAAAAGGCGGCTTGGGCAAAAAAGGGTATCCCGGTGGATTGAAAACCTGAAAGGGCAATCCAGGCAAAAGTTAGGGATTAAAGCGTATGACTATGTCTCGTTTGGATCACTCATGAAACTGCAACCAGTTGTGCTACTTACTCAAGTTTGAACAGATAAAGCTCAATCTAATCGTTTCCGTCTCAACAGCAGAAGATGAGATACTTGAAGATAATGGCAATAGTAGAATTGAAACTCAATAGGATTATTTCCCACATAGCTGATTCTCTTTGTTTTGTAAAGTTTTATGACAAAATCCTCCTACTAGGGTTTATGTCTCCTTGTACAAACCTACCTATGTATAGGTCACTTTTTATAAATAAAATTCCATCTTTGAATCCAGATTTACTTTTACCCTATTTACATAAGTGAAACGTCCATTGGTTGTGTTTGAATGCATGTATGCTTAATATGATTGATGTTTACCAGAAATGCATGAAAATGCAGTAATAGTATTTACTAAGGACGAACGAGGAAAGGATTTCAACGAAGCTTCGCCGGTTCATCTCTACAAGACAGTTACAAATCCTCAGTAGGACAAATCCATCTTCATAAAGTCACATCTCCCCTGGAATTTATATCCATCTCTTTTATCCTCATACGGATATTCGGGAATTTACTTTCCAATAAGAGTACGACGAACGAAGACGGGAGGTTATATCTACCTTACTATCAAACGAAGACGAAGGTTATGTATACCTTACTATCCCCAGCAGACGGGAGGTTATATATACTTTGCTATCCCCAGCAGACGGGATGTTATATATACCTTATTATCCCCAGCAGACGGGAGGTTATATATGCCTTATTATCAAACAAGACGGGAACGAGTTCCTCATATTCTTCAGCAACAAACTGGGATTTATTTTCCCTGGCCAGCAGTTGTTATACGAAGATATCCAGACGCTTCCGGCAACATCATATCATACATACATCATTTACATCATACCATAATATACATATCCATAGATACATAATACATCACTTAAGTGCATCATATTATACATGCATACATAATGCATAAACTAATATTATCATATAGAATGCTACCTTGTTTTCAGGTTAATTTTCCAGCAAACAGACTTAATCAACAACTTATGACTATCAGGACTGCTTCATCCTCCTGAAAGCTATAATCATTACCTCAAGATTGCTTTATCCTCCTGAAAGCTTCTTATATCTCATGACTGCTTCATCCTCCTGAAAGCATATCATCTCCTCAAGATTTTTTTATCCTCCTGAAAGCTTCTTATATCTCAGGACTGCTTCATCCTCCTGAAAGCATATCATCCCTCAGGATTGCTTTATCCTCCTGAAAGCTTCTTATATCTCAGGACTGCTTCATCCTCCTGAAAGCTATAATCATTACCTCAGGATTGCTTTATCAGGACTGCTTTATCCTCCTGAAAGCATATTATCTCTTCGGGACGTTGCTTTATCCTCCTGACTTTAGTTAAATGTTGCGGATAGCAAGAGTCGCCACCGACTTTTATTTTATCCAAAGGAAAGGGCATAAAAGAACAGGAAAGACCTTAAAAGATTTTTGGGTTCGGGGGGTAGGTTATGTAAAGGGAAGGTGTTAGCACCCTTTACATCCATGGTTATCCATGGGCTCTTAGTTACTTAGCTCACTTTAAAATGTTTTTGAAATGTGAAGTGTGTGAATAGAAATTTTCTTAAGTATTTTATAATGATCCATGTACGGATGTATATAAAACCTTTGTTTTGAAAATTGTTTGAAATGTATGAAGTGTTTGAAATGTTTTGAAGAGTGAGCAAGTATCTAAGAGGAACCTACCCTAAGTTTAAGTCTTTTCTGTTCTTGAATCCTTTAAATGGTAAGACTATCCCTATTATTAAGGAATAGGTAGTCATTACCTTGGATGTGTGGGACAAGTGAAGGGACATCTGTTATTTAGGCAACTGTGGGGTGTATAAGCAATTCGAAGGGACTTATCATCTTTATTCGAAAGGGACAAGATCATTACAAAGGCATCATTCGAAGGGACTTGATCTTTTTATCTGTTTAGGGACTAGATGATGTGAGATGAGGGACTTTTGCTTTATACACCCTACTTGACCTTTTTGTTTAGGCAACATGAGAGGTAACCCTAGAAAGTGAGATGGTGATCAAAGATCGACTTACGTGTGTGAGTGTACAAATTTAAATATTTATCTTTTAAATTTAATGAGCTAAATTAATTTTTAATACAAATATGTTTCACTCCCTATTTTACTAACCATGGCATTTTAAAAATAAATATTAAACATTACAACTAAAATATTACATAAATGAGATAATTACATAATAATAATAATTAAAGAAAATTAAATAAATAAGCAAAATAAATAATAATAGATAATTGGGTTAGTAACAATAATAATAAAAATAATACAAAGATAAATGGGGTTAGTAATAATAAAATAAATATCATATGAAAATAAATAGAATTAATAACAAGAATATTAGCATAATAATTAAGAGTTCAAATTTTTTTTGTAAACAATTATTTTTTAAGATTAAGAAGAAAACATAAACAATTCATATTATATACTAATTATTATAAAGTTTTAAATTATATACATGTTATAAAAAATAGGTTAATTATAAACACATTATGAAAATAAATTATATTTACAAAAACAAATTAGCAAATTTTAATTATTTTTAAGCATATACTAAAAATTATTTACATACAAGAATTAAATAATAATTATAAACAAATTATAAAATATATACATGATTAAGGTTTATAAATAAACAAATTAAAAATTATAATTAACAAATAAATTAATGTTTATAATTAGAGTTCATAGAAAATAATTAGGTTTTAAAAAATATTTTAGGGTTTCTAAAAAATTAGGGTTTATATGTTTTTTAGCAAAATAAATTAGGATTAATGGTTTAATTTACAATATTAATTTGACTATTAAAAAAAAGAAATAAACATATAATAATAATATATACACATTTTAATTTAAATATAAACTAGAATTAAAATTTATAGAAAATAAATTAGAGGTCTTTTTTTTTTTGAACATATGAAATTAATATAAATATTTATATATAATTATTTGGAAATATTTTATTATAAGGCAAATAATTAAGATTAATTATAAAAGAATAATAATAAAACAGAATAATTAAAAAACAAGAAATTAAAACTTACCTGGGCTGGGATTCGAACCCAGTCCCTGGAAAATGCAACCTCCAAGACCAACAAACCAGCCACTGGGCTGCGCGCGCGCCAGTGATAGTGGGAACACTCCATTTGGTTTTGTTGTGAACCTGGGAAAAAACATGACAAAACAAAAGAAATAGCACAAAAGGCCTGGGGGGGATTCGAACCCAGGACCTTCTCACAATACGCAAGCACACTTACCATCCAGCCGGGAGGGCGCAACTGATAGTATATCCATCACAATTAATAATATATTCAGTCCAATAATTAAATAGAAAAATAAGAAAAATTGATGCATCCAGGATTCGAACACAAGCTTTAAGGTCATACGCATGCGTCTCTGTTGCACCCCAAAATTTGCCCTTACAATACAAGACTTTGTGTGCTAAGAAGGTTCACAAAACCTTTCATGAGGTTCATGAATTCTACAAGTCACTTTATGAGGTTCACAAGGTTCACAAGATTCACAATGCTTACAAGACCTTTCATGAGGTTCATGAAGTCTACAAGTCACTTTATGAGGTTCACAAGGTTCACAAGGTTCACAAGACCTCTCATGAGGTTCACAAGACATTTTATGATGGTTCACAAGATTCACAAAGTTCACAATTGGTCAGAAGAGTTGACAATTCCCTCAGACAATGCACCTCCTAAGCAGTGCATCCAAAACTAGGGTTTTTACTTTAATCAGGATAAATGAACTTCCAAGACTTCAAGTGAGCTTCATAACATCTTATATGTGTGTAAGAACCCCCATGACAAGTTTCAAGACTTTTCTCAGAAGTTTGCTCAGTCAGATGATCAGATAAGTCAAAACCAGTCAAAGCAGTTAAAAAGTCAAACTGAGGTCAACTGTGGTCAAACCAAAGTCAAACTTCATGATTTTTTGCCAACATAAAGTATATGGAGTAAAATTCATCATTTGATCAAGGGTTGATCATGATTCATCAAGGATATTTCAGATCATCAAGAATCAAAGGTTTCTAAATTAGGGTTTCCTCAGTAAAAGTCAACTGAACTTTGACCAGCCATAACTTTCACATGCTTCATCACCAAGTCTCCATCCAAAGCTCATTTTTAAGGAAATTGAATTCTCTACAACTTTGTGTCTCACAAGCCAAGCCCAAAAATGCTTCATTTGGAAGGTATGAGCTAAGACATTATAGGTCCTTTTGAAAGTCAACAAAAAGTCAACAACTTCAAAAGGGCATAACTTGAGAATGGTAAATGATATGGACATGAAACCAGTGGTGTTGGTTAGAGGACTCTTCAAGCTTTCCAAAATGTCCAAGAACACCCTCATAGCATTAAAATTGAAGGATATGTGCCCTTGCAAAGTTGGGAAATTTTTGGTTGGTTTATGAAGAAAATGGAGGTCCAAAATCAATTTCTTCCAAATGGGCTTGCCATATGATGACCCAATCCATACTATAACCTCATGCACGACCCAAGTCAACAAAAATCAGATTTTTTATCATTTTATTTTTATTTATTTTGATTTAATTCATTAAAAATCATTTTAAATTAAAATAAAATATAAAAGTCAAAGATTTAAATATGATTGAGCTTCTAGAAATTCATTAAGATGATTGGAATTAAAGTGGTAAGAAGATCATGTTGATTGGCCTAAAATAGCAAGTGTTTATGCAAAAATATTTGATTTTCAAAGGCTATCTTTTTGAATCTTTTTAGATCAAATTCTTCACACAAGCAATGATTTTTTCTGACCTAATTGATCATACTATAAGTACACTACATAACCCTAATCACAAGCCACAAATTCCACAGCCTCAAGAGTAAGTTTGCCCATTCAAAAAATCACCAAAAACTTGAATTCGGATTTCTCATTATCAAGCTTTTCAAGGTATTTTGAAGACACTACAAGCTTCATGAAGCTTCCCTGAATCGAAACCAATACTCACATGCTTCTAAAACATGACATAATGCATAGACCGAATCATATTCTTCAAGAAATTGTTGATTTTCGATTCCATTGATTGACTGTATTTAAATTGTTTTTGGTTGTTTGATGATGTTTGTGATGAACCCTAGAATGATTCTGGGCTATTCAATTGAGTTTTTTTATGCAGGTATGAGATTTCACCATGATTAGGGTTCACGGCCTCTTTTAGGGTTTCATGATTTGATCATGATAAATGAATTCTAAAGACATAGGACAATTACAAATCTCAGTAGAAACTCAATGGCATAAATAATTTTGTGAAATTTTGTTGTTTGGTTGAAGTTTGTGATTCGCAGGAATGAAAAACGCAGGTGTATTCGTAGAAGATTTCGCAGAAAAATTTGCAGTGTCCAAGGAAGAAGATGAAGTTCCTGGCGCGCATTCTGGAATTTGAAATTCGTTTTAATATTTTATGTTTTGTTTTCTGTTTATTTCACAAGCATGGTGCTTGGCCCAGTGGTGTGAAGCGTGCGCGTGTAGCCTGATGACCTGCGTTCGAGTCCTGGCTTCACCATCTTTTTCTTGTTTTTCATATAATTAGCAATTTTAATATATTATGAGTTGTAGTGAGATTGTGTACAGGTTCGCTCTCCCAGCAGGAATGGTAACGTGTTTGTGTGATTGTTTGCAAGGTCCTGGGTTCGATTCCCCCAGGCCTTTTGCTTTTCTTTCTTTTTTTCTGATTTTCAGGAATGATACAACAAAACCAATTCAACCCATCCTTGTACTGCCTGCGCGCGCTGGCCTGGTGGTATGTGTTGTTGGCCTGGGTATTTTCAATCAAAGTGTCCTGGGTTCAATTCCCAGCCAGGTAAGTTCCAATTTTTTTTGTTTAATTTGTTTTGTTAATTATATTGATATTAATTAGAAATAATCATGTAATAATTCTAAAATAACACATATATATCTTATATTTTCTAAATCCTAAAATTATTTTCTTAATTCTAAGATTAGTTTTTTTATTTATTATGTACTTAAATTTTAATATGTATATATTTATTAAATTAATATAGTATATTAAGTTAAAACCCTAAAAATATATTTTTTCCACAAACCCTAATTTAATCATAATAATTTCTAAAAAACCTAATTTCTTTTTCTTCTATTTTTGTTTAAAATTATTATTAATCTAATTTTTTATTAAATACATAAATTGTTTATAATTTAAAATTTTGTATATAAATATGTGTAAAAATTAAAATGTTCAATTTATTTATAATATGAAAATATTCTCTAATTGTTTATAATTAAATTATACATGTAAATAATTTCTAAAAATTGCAGATTTAATAATTATAATTTATTTCTCATAATATGTTCCTAATTGATTTAATTTTTTTTATATATAATTTTAAATTTCATAATAATTGATATAATTGTTTATAATTTCTTATTAACCATTAAAACTTTTGTTTATTATAATATTTTTGCTTATTATTATTATTATTAATCATGTTTATTACTAACTCCATTTATTTTTTTAAATTGTTATTATTATTATTACTAACCCAATTATATTGCTTATTTATTTCGCTTATTATTTTTATTTTGCTTATTTATTTAAATTGCTTTTATTACTATTATTGTAATTGCTCCTGGATGTAATATTTTGTAATATTTAAATTATTTATTCTTATGTCATGGTTAGTAAAAATAGGGAGTGTAAACATGTATGTTATTTAAAATTAATTTAGATCACTTAATTCAAAAGATAAATATCAAAATTGAACACTCACACACGTAAGCCGATCTTTGATCGCCATCTCACTTTCTAGGGTTACCTCTCATTGTTGCCTAATCAAGAAGGTCAAGTAGGGTGTATAAAGCAAAAAGTCCCTCAAAGTAAAGTCATCTAGTCCCTTAACAATAAAAGATCAAGTCCCTTAATGGTTGCCTTCGTAATGATCTTGTCCCTTTCGAATAATGATGACAGTCCCTCCAAAAATGCTTAATACACCCTACAGTTGCCTACATTAACAGATGACCCTTACTTGTACCTCACATCCAAGGTAATGACTACCTATTCCTTAATAATAGGGATAGTCTTACCATTTAAAGGATTCAAGAACAGAAAGACTTAAACTTTAGGGTAGGTTTCTCATAGTTACTTGCTCACTATTCAAAAACTCTTCAAACATTTCACAATTTCAAACAATTTTCAAACACAAGTTTTTTACGCATCCGTACATGGATCATTATCAAACTCTTATGAAAATTTCTATTCACACTTTCAAAAAACATTTTAAAGTGAGCTAAGTAATGTAAACACCCCAAATTTGCCCTCACCCATTCACACCATGGATTGTGATCATTTCATATGCATAAACACAATCATATCATCTCACATCTCATTTTTGATTCACTGCATAGTTTCTAAGTCATCTGCACCTAGGGTTTGTGATCTGAGCAATCCAAGAGCTTCTTGAGCCACTCCAAAGGCAACCAATCACTTCAAAGGGGTCCATGTGTGTTCTTATACCATATTACATCCTCTCAAAGTCAAGAATGCCAGAGAATCACAAGAACTGGGATTGGTATGGAGGCAGAGCCAGGCTAGACTGCACAGTTGACCTAAATTAGGGTTTTGGTTTCAGAGGCCATAACTCCAAATTTTTTGGTCATTATTGTTTCCATTGGTCTCTATATGGTATAGGGAGTATGCATGTCAATTTTCATGAAGAAATTCCATGGGGAAGTCATCTGATCAAGGGTTGACTTTTCAGACAAGTCAGTGTAAAATCAGGGCATCTGAGGCCCCCAATGACCCAACCAATGGGTGATCTTCATCATTTTGAGTGTATATGATCTTTATTTGATCATGGAAGAGGGTTGAAGTTCACAAAAATCAAGAATTTGGAGTTTTTGCAAATGTTGACTTTTTGGGCATAGTTGACTTTTCAAGAATGTGTCATTTTAGGTCATTTTTCAAGCCTTGATTCTTGATCCAAAAATGCTTCAAATGGAAAAACTTTGGTCATGAAAGTTTTAGATTACATCTTTCCCTTTTCAAAAAGTACCAGAACATGATCAAATTCTTCTTGGATCAAAAGTTATGGTGTGACAAAGTTGGCAAAAATCATTGATTTTCAAGGCATGCTTCAAATGTGAATTTTGCAAAATCATGAACCAAAGCCAATTGTAACTTCTAATTCACTTCAAACCAGTATGCAAACATCACATAGGCCTTAAAAATCAGAATTGGACCAAAGTTTCTCATGTCCATGGTTTGTGTAACAAGACTTTTTCATGAAGTTTCAAAAGCAAGCAACTTGCAAAAACTATCATCACATCTCACCCACTTGATTTCTTGGATGCTGAACCAGCCCTAGCTTCTCTCCATGCCATGCTGCGCCAGTCCATGTACTTATGCTAGCCTAGAACCAAGCCCATGCTTTCCTTACACCAAAGTTGACATTTTGCAAAAGTGAACTTACCAATCAATAAAGCACATGTCATGTCATCTGACCAATGAGAGAGGTTTATGTGGACAAAGAGCAAGACATTTCATACACCAAGCAAGGCTGAAACACACAACAACATCACATACTCAAACTCACTCCATTTTGCAAAACTCTTCGAATTTCTCTGTCCAGCTCACAAACATCCAAACTTTTTCCACACTTCAACTCACCTTGCCCCATTGAGTAGAAACCAGCCAAGAACCAGGCCTGAAACAAGCCATAACACCATTTCACCATTTTCACTCCAACTTGCAGTTTCTTTCGAAACTCACTCCACAGTCCACAAACATCAAAACAAACTCCATAGACCTTCTCCACTCATCATCTGGACCACAAACAACCACCTACATTGGCCTGAAACTGCCTGAATCATCATTGCCATGTTCAACTGAGTGTGAGCAGAAGTTACTCAAACTTTTCATCCAGCCAATATAAATTTCTCCTGAGCACTCAAGCATCATCAAGAGGTCATAAGGAGTAGATTTCACCAGGAGAGGAAGTCAGAAAGTAGCTGGAGTGAAAGTTTCGAATCTCAGGTAGCTCAAGAACTTTTTTTCCAGAAATGGATTTTTAAGTTCTAAACTTGTTCTACATGTCTTCCTGATCATGAATATGCTTTTAGTTTTTGAAATGGTGATGAAATGAGAGTTTAATTGATCTCTGAAACTCAGTTGACCTAATTTTTGATTGCTTCGATTCAGCCTTGTTAGGAAATATAAATTTGTTTTGATTAGGGGTTTTGGTTCGTGAGTGAGTGGGGATCATTTCCCAGTTTTTAGATTTCGTTTTAGTTAGGTTTTTAGAGTTTTGGGGATTCTCAGGGGGGATGCTGGCCGGAGAAGACGACCGGAAGTCTTCTCCGGCAGCCTGAATGTCATTATGCCCTAATCCAGTCATTAATTCCCATTTGAATTCTGAGCGTAGGATGCCTTTGACCTGTTGACTTCCCGCGTGGATGGAAGGCTCAGATTCATTTGATTAGCCCTAATTCATTTAATTAGTTTAATTAATTCGTATTTAGGTTAATTGGCTCAGATGCAACCCCAGCCGTCCAGATGCGCGCTGGTCAACCAATTCAAACCCAGGATCAATCTCAGCCTTTCCTTTCGTTTACCTTTCCTTTTATTTAATTTATTTTCATTTTCTTTTTCATTTAACTTGCATATTTAATTTAAAATAGTAAAAAATGTCTAAAAATTATGAAACTTTTTCTCATAAGTTTTATTAATTTTTATGACACAAAAATATTTTTATTTTTATTTTTATCATTAAAAAAGTATTTTTAAATATTTAAAAGATTATTTTTAATTAATTAATGGAAATTAATTTATTAAAAATACTTTTAAGTATCTAAAAATCACCAAAAAATTCATGAAATGTTCTAAGACATTTAGAAACATTGTCCAACCTTCAAACCAAATTTCTTTTTTGATCTTGATGCATTTTGAGAATTTTTCTTTGAATTAAAATCATTTTTGTGCATTATTTTGATCCTAAGTTCAAAAAATCATTTATGCCTATCCATGAAGAGTTGGACATTGATTCTTCTTGCATTGCATTGTGTTTAGCATGTAGTTTTTGAGATAAAATGGCCATGATTTGATTCCTCATTTTCAATTTGTTTGACATTTCTTTTGTTTAGGAACCCTAAAAACCCTAGAATCTTAGAAAAATCATAACTTGAGATTGGTTAGGAGTTGAGACCTCTCCTTTGGGCATTGGTTTGGTATGGGATTAGGGGTCCTTTGTGTGGCATTTTCAATTTTTTATCTTAGGGTTTGCTTCTGATTTTGATTTTTGTTTGATGTTTGGTTCATAAACCCTAATTTGGGCTTCCATATGCATCCATCTTGCATTCTCTTGCATAACATGACTTGCCATGACATTCCATGCTTCCATGTGATTCATTTGACATAATAAGACATCTTGCAAGCATGCTTGATCATTGCATCATGTATTTGCCATGTTGTATGTCATTTGCATCTCATAACTTTTCATGTATGTTTATGGTTCTTAACCTGCCCCATTTGCATCCATTTGTCCATGTGATCATCTCCATGCCTTGATTCATGTTTGCATCATCCTATAGCATCATTAGCATCATGTATATGCTTCTGGTTTTGTTTCTCATCATGTCATCTCATTCCATTTTGCATTGCATTGCATTTCTTTTCTAACCTTTTCAGGTGGTAAGTGACTTGAGAAGTGAATTTGCCTTCACTTCTCATAACTTTTCTTTTCATCTCTCTTGCATCCATTGCTGCATTTTTGTTTGTGTTTAAGTTTGAGCTTGCTCATTCTTCCTCTTCCCACTTTCTTTCTTCAAGTGACTTGACTTCTTGAGTGAAGCAAGTCACTTTGCTTCTCTTGATCCTTTCATCTGCTTCCTGGTGGTTTCTCTGAAGATCTTTCTTGTAGACCTCACAAACCTTAGGAACAACCAAGCATGACAATGATTAGGGTTTTGATTAGTCTCCCCTCTTAGTTTTACCTTGGTGTCTCATTGAGTCTTCTCTTCTCACCTCATAATCAGGGACTAAACCCTAAAGGCTTTAAGGCTTTGTGATTAAGCTTATGCCTGCATCCTTCTCTTAGGATGGAGTGTATAACTTTAATCCTAAGTGTTAAACCCTTAATGTGTTTAAATCTCTTAATCAATCCACTTAATAATCATCAAGACATCACACTTGTAACTTGGGCCTTGCGTTAGGGTTCTAATTCTTCCTTAACTGGTTAAGAAGGACCAACCCTAGTGTTAATGGACAAGTCCCCCTCAAGTTGTCTTACAAACCATAAAAATCACTTCATCATCTTATCATTAACTAAAATCCACTTAATAAAGGCTTTGTTTTGTCATGAGTTTAATCCATAATCATGGATTAAGTTGAGGAGCTTTCCTCAGCTTAAACATTCTTATCTATTATCCTTCTATTAGGATGGTGTAATGAGTCTGTTTAATCCCTGATTATGGCTTAGTCTCATTACTCAACACTAAACAAAAACCACAAAAACACCTAAATAATCACAAGTAGGTTAATGATCTTGATTCTATATCAAAGGTGATTAAGTGTGAGAAGCTGACTTCACACTTAAGGTATTCTCATTACCCCTAATCAGAGGGAAGATGTGATGAGTTTACTAACCCCTTGGTTTAGACTTAAGCTCATTAACTTATGACAAATCTTCAAAAGCAATAAAAGACTGAAAACACAAAAACAAACAATAATCGTCTCCTCCGGGATTCTTTTCTCATCTCATTCACTCATAATCGAGAACTTGCTTCTTCCGTCTAATGCAAGACAGTTAGCATTTGTGCCAGACAGATCATACACTTGAGCATAGGCAAGCAAGCAGTTCACAAGTCAGTTCATCTTTCAGTCTCTTTGGGTCGAACTACGGTGTTCTGACTTCCTCATTGCACGAGAGGATACGTAGGCATAACTTAACGGTTATCGAACAAAAGTCTCTGTATATTCCCCCTCTTTCCAGCATCTTTCTCTTAGCCTCATTATCATGAGCAATTCATTCTCATTCTTACACTGACACATCATTATACACTTCACTTCACTTTACACTGACACCTGTACATCCTTTTCCAGCCTTTCATACACAAATTGCACTGACACTACCCCTTTAAAACACAAATCTTTTAAGCGTGGATCCCGTCGAGTACGGCGGACAATCTGGGTGCTAATACCTTCCCAGGTTGTAACCAACCCCCTTTCTCAGTCTCTCTGGTTCGCAACCGTCTTATCCGTTCTTTTTCTAGGTCTATGCAGCATTGCCTTTCCCTCGGGATAAAAATGCCTAGCTGGCGACTCTATTCTTCTCCAGTGAGTTCACGGCTGTGTGTTCTCACTGTCCCTTTCGCCGACCATTCGCGTCTGTACCTTTATCTGGGCCTGGTCCCATTTTATCGGGAGCGACAGCTTGGCGACTCTGCTGGGGAATCTTATATTGCAACCAGGGCTTCTGGTTCTTTTGGTGGGTTCCTCCTAGCGCTTGTTTGATTTGTGTTTACTGGGGTGTTATGTGCTTATTTGTGTTTGTATATTTGTATTTATTTTGCTTTATGAACAGTTGCTTTACTGCTTTCTTTATTGCTTTTGTATATATCATACTGTCATGCTGCTGGCTGGATCTGGTTGTTTGCTTTGGTGGGTGGGTGATTCATTGAGAGTTAAGGTCCTATACCTGGGACCTGAGTGACACCTAGGCTAGAGTGAATCATATTCTTTCCCATTCCATCTCGGTCTGGTGCGGGAATATGAAACACGGTTCAGATATGGGTTTCTTCTTGAGAACTCTGTGTTGCAGATTTCCTGCAATGCTAGGGCTATCTGGGAAGCCTGCTAAGTCTGGATGACCTTTTAGTATTGACCTTCAGAATTTGAGGTGAATTAGAGGAGGAACTTTTATGGTTATTGTAAACACTGTACCTCCGGGTTAGAAGTGTTTACACTTCTCATAACTGATCCAAGTCTGAGGATCCTTGTTTTAGAACACCACCTGTGAGGGGGATGGGCTGTTTACAGGTTTGCAGGTACCTTGACCTCAAAATACCCTGTTACTTTGTTTGTTAAGAGTACTTCATTTTGGGACAGTTCTTGTGATTCTACAACCCTGGACATGTGGCTCTTTATTTGAGCCCCCCACCTTGGTTACCGGATTTATAGACCTCCATCTGGATTTCTTGGACATACTTGGACCTATATCAGAGCTCTTGATCAGATCCAGCTCAGTCACAAACCCTTGCATATCATTTGCATACATACTCATTGCATCATATTGACATTTGCTTATTTGTGTTTCAGGGTATCCATATTCATTTGGTTCTGGTTTTGACCCCATCTTCAGTACTGACCTATCTTCATCAGCATTTGCTTCAGTTATCTACTTCAGTTATCTGCACCAGCCAATCAGTGGCTCATTCTTCAGTGTTATCATCAACACCTGTCTCTACTCATCTTCAGCATCATGGCTCCTAAAAAGAGCATCATCACCTATCATTTCTTCCAGCCAGAGTTATCTGACATCAAGAGGATTCAGACCCTGATCACTCCAGACCACATACCATTGTTCAGGGAACATTATGGAGATATACTTGATATGGTTATGGATCTGGACCCATCACAAAGAAGCCTGATCCACACTTGCATTCAGTTTATGATCCCCCACTAAGATGTTTCACTTTTCAGGACTTTCAGCTGGGCCCCTTATTGGAAGAATACTCATCATTGGTTGGTCTGCCTATCAGGGGTGGAATCCCTTTCAACCCTGAGATGGCCTTTCCTGGTAATGGAGAAGTAGCAAAGGCTTTGCATCTGGAACCTGTCCTAATTGAGCAGCATATGACTTCCAAAGCTGGAATCCCGGGTTTTCATCTGGACTTCTTGATCTCTCAAGCTACCCTGAAAGCTTCTTTAGGAGAGTGGAAAGCTGTCTGTGCTCTATTGGCCTTGAGTATATATGGAATTGTATTATTTTCAGATGAGCCTCGATTCATTAGCAAGAATGCAATCCATCTGTTCATCTTGAAGAACCCAGTGCCCACTTTATTGGGGGATCTCTACTATTCAGTGCATCAGAGGAATGAAAAGCAGAGGGGAAGATTAGTGAGGTGTTGTGCTCCTTTGTTCCATACTTGGCTTCTCAGGCATTTGCCCAGGACAGATGCATTTTTGAACCCTCATCAGCAGAGAAACTGGGCTAAGAGACTCACTGCTCTAACTTCAGCAGATATCAGATGGTGCACTCAAAGCACCAAGGGCAGGGATATCGTCACCAGCTGTGGGCATTTCCCCAATGTGCCCCTAATAGGAGTTAAGGGTAGTATCAATTACAACCCTCTGCTGTTCAAAAGACAACTGGGCTATGCACTGGTCCATACTCCTAAGGCACAGGACTTGGTTGAGACTCTCTATTGTGAGAACAAGATTAATCTGGCTGTTGTTAGGCAGGCTGCTTGGGCCTGGGATAATGTTCAAACCAAGGGAGTAACCATTCTGGGGAAGTGCAACAATGTGGCTTCAGCACAATACTATGAGTGGTCTCGTGCCAGGGCTCAATTCTCTGGAATTCCCTTTACCATAGAAGACATGCCTGAGTCATCTTCAGCACCACCCCCTGCCACTATCAGTTTGGAGGAGTTTGAGAGCTTGAAAGAAAGAAATGAGAAGTTAACCCAGGCTTTGCAGAAGACCCTCCGGGAGAGGAGTGATGGTATGAGGGAGGTTGAGAGATTGGAGAAGTTGAGAGTGGAGCATCTGGCTAAGATTGAGAAGTCTGGGGATTATATCAAAAAGTCTAAGGCTGGAGAACAAATTCTGAAGAACGCTTGCAAGGAAGCCCAGTTCCAGAGAGCAAGGACAGACTTGTATTTGAAGGAGAGTCAGGCCCGGTGGGTCAGGATCACCGAGGCTCGTACTCTGGAGGACAAGAGAGTTCAAGACAAGATGGAGCAACTGGAAGCTAGTGCAAAAGAACAGCAAGAAGCCCTGGCAGCAGCCCAGAGAGAGATATCAGAGCTGAAGATCAAAGCAGGAGTGAAGAGGTCAAAGGACCAAAGTCAACTCAAGAAGCTAACAGCAGCTGTTACAATCCGGAATCTCCTCATCAGGAATCTCACGGAGCGTCCGGCTGATCCTGTGACCGAAGCACTTCTCCAGGAAGTTCGTGAGGATGAGTTTGGTCTTGGTGTTTGACCATTTGTTTGTTGTTGCTTTCATTCCGTGTACTTTTATTTTCCTGTAATGTATTTTGACCCCTCAGAGGGCTTGTATTTGTAAGCAAACTGTGTACCTTTTGATTTTTGTAATATATGTATTGGTTTGTTCCATCCGGGTTTCACTTCAAAAGCAACATCAGCAGCATCTTCAAGGGTCTGGAAGGGTCAAAACTGAATGCCAAGCCGGATACCTTGAAAACAAATAAGCATACTGCATTGCATGCTAACACTTTTGTTTGTTTTGTAGGTCTTTGTTTTATTGCCGCTAACTCTGTTGTGATGTTCAGGAATTATTGCTAGGCGCCGGGTATTTCCCCTCAACCGTCCGCACCGTTATCCGACCCGTAACAACCTTCCGGGCATTCAAATGGATCAGGTACAGCAGGACCTTGCAGAGGTCAGGACTCAAATGGCAAACGAAAGATTGGAAATGAGAACACAGATAGCTCAGTTTATGGAAGTAATGAACAACATGGCTCAGAGCCAAGAAAGATTGAGGGCCATGGTGGAAAGGCAAAACCAAGAAGATCCACATATAGGGACTGCCGGGACCAGCTGTTGCACCCCAAAATTTGCCCTCACAATACAAGACTTTGTGTTCTAAGAAGGTTCACAAGGTTCACAAGTTCTCCAACACTTATATAACCTTTCATGAGGTTCATGAAGTCTACAAGTCACTTCTTGAAGGTTCACAAGGTTCACAAGTTTTTCAATGCTTATATAACCTTTCATGAGGTTCATGAAGTCCACAAGTTACTTTATGAAGGTTCACAAGGTTCACAAGATTCACAATGTTTACAAAACCTTTCATGAAGTTCATGAAGTCTACAAGTTACTTTATGAAGGTTCACAAGGTTCACAAGATTCACAATGTTTACATAACCTTTCCTGAGGTTCATGAGGTCTACAAAGCCACTTCATGAGGTTCACAAGGCTCACAAGCTTCACAATACCTCCCATGAGTATCACAAGACATCTTATGAAGATTCACAAGGTTCACAAAGTTCACAATTGGTCAAAGAAGTTGACAATTCCCTCAGACAATGCACCTCCTAAGCAGTGCATCCAAAACTAGGGTTTTGACTTTAATCAAGTTAAATGGACTTACAATACCTCAAGTGAGTTTCATAACATCTTATATGTGTGTAAGAACCCCCATGACAAGTTTCAAGAGTTTTCTCAAAAGTTTGCTCAGTCAGATGATCAGATAAGTCAAAATCAGTCAATGCAGTTAAAAAGTCAAACTGAGGTCAACTGTGGTCAAACCAAAGTCAAACTTCATGATTTTTTGCCAACATCAAGTATATGAAGTAAAATTCATCATTTGATCAAGGGTTGATCATGATTCATCAAGGAGATTCCAGATCATCAATAATCAGGAGTTTCTAAATTAGGGTTTCCTCAGTAAAAGTCAACTGAACTTTGACCAGCCATAACTTTCACATACTTCATCACCAAGTCTCCATCCAAAGCTCATTTTGAAGGAAATTGAATTCCCTACAACTTTGATGTTGAAGGTTAAGCCCAAAAATGCTTCATTTGAAAGATATGATCTAGGACATTATAGGTCATTTCAAAAGTCAACAAAAAGTCAACAACTTCAAAAGGGCATAACTTGAGATTGGTAAATGATATGGACCTGAAACCAATGGGGTTGTTTAGAGGACTCTTCAAGCTTTCCAAAAAGTCCAAGAACACCCTCATACCTTTAAAATTGAGAGAGATGTGCCTTTGCAAAGTTGGGCAATTTTGTGATGGTTTATGTTGAAAATGGAGGCTTAAAAGTATTTCTTTCCAAATGGGCTGCCCAAGTCATGACCCAATCCATACACAAACACTATGCACGACCCAAACCACTTAAAATCTGATTTTATTTATTTTTATTTTTATTTATTTTGATTTAAATCATTAAAAATCATTTTAAATATAAATAAAATATAAAAATTAAAGATTTTATTTGGATAAGGTTTCTAGAATTTCATAATTGGTGATTTGAATCAAAGAGGAATGAAATCATGTGATCTCTCCCAAAAAAGCAAGCATTCAAGAGCAAATATTTGACTTTTAACACTTGATCAATTTCAATCTTTTTTGGATCAAATATCCACACAACCCATCCATGTTTCTGACCTAAATCACTCCCACATATATACTAAGCATAACCCTAGTCCTCATTCACGAAATTGAGCAGCCTAAAGGTAAGATCAAAAACACAAAAATCCTTCCAAAAGTCACATTCGGGTTTTCAAATTCAGGGCATTGCAAGGTATTTTGAAGACATAACAAGCTTCCTTGGACTCTTCTGATCATAAATCATCATCCATATGCATCTCATACGCACCCAATTGCTCAACCCGAATTCATCTTGACCTTGAATATATTTTTTTCGAATCCATTGATTTACTATGTTTAAACTGTTTTTGATTATTGTATGATGTTTAGAATGGACTATAGAACGATTCTGGGTGGTTCAATTGGATTTTCCTTACAGGTACAAGAATCCACCATGATTAGGGTTTTCGGCCCTCTTTAGGGTTTCACGATTTCCAAATGATAAATGGATTTGAAAGACATAGGACGATTGCAAAACTCATTAACAATTCAATAATATAATCAATTTGGTAAAATTTTGTTGTTTGGATTGAGTTTGTGATTCGCAGGGATGAAGAACTCGTAACAATATTCGCAGGAAAATTCAAAAGAAAATTCGCAGCAAATTTGAATGAAGAAGACGAAGTTTGGCGCGCTGGTAGAATTTGAATATTCGTTTTAATATTTTATGATTTTGTTTGTTATTTATTTCACAGAAGCAACACAGCTCAGTTGGTGTGCATATGCGTGTGTGGAGCAAAAGGTCATGGGATTGAAACCAGGCTCCAGCAATTTTTTTGTGTAAATTCATTTATGCAATGGACTTAAAATATAATGATTAGTAGCGCATGTATTATCAGGATAGCTCACCCAGCAGGATTGGTCATATGCGTGTCTCTTTGCCTAATAGGTCCTGGGTTCGATTCTATACCCAGGCCTTTTGTTGTTTTTTATGAATTTCCAGGTTTAAAGAACAAAGCCAATGGACGCTCATCCTTCTTGCACTAATTGCGTGCAGCCCAGTTGGTAGCCTCTCTCATTATCCAGGTAAAGGACCTGGGTTCAAATCCCAGGTCCTGATTTTGTAATTTTTCATTCTTTTTATTTTTAGTTATTATTTTCTTATATTATTCCCTATATTATTTTCATAAATAAATTCAAAATAAATTTCTAAATGACACATGCATGTATATACTATTTTCTCAAAAAAATCCAAATTAACTTTATAGTTCTCCTTATATTTTTTAGTAGACTATTATTATAAATTAAATCCTAATATTTTTTATATACATTAAAACCTTATTTAATTTTCAAAACCCTAATTTTTAAAACCCTAAAAAATATTTTCTAACATAAAACCTAATTCTAATTTTTTACATAATTTTATGTATATATATCTATTATAATTCTTGTAAATATATTTATAATTCAAATTAATTTTCTTTTAATGTTTAGAAATAATTTAATTTATGATAATTATATTTTTTGTATATGGTTAAAAATAATTTGTAAATATAATTCTAAACTATTTTCTTCATATATGATGTAAATACATTTATGTTATAATTTTTTTTTAGAGCAATTGAATTTATAATCAATAAAGATTAAATCTTATACTTCATTCTTCTCTTTATATAATATGTGTTTATTTAAAAATAATTGAATAAATAAGTTTTTTTGTAATTATAATATATATTTAAAATAATTTAATAACTTGTAGAATTGAAATAATTGTTTGTTCATATTTCTTTTAAATATAATTGTTTATAAATATTTGTTATTATTACTACTAACCATATAATTTATTTTGCTTTATAAATTTTATATTATTATTATTTCAATTAATTTTTATTATTCACTAACCACTCCTATTTTATTTTGCTTATTATTTAATATTATTGTTTATCACTAACCCCCTATTTTTATCTATTATTATTTATTGCTTATTTATTTATATTTTATTTATTTTTGCTATTTAATTATCTTGCTTATTATAATTTTGTAATTGTTTCTTGGATGTAAATTGTTTAATTATTTAATTATTATTATGGTTAGTAATTAGGGAGTGACAAAACATGTTTGTTATTTAAAAATAAATTTAGATAATTTTTAATATAAGATAATTAAATTAAACACGTCACACACGTAAGTCGATTTTAATCGCCGTCTCACTTCCTAAGGTTATCCCTCAAGTTGCCTACGAATAATGGTCAAGTGGGGTGTATAAAGCAAGTCCCTTAAAATAAAAAATCATCAAAGTCCCTTATGGTTGCCTTTACGAATCGAGTCCCTTCGAAATAAATGATGATAGTCCCTTCCTTATGCTTATTACACCCCACAATGGCCTTCAAAATCAAATTGTCCCTCACATGTCCCTTTACATCCAAAGTAAAGACTACCTTCTTCTTAATAGTAGGGATAGTCTTACCAAGGAAAGGATAAAGAATAAGAAAGACCTTAAACATTAGGGTAGGTTCCTCTTATGTACTTGCTCACTTCAAAAATTTTTTTCAAACTTAAACAAATTTCAAACAAATTTTCAAACAAGTTTCTTACACATCCGTACATGGATTATTATTAAACTATTCTGAAAATTTTTCTATTCACACACTACATTTTTAAAAACAATTTAAAGTGAGCTTAAGTACCTAAGAGCCCATGGATAACCATGGATGAAAAGGGTGCTAACACCTTCCCTTTTCATAACTTACCCCCCGGACCCAAAACATTCTCTTAAGGTCTTTCCTGTTCTTTTATAACCTTTCCTTTGGATAAAATAAAAGTCGGTGGCGACTCTTGCTATCCGCAACATTGCTTAAAGTCAGTTCTCCCACCGTGTTACAGAACTGGCGACTCTGCTGGGGATCTATTTAAGAGGGGTACCCTTAGGAATTAAGATCACTTTGAATTGTTTGCCTTGTTTGTTTTATATTACTTGTTGGGGTGCTCTTATGTGTGAAAGGTCCTAACCCGGATCTAGTGTACCTTAGGTAAATGGCAATAGACCAAGGAAACTGTACGACGTATATCGATACGGTTGATCTGGTGGCCATAGTTAGTGCGACTTCTTGGTTGGTGCTTATATTCCTTAAGTCAAGTTGAGGATAATATTGAGGCTGCCATATGTTGTCAATGCACTAACTAACTTTTAGAACCCTAGTTATCCCATCTTGGCCTTTAGAAAAGTAGTGAGGTAGCCGGCTTTAGTGCAGACTGAAGTTGGTTGACACTCGATACTACACTCATTGAGATCTTAAACTTGGAGGGTTTTGGTTGGCAAGTAAGTTGCCTTCTGAACAACCACCCTTGTGAAGGATCAATGATATTGAGATCCCTTAGAACCTGGTTACTTTTGTAGGACAGGATGAACCATCTAACTTCAGGGGAGGGTACTTACCTTTGAACCTCATGCAAGCCTTTAAACCTAGGGCTATTGTGTGACTTGCTTGTGTGTGCCACATGTTTGTGATTGAGCATAACATCATGACATCATCATGCATCATAAGCATAGCATTTTCACTAACCATTTCAAGGACCAAAGGATTTATCTTTGTTCTTTGTTGCAGGTCATGGCTTCTGCTCGTAGAAACACCATCAGGATCAACTTTGTGGGCATACCTGCCAAGCTTAAAGAGTTGGTTTCTCAAGTGTCTGATCACTCCCGGTTCAACAAGAGACATGGTCACCTATTGGATCTAGTCACTTCAGGGTTCAGTGAAGACATGATGAGTGTCCTGTTTCAGTTCTTTGACCCTAAGCACCACTGCTTTACATTCCCCGATTACCAGCTAGTTCCAACCATGGAGGAGTTCTCTAAACTTCTGGGCATACCTGTTCTTGATCAGAAACCATTCACAGGCTTGGAAAAAGAGCTTAAACTAGAGGTTGTTGCTGCAGCTCTACATCTGAGGAAGTCTGACATTGTTCTAGAGACGAGAAGTGGAGTCAAGGGTATTCTTGCTAAGGTATTAATGGATAAAGCTCAGATGTTCTTGAAGGCCATGAGCTATGATGCTTTTGAGGAGGTCTTAGCCTTGCTGATATATGGCTTAGTGTTGTTCCCCAATCCAGATCAGTTCATAGATGTTCATGCCATCAACATTTTCCTGAGTCACAATCCAGTGCCTACATTGCTTGGAGACATCCTGCATTCTCTTCACACCCGTACTACAAGGGCAAGAGGAACTTTGATGTGCTGCATACCTTTGCTATCTAGGTGGTTTATTTCTCACCTTCCTCGCTCAGTAATGAAGAATGAGCAAGGGTTCAGATGGTCCAAGAGGATCATGTCACTTTCTCACTCAGATATCCATTGGTGCTCCAGATCTATGGAGAATGTCACCATCATTGACCGTTGTGGGGAGTTTCCTAATGTGCCACTTCTAGGCATAAGAGGAGGCATCACCTACAACCCCTCTCTAGCTTTGCGACAGTTTGGTTACGCTCGGAGTGATGGTCCACATGACATGCTGATTCAGGGCATTGTGTTTGATTACGACAACGATCTTCAGGGTTACCGTCAGAGATTCATACGAGCTTGGGGAAAGGTAAACAGGATTGACAGCAAGACACTGGAGCCTAAGTACACTATTCCTATGGAGGCTTATCTCAGATGGGTACGATCTCGTGCTCAGACACTCATGATGCCATATCCTGCCATCCTACCAGTTACTATGGAACCTGTTGCTGAAGGAGACACATCTTATACCATCCTTCACCCAGACATGCCTACTGATATGGAAGACTTGCAGAGATCATGGATCCAACTGAAGGAGCAAAGGGATACTTTCGAGGCTCATTACAAAGCAAGCCAAGCAAGGATCTTAGAGCTAACAAAGCAACTTCACGAGGAACGAAACCTCAACTCATACCTCAACACAAAGAGGAAACGTCCATGGGAGACTTAAAACCCCATCTTTTGTACCTATTTCATTTTCATTTTTGTAAGCCTAAAAGGCAAAACAAGTTATTACTAATAAAAAGTTACTTTCTTGTTTGTTTAAGCAAATTTAAATCCTGCGGTCCTTGAAAACATTGCATATGCATTCCCATATCATTTCATTGCATCACAGGTTTATATTTGTGCACAGGTTTCTCATCTTCTCGCTGTTTATTTCAGCAATGGCTCTTGAACAATCAGTTAAGGATCTTCAGGCACAAAATGCACAGTTCCAAGAGCTGATCTTGAACCTGTCCAAGGGGCAAGATGATTTGAAGGCACTGCTGGCCAAGAAAACTAAGAAGACTAGAAGGTCTGCTGGGTTGCTCAACATGGGAAGAAGGTTCAAGGGTCCTGTCAAGACCAAGGAACAGGTTGAAGACTATGAATCTGAGGAATCTGAGAAAGAGAGAGGCAGTCTCCACAACACTATAGGGGACTCTGATTCTGAGGCTAATTACTACCATGAGCCTAATGAAGACAAATTCAAGATGCTGGTGGATAGGATGGATGCTATGGAATTGCAGAAATCATCTGGGCTGGATTTTGAAGATTTGAGTCTGATATCTGGGGTTGTGATACCCATTGGTTTCAAAGTTCCTACCTTTGTTGTTTATGATGGGGTCTCTTGTCCCAAGCTGCACTTGAGGTCTTATGTCAGAAGGATTCAACCTCACACTGCTGACAAAAAGTTGTGGATCCATTTCTTTCAAGAGAGCTTATCTGGAGCTCAGTTGGAGTGGTATTATCAGTTGGAGAGTGTCAACATCAGAGATTGGAATGACCTTGCTGAAGCTTTCTATAAGCAGTACCAATACAATGCTGACTTAGCCCCCACTCGCATGCAGCTTCAGAGCATGTCTATGGGTGCCAAAGAAAGTTTTAAGGAGTATGCTCAGAAGTGGAGAGATTTAGCTGGAAGAGTTCAACCTCCTTTAACTGACAGGGAATTGGTTGATATGTTCATGTGTACGCTGAATGGTCCGTTTTACAGTCATCTCATTGGAAGCTCATCATCTGGCTTCACTGAGTTGATCATGACAGGAGAGCGGGTAGAGAATGGTATCAAGAATGGTAAGATCCAAGTGGGAACTTCTTCATCAGGTGCTGCAAAGAAGCCTCCCACTGGGAAGAAAGAATCCAATGCTGTTTATGGTCAACCTGATCGTAACAGAAGGCATCAGTCTGTTAGTGCAGTTCATATTTCAAATCCAACTCCTGCAACAACAGAGCAGCCTCAGGGCAACCAACAGAGGGCTAGAAGACAGTTCACGAAGATCAACATGTCAATGGCTCAGGCATTGCAACACTTGTTGAAGGCTGAACTTATTACCCTGAGGGAGGCTCCTCAGAATCCCAATGTTACCTCTCCCAAGTACAATCCCAATGCACGATGTGCATATCATTCAAACTGTCCAGGACATGATACTAATAACTGCTGGGTCTTGAAGAATAAAATTCAAGATATGATTGATGCTGGAGAAATTGAGTTTGATCCTCCAAATGTGATTACAGCACCACTGCCAAATCATGAGAAAACTGTCAATGCCATTGATGAAGATCTTCATGTCTATTCAGTTGCGGAGTTGACCACACCATTGTCTGTCATCAGAAAGAAGTTAGTACAAGCTGGGTTCTTTCCGGGTTGTCGTGAAGATTGTGTTTATTGTGAGTATAATCCAGAGAAGTGCTTCAGGTTGAAGGATGGAATTCAGCGTCTCATGGATAATTACACCATTGTATTTGAAAGGAGACCATCTTCTGTAGAAAGCATGGTGGATAATCTGACTCAGGGTAAGAAGATTGAAGAGGTTGATATGGTTGACAAAGTACCGGTCAGAATCACTTCAAAGAAGCCCATCAAAATCTCTCATCAGGGCCCAATCAAGATTACTGCTGAAGGTCCTGTGAAAGTTGTTGCTGAAGCCAGAGTGGCTCCTCTGATTATTACCACTCCTGGTCCTATTCCTTATACATCTGACAAAGCTGTGCCTTGGCACTATGGGTCTGATGTTTACATCCATGGTGTCAAGCAGGAGCCTTTACCTGATATGCCTGCTGACATTGATAATATTGCTGGATCTAGCAAGATCACTCGTAGTGGAAGAGTCTTCTCTCCTCCAGTTGCTTCTAAGAGTGCAGTTACTCCTGTTGCTACTACCACCACTGATGCTCGGGGCAAAGGTCCCGTTATTGAGCCTGTATCTACTGATGTGCCAGCTGCTGATGATCTCTCTAAGCAGATGGAAGAAGTATTGAAAATCATTCGCAAGAGTGATTATGACATTGTTGATCAGTTGGGGCATACTCCCTCAAAGATTTCTATGTTATCCTTGTTGCTGTGTTCTGAGGCTCATGCCAAGTCCTTGATCAAGTTTCTAAAGTCTGCTCATGTGCCCAGTGCAATTTCTGTTGATCAATTTGAGAACTGTGTTGCTCACCTGACCTATGACAACGGGTTAGGATTCTCTGATGCTGATTTGACCCCTGCCAAGAGGGATCATAATAGGGCCTTGCATATTTCAATTGAATGCAGGGGCACTACCCTGTCACATGTACTAATAGACAATGGTTCTTCTCTGAATGTGTTGCCCAAGGAAGTCCTGAACAAGCTGAGTCCTGAAGATACTGTGCTAAAGCCCAGTAATATTGTGGTAAAGGCTTTTGATGGTTCTAGAAGAGTAGTGCATGGGGAAATTGATCTTCCAATCAAGGTTGGTTCTCAGATGTTTACTGCTACATTTTATGTGATGGATATTCGTCCTTCATACTCTTGTCTGCTTGGTCGTCCCTGGATCCATGGGGCAGGTGCTGTGACCTCTACATTACACCAAAAGTTGAGGTATCCGGTGAATGGAAAGGTTGTTACTGTCTTTGGGGAGGAAGAATACTTTGTCAGCCATGTAAACACTTTCAAGTATCTGGAAGTGGAGGGTGAATACATTGAGACTCCGTGTCAGTCATTTGAAGTGGTTCCCCGGGTTAATGATTATGTAACTCCTCCTGCTGTGAAGAAGGTTCCTGTGGTCATCAGAAAGTCTCCAACAATGGCAATGGCCTCCCTCAATGATGCTAGAGCTGTGGTGGATGAAGGTGGTTGTACTATTTGGGGTCAGCTTCCTGATATTCCGTACAAGTCTGACAAGTTTGGTTTGGGTTTCACTGCAGAGTCCCAGAAGGTTGCTCGTCGTGCTCGTGCTGCTCGTATCAACAATCAAGGGGTGATTAATGCTGTGGGAGATCAAGATGAAGACTACAACTTGGATGCTTGGATTTTTCCTACTATGGGTGCTGGACTCAATAATTGGAAAGCTGAAGATGTTATCCCTATCTCCTTTAGTCAGGAGTAAATACTATTACTGTGTTATGTTTTTAAGTTTGTAATTTCTTGAACAATTAAAACTTTCAAGCCATGTGCCTTACCCGGGGCACAATGGTGTGCTTGTTACGGGCTGTCATTTCATTTGCATACTTCATTCAATAAAATCAGTGGACGTTTCGTTTTAGTAAATATTGTGTTCCTTGTCTTTCTTTTCTTTATTTTTGCTTTATCAGCTATGTGTTCTTACACACACCCACATCACTAAATGCAGATCCTCATCCACTCTGGATCCTGTTGATAACAGTTCTACTATTGCCAATTACAATTTCGAGAATCCGATCTATCAAACTGAAGATGGAAATGAGGACGATTGTGAAATACCTGTAGAGCTTGCTAGGTTGTTACAACAAGAAGAGAAAGCTATACAGCCACATGAAGAGCCAGTCGAAGTTGTGAATCTGGGAACTGAGGAAGACAGAAAAGAGGTCAAGGTAGGGGCTGATTTAGAGGACAATGTCAAGAGCAGGTTGATTCAGATGTTACGTGACTATGTGGAGATCTTTGCTTGGTCTTATGAAGATATGCCAGGGTTGGATCCAGACATTGTGGTTCACCGTTTGCCAGTGAAAGAAGATTGTCGTCCAAAGAAGCAGAAGGTTCGTCGTATGCGTCCTGAAATGTCAGAAAAGATCAAGGCAGAGGTAATGAAACAGTTCAATGCAGGGTTCTTGGCAGTGACTTCTTATCCTCAGTGGGTTGCAAATGTGGTACCAGTTCCTAAGAAAGATGGTAAGGTACGTATGTGTGTGGATTACAGAGATTTGAACAAGGCTAGCCCCAAAGATGACTTTCCACTTCCTCATATTGATATTCTGGTAGACAACACTGCTCAGCATAAGGTATTCTCTTTTATGGATGGTTTCTCTGGTTACAATCAAATCAAGATGGCACCTGAAGATATGGAGAAGACAACATTTGTGACACAGTGGGGCACTTTTTGCTATAAGGTGATGCCATTTGGTTTGAAGAATGCAGGGGCAACATATCAGCGTGCTATGGTGGCTTTGTTTCATGATATGATTCATCATGAGATAGAGGTATATGTAGATGATATGATAGCCAGGTCTCAGAATGAAGAGCAACATCTTGATCATCTGCACAAATTGTTTGAGAGGTTGAAGAAATACAAGTTGAGATTGAATCCAAACAAGTGTACTTTTGGAGTTAGATCCGGAAAGCTCCTGGGTTTCATTGTCAGTGGAAAAGGTATTGAAGTGGATCCTGCGAAAGTGAAAGCCATACGAGAGATGCCAGCTCCCCGTACTGAGAAGGAAGTTAGAGGTTTCTTGGGACGATTGAACTACATTGCAAGATTTATTTCCCAGTTAACTACCATCTGTGAGCCAATCTTCAAGTTATTGAAGAAAGATCAGGTGATGGAATGGAATGATGAGTGCCAGACTGCCTTTGATGAAATTAAGAGATATCTACTGGAACCACCAATTTTGATGCCACCAGTTGATGGAAGACCCTTGATTATGTACTTAACAGTGCTAGACAACTCAATGGGGTGTGTGTTGGGGCAACATGACGAGTCTGGTCGAAAAGAGCAGGCAATATACTACCTTAGCAAAAAGTTTACCGACTGTGAAACAAGATACTCACTGCTCGAGAAAACTTGCTGCGCTTTGGCATGGGCTGCTCGCCGACTAAGACAGTATATGTTGACCCATACTACCTTATTGATTTCTAAGATGGATCCAATCAAGTACATATTTGAGAAACCTGCTCTCTCCGGAAGAATTGCAAGATGGCAAATGATCTTGACAGAATATGATATACAGTATACTACTCAGAAGGCCATCAAGGGAAGTGTTGTTGCTGATCATTTGGCTCATCAAGCAGTGGATGATTACCAGTCAATGAATTTTGAATTCCCTGATGAAGATATTATGATTATTACCAAAGAACCTGGACAATATGACGGACCTGAACAAGGATCCCGATGGACTATGGTTTTTGATGGTGCCTCTAATGCACTTGGTAATGGTGTTGGTGTTGTGATTAGTTCCCCTGAAGGTTGTCATACCCCGATTACTGCCAGACTTTGTTTCTATTGTACCAATAACATGGCTGAGTATGAGGCATGCATCCTGGGTATTAAAGCTGCTATTGATATGAAGATTCAGTTCCTTGATGTGTATGGAGATTCAGCCCTGGTAGTAAGTCAGATTAAAGGAGATTGGGATACCAAGCATGATAATCTCATTCCTTACAGAGAGCATGTGTTGTCTTTGGTCCCACATTTCGAAGAGATTACCTTTGGACATATTCCACGAAGAGAGAATCAGTTGGCAGATGCCTTGGCCACCATGGCATCTATGTTTGAGATCAGCTGGGATGATGAAGCTCCCAAGATTACTATTAATAGATTTGAGAAGCCTGCATACTGCAATGAGATTGATACAGAAGGGGCAGATGAGAAGCCTTGGTTCTATGAAGTAAAAAGATATCTTGAAGCTCAGGAGTTCCCTGAAGGGGCATCTGTCAAAGATAGGAAGTTCCTGAGAAGGTTTTCTGCTAAGTTCTTTCTGAGTAATGGCATTCTGTATAAGCGTAATCATGATTCAACTATGCTTCGTTGTGTGGATAAGAAGGAAGCTACAGAAATTATGGAAGAGATGCATGATGGGACCTTTGGCACTCATTCTAATGGTCATACCATGGCAAAGAAGATTTTGAGAGCAGGTTACTATTGGTCTACCATGGAAGCTGATTGCTATCAGCACTCCAGAACGTGTCACAAATGCCAAATTTATGCTGATAAAGTCCATGTACCTCCATCACCCTTGAATGTGTTGACTGCTCCTTGGCCCTTTGCCATGTGGGGCATTGATATGATTGGTGAGATCAAGCCTACTGCTTCTAATGGGCATCGTTTCATCCTGGTTGCTATTGATTATTTCACAAAGTGGGTAGAGGCAGCTTCATTTGCATCTGTGACTAAGAATGTTGTGGCTCGGTTCATTAAGAATAATCTCATATGTAGGTATGGCATCCCTGAAAGGATTATCACTGACAATGGCTCTAATCTGAACAACACTATGATTACTGATCTCTACACGCGGTTCAAGATTAAGCATCACAACTCTTCTCCGTATCGTCCAAAGATGAATGGGGCAGTTGAAGCTGCTAATAAGAACATTAAGAAGATTGTACAGAAGATGACTATTACTTATAAAGATTGGCATGAGATGTTACCATTTGCTCTTCATGGTTATCGTACCACAATACGTACTTCAACAGGGGCAACCCCATTCTCCTTAGTCTATGGTATGGAAGCAGTTCTGCCCATTGAAGTTCAGATTCCCTCCTTAAGAATTATGAAGGATGCAGGCTTGGATGAAGATGAGTGGATTCAGACTCGACTGGACCAGATAAATTTGATTGATGAGAAGAGGTTAGCAGCAGTTTGTCATGGCCAGATGTACCAAAAGCGAATGATCAAAGCTTTTAACAAGAAGGTTAAGCCAAAGGTATATCAGGCTGGTGACTTGGTAATCAAGCGTATCATATTACCACAGGGTGATCCTAGGGGCAAGTGGACTCCAACGTATGAGGGCCCATTTGTAGTCAAGACAGTATTCTCAGGAGGTGCCATGATACTGACTACAATGGATGGAGAGGACTTCCCACAGCCTGTAAACGCAGACATAGTTAAAAAATACTACGCATAAAAAGAGACCCGCTAGGTTGACAGGTCTAGGCAAAAATAAGGGCATCCCGGCAAACCAAAAGGGTTTGGGCAAAAATTAGGGATATATATAAAAAGATGTACACCCGGCAAGTCGAAAACCTGAAAAGGCGGCTTGGGCAAAAAAGGGTATCCCGGTGGATTGAAAACCTGAAAGGGCAATCCAGGCAAAAGTTAGGGATTAAAGCGTATGACTATGTCTCGTTTGGATCACCAATGAAACTGCAACCAGTTGTACTACTTACTCAAGCTCGAACAGATAAATCTCAATCCAATCGTTTCCGTCTCAACAGCAAGAAGATGAGATACTTGAGTGGCAATAGTAAAATTGAAACTCAATAGGATTGTTTCCCACATAGCTGATTTTCTTTTGTAAAACTTTACGACAAAATCCTCTTACTAGGGTTTATGTCTCCTTGTACAAACTTACCCATGTATGGGTCACTTTTTGATATAAATAAATTCCATCTTTTGAATCCAGATTTACTTTTACCCTATTTACATAAGCGAAATGTCCATTGGTTGTGTTTGAATGTATGTATGCTTTTCAATATGATTAATGTTTACCAGAAATGCATGTATGCTTTTAATATGATTAATGTTTACCAGAAATGCATGAAAATGCGGTAATAGCATTTACTAAGGACGAACGAGAGAAGGATTTCAGCGAAGCTTCGCCGGTTCAAGACAGTTACAAATCCTCAGTAGGACTAATCCATCTTCATAAAGTCTCATCTCCCCTGAAATTTATATCCATCTCTTTTATCCTCATACGGATATTCGGGAAATTACTTTCCAATAAGGGTACGACAAACGAAGACGGGATGTGATACTTATCCTACTATCAAACGAAGACGAAGGTTATCTATACCTTACCATCCCCAACAACGGGAGGTTATATCTATACCCTGTTATCCCCAGCAGACAGAGGGTTATATATTCTTCAACAACGAATCGGGATTTATTTTCCCTGGCCAGCAGTTGTTATACGAAGATATCCAGACGCTTCTGGCGGTATCATATCATACATACATCATTTACATCATACCATAGCATACATATCCATAGACATATAGAACATTACCTAAGTGCATCATATCATACATGCATACATAAAGCATGAACTAATGTTATTATTCAGATACTACCTTGTTTTCAGGTTAATTATCCAACAAACAAACTTATGGTCTCCAGGACTGCTTTATTGTAACTTCAGGGTTACTTTATCCTCCTGATGAGCTTCTTATTACTTTGGGACTGCTTTATTGTAACCTCAGGGTTACTTTATCCTCCTGATAACTTCTCATGACTTCAAGACTGCTTTAGAGCTATTGATTGCTCTATCCTCCTGAAATTACATTATTACTTCAAGACTGCTTTAGAGCTATCCATTGCTCTATCCTCCTGGAGTCATATCATTATTTCAAGACTGCTTTAGAGCTATCCATTGCTCTATCCTCCTGAAATCATTATTATTTCAAGACTGCTTTAGAGTTATCATTGCTCTATCCTCCTGGAGTCATATCATTATTTCAAGACTGCTTTAGAGCTATCCATTGCTCTATCCTCCTGAATCATATTTTCAAGACTGCTTTAGAGTTATCATTATTGATTGCTCTATCCTCCTGAAATCATATTATTTCTTCAAGACTGCTTTAGGGTTATCATTATTGATTGCTCTATCCTCATGAAGACATGCTGTTACATCAGTATTACTCCAAACTCCTGACAGCTCTCATTATACTACTGAAGAATTTTCCCCTAGTGGCATCTTTAAGCCCACTCAATCATGTTCAACCAACCATCAATATCACTCTATGCACTGGTGAGTGCAAATTTTTGGGCTTTTGTGTTCAATCCCCTTCAACCTTCCAGGTCACGACTGGCAAATATACCAATCTAACCCCTCAGGTTTCAGAAAATTGAACAGGGGCAGCTGTTGCACCCCAAAATTTGCCCTCACAATACAAGACTTTGTGTTCTAAGAAGGTTCACAAGTTCTCCAACACTTATATAACCTTTCATGAGGTTCATGAAGTCTACAAGTCACTTCTTGAAGGTTCACAAGGTTCACAAGTTTTTCAATGCTTATATAACCTTTCATGAGGTTCATGAAGTCCACAAGTTACTTTATGAAGGTTCACAAGGTTCACAAGATTCACAATGTTTACAAAACCTTTCATGAAGTTCATGAAGTCTACAAGTTACTTTATGAAGGTTCACAAGGTTCACAAGATTCACAATGTTTACATAACCTTTCCTGAGGTTCATGAGGTCTACAAAGCCACTTCATGAGGTTCACAAGGCTCACAAGCTTCACAATACCTCCCATGAGTATCACAAGACATCTTATGAAGATTCACAAGGTTCACAAAGTTCACAATTGGTCAAAGAAGTTGACAATTCCCTCAGACAATGCACCTCCTAAGCAGTGCATCCAAAACTAGGGTTTTGACTTTAATCAAGTTAAATGGACTTACAATACCTCAAGTGAGTTTCATAACATCTTATATGTGTGTAAGAACCCCCATGACAAGTTTCAAGAGTTTTCTCAAAAGTTTGCTCAGTCAGATGATCAGATAAGTCAAAATCAGTCAATGGAGTTAAAAAGTCAAACTGAGGTCAACTGTGGTCAAACCAAAGTCAAACTTCATGATTTTTTGCCAACATCAAGTATATGAAGTAAAATTCATCATTTGATCAAGGGTTGATCATGATTCATCAAGGAGATTCCAGATCATCAATAATCAGGAGTTTCTAAATTAGGGTTTCCTCAGTAAAAGTCAACTGAACTTTGACCAGCCATAACTTTCACATACTTCATCACCAAGTCTCCATCCAAAGCTCATTTTGAAGGAAATTGAATTCCCTACAACTTTGATGTTGAAGGTTAAGCCCAAAAATGCTTCATTTGAAAGATATGATCTAGGACATTATAGGTCATTTCAAAAGTCAACAAAAAGTCAACAACTTCAAAAGGGCATAACTTGAGATTGGTAAATGATATGGACCTGAAACCAATGGGGTTGTTTAGAGGACTCTTCAAGCTTTCCAAAAAGTCCAAGAACACCCTCATACCTTTAAAATTGAGAGAGATGTGCCTTTGCAAAGTTGGGCAATTTTGTGATGGTTTATGTTGAAAATGGAGGCTTAAAAGTATTTCTTTCCAAATGGGCTGCCCAAGTCATGACCCAATCCATACACAAACACTATGCACGACCCAAACCACTTAAAATCTGATTTTATTTATTTTTATTTTTATTTATTTTGATTTAAATCATTAAAAATCATTTTAAATATAAATAAAATATAAAAATTAAAGATTTTATTTGGATAAGGTTTCTAGAATTTCATAATTGGTGATTTGAATCAAAGAGGAATGAAATCATGTGATCTCTCCCAAAAAAGCAAGCATTCAAGAGCAAATATTTGACTTTTAACACTTGATCAATTTCAATCTTTTTTGGATCAAATATCCACACAACCCATCCATGTTTCTGACCTAAATCACTCCCACATATATACTAAGCATAACCCTAGTCCTCATTCACGAAATTGAGCAGCCTAAAGGTAAGATCAAAAACACAAAAATCCTTCCAAAAGTCACATTCGGGTTTTCAAATTCAGGGCATTGCAAGGTATTTTGAAGACATAACAAGCTTCCTTGGACTCTTCTGATCATAAATCATCATCCATATGCATCTCATACGCACCCAATTGCTCAACCCGAATTCATCTTGACCTTGAATATATTTTTTTCGAATCCATTGATTTACTATGTTTAAACTGTTTTTGATTATTGTATGATGTTTAGAATGGACTATAGAACGATTCTGGGTGGTTCAATTGGATTTTCCTTACAGGTACAAGAATCCACCATGATTAGGGTTTTCGGCCCTCTTTAGGGTTTCACGATTTCCAAATGATAAATGGATTTGAAAGACATAGGACGATTGCAAAACTCATTAACAATTCAATAATATAATCAATTTGGTAAAATTTTGTTGTTTGGATTGAGTTTGTGATTCGCAGGGATGAAGAACTCGTAACAATATTCGCAGGAAAATTCAAAAGAAAATTCGCAGCAAATTTGAATGAAGAAGACGAAGTTTGGCGCGCTGGTAGAATTTGAATATTCGTTTTAATATTTTATGATTTTGTTTGTTATTTATTTCACAGAAGCAACACAGCTCAGTTGGTGTGCATATGCGTGTGTGGAGCAAAAGGTCATGGGATTGAAACCAGGCTCCAGCAATTTTTTTGTGTAAATTCATTTATGCAATGGACTTAAAATATAATGATTAGTAGCGCATGTATTATCAGGATAGCTCACCCAGCAGGATTGGTCATATGCGTGTCTCTTTGCCTAATAGGTCCTGGGTTCGATTCTATACCCAGGCCTTTTGTTGTTTTTTATGAATTTCCAGGTTTAAAGAACAAAGCCAATGGACGCTCATCCTTCTTGCACTAATTGCGTGCAGCCCAGTTGGTAGCCTCTCTCATTATCCAGGTAAAGGACCTGGGTTCAAATCCCAGGTCCTGATTTTGTAATTTTTCATTCTTTTTATTTTTAGTTATTATTTTCTTATATTATTCCCTATATTATTTTCATAAATAAATTCAAAATAAATTTCTAAATGACACATGCATGTATATACTATTTTCTCAAAAAAATCCAAATTAACTTTATAGTTCTCCTTATATTTTTTAGTAGACTATTATTATAAATTAAATCCTAATATTTTTTATATACATTAAAACCTTATTTAATTTTCAAAACCCTAATTTTTAAAACCCTAAAAAATATTTTCTAACATAAAACCTAATTCTAATTTTTTACATAATTTTATGTATATATATCTATTATAATTCTTGTAAATATATTTATAATTCAAATTAATTTTCTTTTAATGTTTAGAAATAATTTAATTTATGATAATTATATTTTTTGTATATGGTTAAAAATAATTTGTAAATATAATTCTAAACTATTTTCTTCATATATGATGTAAATACATTTATGTTATAATTTTTTTTTAGAGCAATTGAATTTATAATCAATAAAGATTAAATCTTATACTTCATTCTTCTCTTTATATAATATGTGTTTATTTAAAAATAATTGAATAAATAAGTTTTTTTGTAATTATAATATATATTTAAAATAATTTAATAACTTGTAGAATTGAAATAATTGTTTGTTCATATTTCTTTTAAATATAATTGTTTATAAATATTTGTTATTATTACTACTAACCATATAATTTATTTTGCTTTATAAATTTTATATTATTATTATTTCAATTAATTTTTATTATTCACTAACCACTCCTATTTTATTTTGCTTATTATTTAATATTATTGTTTATCACTAACCCCCTATTTTTATCTATTATTATTTATTGCTTATTTATTTATATTTTATTTATTTTTGCTATTTAATTATCTTGCTTATTATAATTTTGTAATTGTTTCTTGGATGTAAATTGTTTAATTATTTAATTATTATTATGGTTAGTAATTAGGGAGTGACAAAACATGTTTGTTATTTAAAAATAAATTTAGATAATTTTTAATATAAGATAATTAAATTAAACACGTCACACACGTAAGTCGATTTTAATCGCCGTCTCACTTCCTAAGGTTATCCCTCAAGTTGCCTACGAATAATGGTCAAGTGGGGTGTATAAAGCAAGTCCCTTAAAATAAAAAATCATCAAAGTCCCTTATGGTTGCCTTTACGAATCGAGTCCCTTCGAAATAAATGATGATAGTCCCTTCCTTATGCTTATTACACCCCACAATGGCCTTCAAAATCAAATTGTCCCTCACATGTCCCTTTACATCCAAAGTAAAGACTACCTTCTTCTTAATAGTAGGGATAGTCTTACCAAGGAAAGGATAAAGAATAAGAAAGACCTTAAACATTAGGGTAGGTTCCTCTTATGTACTTGCTCACTTCAAAATTTTTTTTCAAACTTAAACAAATTTCAAACAAATTTTCAAACAAGTTTCTTACACATCCGTACATGGATTATTATTAAACTATTCTGAAAATTTTTCTATTCACACACTACATTTTTAAAAACAATTTAAAGTGAGCTTAAGTACCTAAGAGCCCATGGATAACCATGGATGAAAAGGGTGCTAACACCTTCCCTTTTCATAACTTACCCCCCGGACCCAAAACATTCTCTTAAGGTCTTTCCTGTTCTTTTATAACCTTTCCTTTGGATAAAATAAAAGTCGGTGGCGACTCTTGCTATCCGCAACATTGCTTAAAGTCAGTTCTCCCACCGTGTTACACCAGCAACAATGAAAGAGTCCAACCTCATGTTAACCCTCCTGTATTTGGCCCACATCTCCATCCAGAGGTCAATATTCCTGCAAATGTTCAGGGGACTGCCACTGCAGGCAGGGTACTTCAAGAGGACCCCCAAGAGGATCAATTCACAGTAATGGGTGCTGGGGAAGAAGCTTATGATAGAAGGTTGGATGAGATAGCTGAGAAATTGAGGTCCTTAGAATCTCAAAACTCTTTGGGCTTCGACGTCATGGACATGGGCTTGGTAGACGGGGTCAGGATTCCCCATAAGTTTAAGCCTCCTTGTTTTGAAAAATACAACGGGACCTCATGCCCCCGGACTCATTTGCAATCATTTCTGGGAAGGCTGAAGGCCTATACTATGGATGAGAAGCTTTGGATGTTCTATTTCGAAGACAGCTTGACAGGAGCGTCAAGAGAATGGTACTCTCACTTGACAAGGGCAACTATTAGATGCTGGAAGGACCTGGCATAGGCCTTCATCAGACAGTATCAATACAACTTAGACATGGCACCCAACAGGACCCTCCTAATGGGAATGTCACAGTCGTCAAGAGAAAGTTTCCGAGAATATGCCCAGAGATGGAGGCAATTGGCTGCTGCTGTTCAGCCACCTATGTCTGAAAGGGAGATGGCTGATATGTTTATGAACACCCTCCAGGGGACTTACATCGATAGGCTAGCTGCTTTCTCCTCCACCAGCTTTGCAGATGTAGTCATAGCCGGAGAGAGAATTGAAAGCCTATTGAAGATGGGTAAGATCTCAGACAACGGTGCAATCTCATCCAGTAATGCAAGAAAGCCTTTTGCGGGCCCAAGAAGGACTGGTGAGACCAATGCCATCCACACCAACAGGGGTAGGCCCCAATATGTTCATAGGTCTGTGGCAGCAGTCACCATTCCCACTCCAGCTCATCCACAACCAGCTTATCCACCACCACAACAAAATTATCAGCAACAACCTCAGTACCAGCAACAAACTCAGTATCCCCCAAGGAACTACAGCAACACCAACAACAATAATCAGCAGAGACCATTTCAACAGAGGCCCTCTCAGGCCAATAGGGTGATTGATCCGATCCCGATGCCCTATGCCACATTGCTGCCACAACTCCTGAAACTCAACCTAGTTGAGCTAAGGACGTTGGCACCTCCAGATCTCAACAGTCTACCCAGGAATTATGATTCCAACGCCAGATGTGCCTTCCATTCAAATGCACCTGGCCACAGTACAGAAAAGTGCAGAGCCCTGCATATGAAGGTACAAGACCTGGTAGACTCAAAAGCTCTGAATTTCGCACCACCACCCAATGTCAACAAGAACCCCATGCCAAATCACGGTGGTCCCAGAATTAACGCTATTGAAGAAGACAAGCCGTCTTATTTAATAACCAGTGTGGGTCAGATCCGGACACCGTTGGTAGAAATCAAGGCTCAACTCCTCAAATGTCAAATGTTCCCGGGGTGTGAGTTGGGGTGTGCTTACTGCAATATTTCAGTTAATGGGTGCGATAACTTGAGGAATGGCATAGACGGTCTCATTCAGAGTGGCCAGCTTCAGATCACCACATCATTTCCAACAAATCCAGCAATCTCATCAGCAACGGTTTCAGAACCTCCCACAACTGCAGCAACCATTGTTCCAGACAATTCTTCGGCCTCAACAACAAGTACTTCATCTGTCTTCTCAACTGATCAGTTTTCAACAAATTTGCCTTCTACAACTTCAGCATCACTCCAATTTGAATCTCCTACAACAACATCCATCCTTCCGACAATGTCTCCTACAACACCAGCAACAAATCATGAAGATGTCTCAACTGTCACAATATTTTATGATCCAGAAAACAACTCTGCCTACAACTCAGAAAGTGCTGCTCCCACTAGAGCACCAGTCACAATTTATTATGATCCGCAGACTATCGCAGTTCCTTCCACAGCTGCAATCAGTCCAGTCACTATCACGGTGCCTGGACCGGTACCCTATGAAAGCAGCAATGCCATCCCGTGGCATTATGGCTCTGACCTGTACTGTGAAGGACAAAGAATCACTTTTGAATCATCAACCCCTGCACCACAAATTGACAATGTGGGAGGAGGCGGAGGCTTCACTCGAAGCGGACGTCTTTTCGCCCCACAAATCCAGAGACCCACTGCCGAAGCAGAAGCTGCTGCCAAGGCAAAAGGAAAAAGCCCTGTGCAGGAAGATCAAGCTGTTAAGGAAGCTTTGAAGACGCCCTTTGATCAAGAGGTTGATGAGTTCATGCGAATCATCAAAAAGAGTGATTATAAAATAGTGGATCAGCTTCATCATACGCCTTCCAAGATCTCAATCCTATCATTGCTTATGTGCTCCGAAGCCCATCGGAATGCACTACTCAAAGTCTTGCACGCAGCTTACGTGCCTGAAGAGATCACTGTCAATCAGCTGGAAGCTGTAGTTGGAAATGTTAATGCTAGTCACGGACTAGGGTTCACCAATACTGATTTGACAACGGAAGGCCGCAACCACAACAAAGCCTTGCACATAACCATGGAATGTAAAGGTGCTGTCCTTTCCCATGTGCTGGTAGACACAGGGTCATCCCTCAATGTCTTACCTAAGAAGGCCCTGGTGAAGCTAGAATATGACGGATTGGCGTTGAGACCCAGCAACCTGGTGGTGAGAGCCTTTGATGGTTCAAAAAGATCGGTTCTGGGAGAGATCGAATTACCCGTGACAATTGGCCCACAAACCTTTACAACTATCTTCTATGTGATGGACATTCAGCCCGCCTACAGCTGTCTGTTGGGTAGGCCATGGATTCATGCTGCTGGCGCCGTGACCTCTACCCTTCACCAGAAGTTAAAATATGAGTGGGAGGGTCAAATCGTTACAATCTGCGGAGAGGAGGACATTTTTGTCAGCCACCTGGCTACTTATAAGTACATTGAAATGGACGGGGAGATCCATGAAACAATGAGTCAGGGGTTCGAAGCTTTGAATGTGAATGAAACATCTGCTGTGCCTGGAACTTCTATATCATCATACCAACAAGCCCGGAAGGTTGTTGAGGGAGGAAACGCCCAAGGCTGGGGCAAACTGCTATCGGTGGAGAAGAAAGAGGATAGATTTGGGTTGGGTTACAAACCAACTCAACAAGATCAAGCAGCGGCTGCGAAAGAGCCCAACTTTGTGAGTGGGGGGATGCTCACCCCTGATGCTGTCAACTGTCTGGAAGACGAGCTGGAAGAAGAACGCAACCTGGAAAGCTGGATTCGTCCAAAGATCCCGGGGAGCAGTATCTCGAACTGGTCTTCCCAGGAAATTATAAGAGTTACTCATGCAGAGTAATTATTATTTCCTGTATTTTTATAGCATGCATCAAAGTCTTGCATCTTGCCCAAGATGACAAGACTCATTTTGTAATCGGGCCATCTGTACTTTTTGTGCAAACAAGATTAATCAATGAAACATCAGACATCTTTTTGCAAATGAGTCTTTTTCTTTTCCACTCACTGTTTTTCCATTTTTCTTTTTGTACAAAAAATAAAATAAATGGCAGTGTTTTCAAAATGACAACTTTATTTCACTTTTTCTAAGCAAGATTAAAATCAATCACTAAAATGAACAAACTAAACCCTTGCAGAGTGTGCCTTCCAGACAACACCGACAACAGCACGGCTATGACTTCGTATGACTTTGACAATCCAATCAATCAAGCCGATGAAGGGGTTGAAGAAGAGTATGAGCTTCCTGAAGAGCTAGCCAGGTTGTTAAGACAAGAGGAAAAGGTTATTACTCCTCACCAGGAGGAAGTTGAAGTGATTAATCTTGGTACAGATGAAGACGTGAAAGAGGTTAAAATCGGGGCCTGCTTGCAAGACTCAGTGAAGAGACAACTGATTGACCTGCTTCAAGAGTATGTGGACGTGTTTGCTTGGTCTTATCAGGATATGCCAGGGTTGGATACCGATATTGTTGTGCACAAGCTGCCTTTGAGAGAAGAATGCCCACCGGTTAAACAGAAACTGCGCCGTACTCGCCCAGACATGGCAATGAAAATCAAGGAAGAGGTACAAAAGCAATGGGACGCCGGGTTCCTTGCTGTAACTAGCTATCCACCGTGGGTTGCTAACATAGTACCTGTGCCTAAGAAAGACAGCAAAGTAAGGATGTGTGTTGACTACCGGGATCTGAACAGAGCCAGCCCGAAAGATGACTTCCCATTACCTCACATTGATGTATTGGTTGATAATACGGCTCAGTTCTCGGTATTCTCCTTCATGGACGGATTTTCAGGATACAATCAGATCAAAATGTCACCTGAAGACATGGAGAAGACAACATTCATTAAACCTTGGGGCACATTCTGTTACAAAGTGATGCCATTCGGACTGAAGAATGCTGGTGCAACATATCAACGGGCTATGGTGACATTATTCCACGATATGATCCATAAAGAAATAGAATGTTACGTGGATGACATGATTGCCAAGTCCCTTACTGAAGAAGACCACCTGGTAAATCTATTGAAGTTATTCAAGCGTCTGAGGAGGTACCAATTAAAGCTGAACCCCAACAAGTGCACATTCGGGGTGCGATCTGGTAAGCTGCTGGGTTTTATTGTAAGCGAGAAAGGGATTGAAGTTGACCCTGATAAAGTCAAAGCCATCCAAGAGATGCCTGCACCGAAGACAGAGAAAGAAGTTCGAGGGTTCTTAGGTCGATTGAACTACATTTCACGGTTCATATCCCACCTTACGGCTACCTGTGAACCCTTGTTCAAGTTGTTAAGAAAAGAACAGACGGTCAGGTGGAATGAAGACTGCCAGAAGGCTTTTGACAAGATCAAAGAATATCTGCAAGAACCTCCAATCCTTATGCCTCCAGTTGAAGGAAGACCTCTGATCATGTACTTGACAGTATTAGAAGAGTCGATGGGGTGTGTGCTGGGCCAGCATGACGAGTCTGGTCGAAAAGAGTATGCAATATACTACCTAAGCAAAAATTTTACCGACTGTGAACAGCGTTATTCACTGCTCGAGAAAACTTGCTGTGCTTTAGCGTGGGCTGCTCGCCGACTGAGGCAGTATATGCTGACCCACACCACTTTGTTGATATCAAAAATGGACCCAGTCAAGTACATATTTGAGAAGCCAGCTCTTACCGGACGGGTTGCGAGATGGCAAATGATTCTTACAGAATATGACATCCAATACACATCTCAGAAAGCCATCAAGGGCAGTGTATTGTTTGAATATCTTGCTGAGCAACCCATTGATGATTACCAGCCTATGAGGTTTGACTTCCCTGATGAAGACATCATGTTCATTAAAGCAAGAGATCATGAAGAGCCTGTTCACACTGAAGGGCCTGACCCGGAAGAAGAATGGACTATGATGTTTGATGGGGCTGTCAACATGAATGGTCGTGGTGTTGGTGCAGTACTCATTACACCTAAGGGAGTTCACATGCCTTTCTCGGCAAAACTCACTTTCAACTGCACTAACAACGAAGCTAAATACGAAGCTTGCATTATGGGTCTTGAGGAAGCCATTGACCTCAGGATCAAGACATTGACTGTATTCGGAGATTCAGCTCTGGTAATCAATCAAACCAATGGCAAATGGTACACCCATCAGGATCATCTGATACCTTACAGGGATTATACAAGGAGGTTATTGACTTTCTTCACAACAGTCAAGCTTGAGTATATCCCTCGGGACGAGAATCAGTTTGCAGACGCTCTTGCTACCATTTCATCCATGATCAAAGTTCAAGCCGCCAACTTTGTACCTCAGATCTCAGTGTCCAGACTCGACAGACCGGCATATGTATTTGCAGCAGATGTTGTCAAAGATGATACGCCTTGGTTCCATGACATTAAATGCTTCTTGGAGGATCAAGCATACCCACCTGGGGCATCTTCCAATGATAAGAAGACTTTGAGAAGGCTTGCTGGTAGTTTCTTTCTGAACACCGATGGGTCTTTATACAAAAGGAACTTTGATATGGTACTCCTCAGATGTGTTGATAAGACGGAAGCAGATTTGTTGATGCATGAAGTGCACGAAGGATCCTTTGGTACCCACGCGGGAGGGCATGCCATGGCTAAAAAGTTGCTAAGATCAGGTTATTACTGGATCACAATGGATGCAGACTGTTGTGCCTATGCCAGGAAATGCCACAAATGCCAGATCTATGCAGATAAAGTGCATGTACCTCCCAATCCTTTGAACATAATGTCTTCACCCTGGCCCTTTGCTATGTGGGGCATTGATATGATTGGCAAGATCGAGCCAACTGCTTCAAATGGCCACAGATTCATCCTGGTCGCCATTGACTATTTCACCAAGTGGGTTGAAGCAGCCTCATATGCAAACGTCACCAGGCAAGTGGTAGCCAGATTTCTGAAAAGAGATATCATCTGTCGGTATGGAGTTCCCGAGCGGATCATTACTGATAATGGTTCCAATCTCAACAATAAAATGATGGCAGAGCTATGCCGGGACTTCAAGATTCAACATCACAATTCTTCTCCTTACAGGCCAAAGATGAACGGCGCTGTTGAGGCAGCAAATAAGAATATCAAGAAGATTGTGCAGAGGATGGTAGTCACTTACAAAGACTGGCATGAAATGCTACCATTTGCCTTGCATGGGTACCGCACGTCAATCAGAACATCCACTGGGGCAACACCGTATCAGCTTGTGTATGGTATGGAAGCAGTCCTACCTGTTGAAGTTGAATTACCCTCCCTACGGGTACTAATGGATGTTAAACTGAGTGAAGCAGAATGGGTTAGGACCCGATTCGAACAACTGAGTCTGATTGAAGAGAAAAGATTGGCTGCGATCTGTCATGGGCAGCTATATCAGAAAAGAATGAAGAGAGCCTTCGATCAGAAAGTCAGGCACCAAGGATACCAAGTGGGAGATCTTGTGCTGAAAAGAATCCTTCCTCCTCATACAGACCACAGGGGCAAATGGACTCCAAATTATGAGGGACCATTTGTGGTAAAGAAAGTTTTTTCCGGTGGAGCACTGATGCTCAGCACCATGGATGGCGAAGATTTCCTGTCCCCTGTGAATTCAGATGCAGTTAAAAAATACTTCGCATAAAAATGACCCGCTGGACATAAAAACAGAATGTAAGTCCAGGCAAGAATAGGGCATCCCGGCGAGTCAAAAACAGAATAAAAGACTCGGGCAAAAATAAGGGAAAATAAACAAAAGAATGTACACCCGCTGAGTTGAAAAGCCGCATTGGACAGCTCAGGCAAAAATGGGTATCCCGATGGATCGAAAACCCGAAAGGGCGATCCATGCAAAATAAGGGAATAAGCGAACAACTGCATTCTGAATTCGTCTGTATCGTCTACAACTTGGCAAGCTTCAATCAGAATCAGCCTTCTTCAGAAAGCAAGACGAGAAGAACGTCATTGTCATACGAGTCATAGCAGAAGAGGAAGCTCCTTAAAGCGTCGTCAACACTGCCAGCATTTTGTTTCTCAATTTGTAACAACCTCCTCATTTCAGGGGACTTGTTCCTTTGACTGTATCTCGCCAATTCAGGGCATGTGAATTAATAAAGTCAGATTTTCAGTCATGTCTCGTTTTGTACATTTTTATTTGCAAAAAAATGTCTGATGTCTTAAAAGAAAAAACTGATTGCATAAGAATACAGATGTTTATCTTCGAATAAAAAAACATGCTTGCAGGAAATGTGTTTACTCTCAGAAGTATTCTAAACTCCTATGACGGAATCCAGTAAGGGATACCTCGGGATTATCTTGTGCGTTTCTCTATCTTTTTCAGGATTGCAGTTATCCAGAACGCGACTTGGGGCATGAAAACTTTATCCCAGCAAGCCGACAAATCAACACTCAATTTTAGCACCCGAAGTGCTCTCTCCCCAGCTGAGTTGCCTCTCATGGCTTCCCCAGCTGAGTTGCCTTTTATTATCTATCCCCATCAGAATTGCCAGGCATCGCAAAAGGCACATATATCCCCGGATGAGTTAAGGATCCCCTTCAGCGGAATCCCTAGGAAGGTCTCAATGATCTCTCTTTCTCCCCAGCCGAGTTGCCTTTTATCCTCAGCCGGAGCACAAAAGTCAGGGAACCATCTCCCCACAGAGTCCCAGCCTCTATCCAGAAGAGCAACGCATAGAAGATCATAACAGAGTGAAGAAAGCTTCTACAAACCCCAGCTGGGTCTCTCATTTACGCGGAATATGTCTATCATTGACATATATCCCCAAGCAGATATCATCTCATCAAATCTACTAATGATCTCATCCCCAGCTGGGATGTCCATTTCAATAGATCGATCAAAGATCTTCGCAGCAGTGGGACCCGGATCCCGGTTTGGTACCTTTGCACAATCATAGCATTTGCATCATATTCACCCACAAAGCGTAGCATTCCGTTTTAACACGGAGCATTACGGCAAAAATCCAACACATAGCATAATCATAAGCCATGTTTTGAATCCAACACTTGTGAATAATGACAGTTCATCAACGTACAGAAAATCCCCACCAGAGTCCCAGCAAAAGCAGCTGCCTCTCAAATTACAAACACCAGTATATACTCCTTTTGGCACCCGCCCGTGCCATCTTTCCCCAGTAAAGTCGCCTGAACACCCTTTACAAACAAGATCACTCGTATTACAGACACGTCCTGACCCCCGTCCGTGTCATACCCCAGCAGAAAGCCAAAGACATCCTCTTTGCACTCACATATACCTATATACACCTTCTCGACACCCGTCCGTGTCATTTCCCCAGCGCAGTCGCTTATACTTCTACAACCCATATGCTTGTTATTTCTACACTTTTGGACACTCGTCCGTGTCACTCTCCCCAGCAGATAAACACGCATCTATACAATACTCATACTCACTACTCATGGTACACTCATACAGATATTCGTCCGTATCTTGTATATACTTATATATCCCCACAGATTCAACTTTGGTCCATGTTCTCTGTTAACCAGAAGGTACTCGTCCGTACCATCATCTCAGAACATGCGTCAAGAGTTTGTTTCTACATGATACTCGTCCGTATCATAGTCTTAAGGATGCTCGTCCGCATCTTTAATCCATACACCGTGTCAAACACTTATGTCTTCTTGAACATAGATACTCGTCTGTGTCTGCTTTTCCCCAGAAGAGTCCTCTCAGATTCAACGCTCGTCCGTGTTCTTTGTTAACCAGTTGATACTCGTCCGTATCATCATCTCTGAACACGTGTCAGTATTTGTTTCTACCCGATACTCGTCTGTATCGTAGTCTTAGGGATGCTCGTCCGCATCTTTAATCTATACACAACATCTAAACACTTATACCTCTTGTTTCTTGGATATAAACACTCGTCCGTGTTTACTACTCCCCAGTAGATCGCCAACAAAGCATATTTCCTTTTATCTAACACTCGTCCTGTGTTGTGATAAATCCTGAGAGCAGCCGTACCCTGCTAGGTGGTCGTCCTCCACCTCTTGATGGTCGTCCTCCATCATGCTCATCCGATGGCCGTCCCCATCGTTGATTTTAGCAGCCGTCCCCTGCTAGGTGGTCGTCCTCCACCTCTTGATGATCGTCCTTCATCATTTTATCCAATGGCCGTCCCCATTGTTGATTTTTGGTTATCTAACATTCGTCCTATGTTATGACAAACCTCGAGAGCAGCCGTCCCCTGCTAGGTGGTCGTCCTCCACCTCTTGATGGTCGTCCTCCATCATGCTCGTCCGATGGCCGTCCCCATCGTTGATATTTTCGGCAGCCGTACCCTACCAGGTGGTCGTCCTCCACCTTTGATGGCCGTCCCCATCATATTTCTTTTATTCCCAACAGAGCAGCCGTCCCCTGCTAGGTGATCGTCCTTCACCTTTGATGGCCGTACCCCATCATCTGTTTATTTCATTTATTCTTTAACCCGATGGCCGTCCCCGTCGTGGTCCCTTTTCCTTTTTTAGCCCGATGGCCGTCCCCGTCATGGTTTACTTTACTTTATGGACTTGATGGCCGTCCCCGTCATGAGTCATTAATTCCCAGAGAATCTTACTTTATCTTGATGGCCGTCCCCATCATAATTTTATTTTTCCCCAGCTAGTCGGCCGTCCCCGTCTTAGCTTTACCTTTTATCCCCAGCATGTCGGCCGTCCCCGTCATTGCTTTATTTTCAGCACCTTCCCAGCATGTCGGCCGTCCCCGTCATCGCTCTTTACCCAGCAGTCGTCCTCTGCTCGACGGTCGTCCTCCGTCGCCCACACTTTAAAATATACTTTATTCCCTTTTTACAATCTATATCCCTTTTCTTCTTCGTTCTGTGAGTGCAAATTTTGGACTGTCTTTGGTATTCAACCACAAGTTGTCTTGTTCGCCTGTTAAGTCGTCGCTTACAACCTGCACAGCTAACTCGTGTTTGAATAGGGGCAGCTGTAAACACCCCAAATTTGCCCTCACCCATTCACACCATGGCTTGTGATCATTTCATATGCATAAACACAATCATATCATCTCACATCTCATTTTTGATTCACTGCATAGTTTCTAAGTCATCTGCACCTAGGGTTTGTGATCTGAGCAATCCAAGAGCTTCTTGAGCCACTCCAAAGGCAACCAATCACTTCAAAGGGGTCCATGTGTGTTCTTATACCATATTACATCCTCTCAAAGTCAAGAATTCCAGAGAATCACAAGAACTGGGATTGGTATGGAGGCAGAGCCAGGCTAGACTGCACAGTTGACCTAAATTAGGGTTTTGGTTTCAGAGGCCATAACTCCAAATTTTTTGGTCATTCTTGTTTCCATTGGTCTCTATATGGTATAGGGAGTATGCATGTCAATTTTCATGAAGAAATTCCATGGGGAAGTCATCTGATCAAGGGTTGACTTTTCAGACAAGTCAGTGTAAAATCAGGGCATCTGAGGCCCCCAATGACCCAACCAATGGGTGATCTTCATCATTTTGAGTGTATATGATCTTTATTTGATCATGGAAGAGGGTTGAAGTTCACAAAAATCAAGAATTTGGAGTTTTTGCAAATGTTGACTTTTTGGGCATAGTTGACTTTTCAAGAATGTGTCATTTTAGGTCATTTTTCAAGCCTTGATTCTTGATCCAAAAATGCTTCAAATGGAAAAACTTTGGTCATGAAAGTTTTAGATTACATCTTTCCCTTTTCAAAAAGTACCAGAACATGATCAAATTCTTCTTGGATCAAAAGTTATGGTGTGACAAAGTTGGCAAAAATCATTGATTTTCAAGGCATGCTTCAAATGTGAATTTTGCAAAATCATGAACCAAAGCCAATTGTAACTTCTAATTCACTTCAAACCAGTATGCAAACATCACATAGGCCTTAAAAATCAGAATTGGACCAAAGTTTCTCATGTCCATGGTTTGTGTAACAAGACTTTTTCATGAAGTTTCAAAAGCAAGCAACTTGCAAAAACTATCATCACATCTCACCCACTTGATTTCTTGGATGCTGAACCAGCCCTAGCTTCTCTCCATGCCATGCTGCGCCAGTCCATGTACTTATGCTAGCCTAGAACCAAGCCCATGCTTTCCTTACACCAAAGTTGACATTTTGCAAAAGTGAACTTACCAATCAATAAAGCACATGTCATGTCATCTGACCAATGAGAGAGGTTTATGTGGACAAAGAGCAAGACATTTCATACACCAAGCAAGGCTGAAACACACAACAACATCACATACTCAAACTCACTCCATTTTGCAAAACTCTTCGAATTTCTCTGTCCAGCTCACAAACATCCAAACTTTTTCCACACTTCAACTCACCTTGCCCCATTGAGTAGAAACCAGCCAAGAACCAGGCCTGAAACAAGCCATAACACCATTTCACCATTTTCACTCCAACTTGCAGTTTCTTTCGAAACTCACTCCACAGTCCACAAACATCAAAACAAACTCCATAGACCTTCTCCACTCATCATCTGGACCACAAACAACCACCTACATTGGCCTGAAACTGCCTGAATCATCATTGCCATGTTCAACTGAGTGTGAGCAGAAGTTACTCAAACTTTTCATCCAGCCAATATAAATTTCTCCTGAGCACTCAAGCATCATCAAGAGGTCATAAGGAGTAGATTTCACCAAGAGAGGAAGTCAGAAAGTAGCTGGAGTGAAAGTTTCGAATCTCAGGTAGCTCAAGAACTTTTTTTCCAGAAATGGATTTTTAAGTTCTAAACTTGTTCTACATGTCTTCCTGATCATGAATATGCTTTTAGTTTTTGAAATGGTGATGAAATGAGAGTTTAATTGATCTCTGAAACTCAGTTGACCTAATTTTTGATTGCTTCGATTCAGCCTTGTTAGGAAATATAAATTTGTTTTGATTAGGGGTTTTGGTTCGTGAGTGAGTGGGGATCATTTCCCAGTTTTTAGATTTCGTTTTAGTTAGGTTTTTAGAGTTTTGGGGATTCTCAGGGGGGATGCTGGCCGGAGAAGACGACCGGAAGTCTTCTCCGGCAGCCTGAATGTCATTATGCCCTAATCCAGTCATTAATTCCCATTTGAATTCTGAGCGTAGGATGCCTTTGACCTGTTGACTTCCCGCGTGGATGGAAGGCTCAGATTCATTTGATTAGCCCTAATTCATTTAATTAGTTTAATTAATTCGTATTTAGGTTAATTGGCTCAGATGCAACCCCAGCCGTCCAGATGCGCGCTGGTCAACCAATTCAAACCCAGGATCAATCTCAGCCTTTCCTTTCGTTTACCTTTCCTTTTATTTAATTTATTTTCATTTTCTTTTTCATTTAACTTGCATATTTAATTTAAAATAGTAAAAAATGTCTAAAAATTATGAAACTTTTTCTCATAAGTTTTATTAATTTTTATGACACAAAAATATTTTTATTTTTATTTTTATCATTAAAAAAGTATTTTTAAATATTTAAAAGATTATTTTTAATTAATTAATGGAAATTAATTTATTAAAAATACTTTTAAGTATCTAAAAATCACCAAAAAATTCATGAAATGTTCTAAGACATTTAGAAACATTGTCCAACCTTCAAACCAAATTTCTTTTTTGATCTTGATGCATTTTGAGAATTTTTCTTTGAATTAAAATCATTTTTGTGCATTATTTTGATCCTAAGTTCAAAAAATCATTTCTGCCTATCCATGAAGAGTTGGACATTGATTCTTCTTGCATTGCATTGTGTTTAGCATGTAGTTTTTGAGATAAAATGGCCATGATTTGATTCCTCATTTTCAATTTGTTTGACATTTCTTTTGTTTAGGAACCCTAAAAACCCTAGAATCTTAGAAAAATCATAACTTGAGATTGGTTAGGAGTTGAGACCTCTCCTTTGGGCATTGGTTTGGTATGGGATTAGGGGTCCTTTGTGTGGCATTTTCAATTTTTTATCTTAGGGTTTGCTTCTGATTTTGATTTTTGTTTGATGTTTGGTTCATAAACCCTAATTTGGGCTTCCATATGCATCCATCTTGCATTCTCTTGCATAACATGACTTGCCATGACATTCCATGCTTCCATGTGAATCATTTGACATCATAAGACATCTTGCAAGCATGCTTGATCATTGCATCATGTATTTGCCATGTTGTATGTCATTTGCATCTCATAACTTTTCATGTATGTTTATGGTTCTTAACCTGCCCCATTTGCATCCATTTGTCCATGTGATCATCTCCATGCCTTGATTCATGTTTGCATCATCCTATAACATCATTAGCATCATGTATATGCTTCTGGTTTTGTTTCTCATCATGTCATCTCATTCCATTTTGCATTGCATTGCATTTCTTTTCTAACCTTTTCAGGTGGTAAGTGACTTGAGAAGTGAATTTGCCTTCACTTCTCATAACTTTTCTTTTCATATCTCTTGCATCCATTGCTGCATTTTTGTTTGTGTTTAAGTTTGAGCTTGCTCATTCTTCCTCTTCCCACTTTCTTTCTTCAAGTGACTTGACTTCTTGAGTGAAGCAAGTCACTTTGCTTCTCTTGATCCTTTCATCTGCTTCCTGGTGGTTTCTCTGAAGATCTTTCTTGTAGACCTCACAAACCTTAGGAACAACCAAGCATGACAATGATTAGGGTTTTGATTAGTCTCCCCTCTTAGTTTTACCTTGGTGTCTCATTGAGTCTTCTCTTCTCACCTCATAATCAGGGACTAAACCCTAAAGGCTTTAAGGCTTTGTGATTAAGCTTATGCCTGCATCCTTCTCTTAGGATGGAGTGTATAACTTTAATCCTAAGTGTTAAACCCTTAATGTGTTTAAATCTCTTAATCAATCCACTTAATAATCATCAAGACATCACACTTGTAACTTGGGCCTTGCGTTAGGGTTCTAATTCTTCCTTAACTGGTTAAGAAGGACCAACCCTAGTGTTAATGGACAAGTCCCCCTCAAGTTGTCTTACAAACCATAAAAATCACTTCATCATCTTATCATTAACTAAAATCCACTTAATAAAGGCTTTGTTTTGTCATGAGTTTAATCCCTAATCATGGATTAAGTTGAGGAGCTTTCCTCAGCTTAAACATTCTTATCTATTATCCTTCTATTAGGATGGTGTAATGAGTCTGTTTAATCCCTGATTATGGCTTAGTCTCATTACTCAACACTAAACAAAAACCACAAAAACACCTAAATAATCACAAGTAGGTTAATGATCTTGATTCTATATCAAAGGTGATTAAGTGTGAGAAGCTGACTTCACACTTAAGGTATTCTCATTACCCCTAATCAGAGGGAAGATGTGATGAGTTTACTAACCCCTTGGTTTAGACTTAAGCTCATTAACTTATGACAAATCTTCAAAAGCAATAAAAGACTGAAAACACAAAAACAAACAATAATCGTCTCCTCCGGGATTCTTTTCTCATCTCATTCACTCATAATCGAGAACTTGCTTCTTCCGTCTAATGCAAGACAGTTAGCATCTGTGCCAGACAGATCATACACTTGAGCATAGGCAAGCAAGCAGTTCACAAGTCAGTTCATCTTTCAGTCTCTTTGGGTCGAACTACGGTGTTCTGACTTCCTCATTGCACGAGAGGATACGTAGGCATAACTTAACGGTTATCGAACAAAAGTCTCTGTATATTCCCCCTCTTTCCAGCATCTTTCTCTTAGCCTCATTATCATGAGCAATTCATTCTCATTCTTACACTGACACATCATTATACACTTCACTTCACTTTACACTGACACCTGTACATCCTTTTCCAGCCTTTCATACACAAATTGCACTGACACTACCCCTTTAAAACACAAATCTTTTAAGCGTGGATCCCGTCGAGTACGGCGGACAATCTGGGTGCTAATACCTTCCCAGGTTGTAACCAACCCCCTTTCTCAGTCTCTCTGGTTCGCAACCGTCTTATCCGTTCTTTTTCTAGGTCTATGCAGCATTGCCTTTCCCTCGGGATAAAAATGCCTAGCTGGCGACTCTATTCTTCTCCAGTGAGTTCACGGCTGTGTGTTCTCACTGTCCCTTTCGCCGACCATTCGCGTCTGTACCTTTATCTGGGCCTGGTCCCATTTTATCGGGAGCGACAAGTAACTAAGAGCCCATGGATAACCATGGATGTAAAGGGTGCTAACACCTTCCCTTTACATAACCTACCCCCCGGACCCAAAAATCTTTTAAAAAGGTCTTTCCTGTTCTTTTATGCCTTTCCTTTGGATAAAATAAAAGTCGGTGGCGACTCTTGCTATCCGCAACATAACTAAAGTCAGTTCTCCCACCGTGTTACAGAACTGGCGACTCTGTTGGGGATTTAAATTAAAGAGGGGTACCCTTAGGAATTAGATCACTTTAAATTGTTTGCCTTGTTTGCTTTATATTATCTTGTTGGGCTCTTATGTGTGAAAGATCCTAACCCGGATCTAGTGTACCTTAGGTAAATGGCAATAGACCAAGGAAACTGTACGGCGTATACCGATATGGTTGATCTGGTGGCCATAGTTAGTGTGACTTCTTGGTTGGTGCTTATGTTCCTTAAGTCAAGTTGAGGATAATATGAGGCTGCCATATGTTGTCAATGCACTAACTAACTTTTAGAACCCTAGTAATCCCATCTTGGCCTTTAGAAAGTAGTGAGATAACCGGCTTTGGTGCATACTGAAGTTGGTTGATACTCGATACTACGCTCATTGAGATTCTAAACTTGGAGGGTTTTGGTTGGCAAGTAAGTTGCCTACTGAACAACCACCCTTGTGAAGGATCAATGATATTGAGATCCTTTAGAACCTGGTTACTTTTGTAGGACAGGATGAACCATCTAACTTCAGGGGAGGGTACTTACCTTTAAACCTCATGCAAGCCTTTAAACCTAGGGCTATTGTGTGACTTGTTTGTGTATGCCACATGTTTGTGATTGAGCATAACATCATGACATCATCATGCATCATAAGCATAGCATTTTCACTAACCATTTCAAGGACCAAAGGATTTATCTTTGTTCTTTATTGCAGGTCATGGCTTCTGCTCGTAGAAACACTATCAGGATCAACTTTGTAGGGATACCTCCTAAGCTTAAAGAGTTGGTTCCTCAAGTGTCTGATCATTCCCAGTTTATCAAGAGACATGGTCACCTATTGGATCTAGTCACCTCAGGATTCAATGAAGACATGATGAGTGTCCTGTTCCAGTTCTTTGACCCTAAGCACCATTGCTTCACATTCCCCGACTATCAGCTGGTTCCTACAATGGAAGAATTCTCTAAACTTCTGGGTATACCTGTTCTTGATCAAAGACCCTTCACAGGCTTGGAGAAAGAGCCTAAACCTGAGGTTATTGCTGCAGCTCTACATCTGAAGAAGTCTGACATTGTTCTAGAAACGAGAAGCGGAGTTAAGGGTATTCTTGCTAAGGTATTAATGGATAAGGCTCGAGTGTTCTTGAAGGCTATGAGCTATGATGCTTTTGAGGAGATCTTAGCCTTGCTGATTTATGGCTTAGTGTTGTTCCCCAATCCAGATCAGTTCATAGACGTTCATGCCATCAACATATTCCTGAGTCACAATCCAGTGCCTACATTACTTGGGGACATCCTACACTCTCTTCACACCCGTACTACAAGGGCAAGAGGAACTTTGATGTGCTGCATACCTTTGCTTTCTAGGTGGTTTATTTCTCACCTTCCTCGCTCAGTAATGAAGAATGAGCAAGGGTTCAGGTGGTCCAAAAGGATCATGTCACTCTCGCATTCAGATATTCATTGGTGCTCCAGATCTATGGAGAATGTCACTATCATTGACCGTTGTGGGGAGTTTCCTAATGTGCCACTTCTAGGCATAGGAGGAGGCATCACCTACAACCCCTCTCTAGCTTTACGACAGTTTGGTTACGCTCGGAGTGATAGCCCACATGACATGTTGATTCAGGGCATTGTGTTTGACTACGACAACGATCTTCAAGGTTACCGTCAGAGATTCATACGAGCATGGGGAAAAGTAAACAGGGTTGACAGCAAGACACTGGAGCCTAAGTACACTATTCCTATGGAAGCTTATCTCAGATGGGTACGATCTCGTGCTCAGACTCTCATGATGCCATATCCTGCTATCCTGCCAGTTACCATGGAACCTATTGCTGAAGGAGATACTGCTTATACCATCCTTCACCCAGACATGCCTACTGACATGGAAGATTTACAGAAGTCCTGGATCCAGTTGAAGGAGCAAAGGGATACTTTCGAGGATCATTACAAAGCAAGCCAAGAAAGAATCCTGGAACTAACAAAGCAACTTCACGAGGAACGGAATCTCAACTCATACCTCAACACAAAGAGGAAACGTCCATGGGAGACTTAAAACCCCATCCTTTGTATTTATTTCATTTCATTTTTTGTAAGCCCAAGAGGCAAAATAAATTTATCACTAATAAAAGTTTACCTTCTTGTTTGTCTAAGCAAATTTAAATCCTGTGGTCCTTGAAAACATTGCATATGCATTCACATATCATTTCATTACATCACAGGTTTATAATTGTGCACAGGTTTCTCATCTTCTCGCTGTTTATTTCAGCAATGGCTCTTGAACTATCAGTTAAGGATCTCCAGGCACAAAATGCACAGTTCCAAGAGCTGATCCTGAGCCTGACCAAGGGGCAGGATGAATTGAAGACACTGCTGGCCAAGAAGACTAAGAAGACTAGAAGGTCAGGTGGCCTGATCAACATGGGAAGAAGGTTCAAAGGTCTTGCCAAGACCAAAGAACCAGTTGAAGACTATGAATCTGAAGAGTCTGAAAAAGAGGGAGGCAGTCTCCACAACACTATGGGGGACTCTGATTCTGAGGCTAATTACTACCATGAGCCAAATGAAGACAAATTCAAGATGCTGGTGGATAGAATGGATGCTATGGAGTTGCAGAAGTCTTCTGGGCTGGATTTTGAAGATTTGAGTCTGATATCTGGGGTAGTCATACCCATTGGTTTCAAGGTTCCTACCTTTGTTGTTTATGATGGGGTCTCTTGTCCCAAGCTGCATCTGAGGTCTTATGTCAGAAGAATCTAACCTCACACTGCTGATAAGAAGTTGTGGATCCATTTCTTCCAAGAAAGCTTATCTGGAGCTCAATTGGAGTGGTATTACCAATTGGAAAGTGTCAATATCAGGGATTGGAATGATCTTGCTGAAGCTTTCTATAAGCAGTATCAATACAATGCTGACTTAGCTCCCACTTGCATGCAGCTACAAAGCATGTCTATGGGTGCCAAAGAAAGTTTCAAGGAGTATGCTCAGAAATGGAGAGACTTAGCTGGAAGAGTTCAACCCCCTTTAACTGACAGGGAATTGGTTGATATGTTCATGTGTACGCTGAATGGTCCTTTTTACAGTCATCTCATTGGAAGCTCATCATCTGGCTTTACTGAGTTGATAATGACAGGAGAACGCGTAGAAAATGGTATAAAGAGTGGCAAAATCCAAGTGGGTACTTCTTCATCAGGTACTGCAAAGAAGCCTCCCACTGGGAAGAAAGAATCCAATGCTGTTTACGGTCAACCTGATCGTAATAGAAGGCATCAATCTGTGAGTGCAGTTCATATTTCAAATCCAACTCCTGCAACAACAGAGCAGCCACAGGGTAACCAACAGAGGGCTAGAAGGCAGTTCACAAAGATCAACATGTCAATGGCTCAGGCATTGCAACACTTGTTGAAGGCTGAACTTATTACTTTGAAAGAGGCTCCTCAGAATCCTAATGTTACCTCTCCCAGGTACAATCCCAATGCACGATGCGCATATCATTCAAACTGTCAGGGACATGATACTAATAGCTGCTGGGTCTTGAAGAACAAAATTCAAGATATGATTGAGGCCGGAGAGATTGAGTTTGACCCTCCGGGTACTCCAAATGTGATTACTGCTCCAATGCCAAATCATGAGAAGACTATCAATGCCATTGATGAAGATTCACATATTTCCTCAGTTGCAGATTTGGTTACACCATTGTCTGTTATCAAGAAGAAGTTAGTACAAGCTGGGTTTTTTCCGGGTTGTCGTGAAGATTGTGTCTATTGTGAGTATAATCCAGATAGTAGTTGGAGGTTGAAGGACGGAATTCAACGTCTCATGAATAACTATACCATAGTGTTTGAGAGGACTCCATCGTCTGTAGAGAGTATGGTGGATCATATTACTAAAGGTAGGAGGACTGAAGAGGTTGATATGGTTGACAAAGTACCGGTAAGGATCACTTCAAAAGGAACTGTTAAAATCACTCATAAAGGTCCAATCAAGATTACTGCTGAAGGCCCTGTGAAGGTTGTTGCTGAAGCTAGAGTGGCTCCTATGGTCATTACCACTCCTGGTCCTATTCCGTATACGTCTGATAAAGCTGTGCCTTGGCATTATGGGTCAGATGTGTATATCCATGGTGTTAAGCAGGAACCCTTAGCTGATGTGCCTGTTGATGTTGACAATATTGCTGGATCTAGTAAGATCACACGAAGTGGAAGGGTTTTCTCTCCTCCAGTGACTTCCAAGAATGCAGTTACTCCTGCTGCTACCTCTACCACTGATGCTCGGGGCAAAGGTCCTGTTATTGAACCTATATCTACTAATGTGCCAGTTGTTGATGATCTCTCTAAGCAGATGGAAGAAGTATTAAAAATCATTCGCAAGAGTGATTATGACATTGTTGATCAGTTGGGGCATACTCCCTCCAAGATTTCTATGATGTCCTTGTTGTTGTGTTCTGAGGCTCATGCCAAGGCCTTGATCAAGTTTCTGAAGACTGCTCATGTACCCAATGCAATTTCTGTTGACCAGTTTGAGAATTGTGTTGCCCACCTGACCTATGATAATGGGTTAGGATTTTCTGATGCTGATTTGACCCCTTCCAAGAGGGATCATAACAGAGCCTTGCATATCTCAATTGAATGCAGGGGCACTACCCTGTCACATGTATTGATAGACAATGGTTCCTCTCTGAATGTGTTGCCCAAGGAAGTCCTGAATAAGCTGAGTCCTGAAGATGCTGTACTGAAGCCCAGTAGTATAGTGGTGAAGGCTTTTGATGGTTCTAGAAGAGTAGTGCATGGGGAAATTGATCTCCCAATCAAAGTTGGGTCTCAGGTTTTTAATGCTACATTTTATGTGATGGATATTCGTCCTTCGTACTCTTGTTTGCTTGGTCGTCCCTGGATTCATGGGGCAGGTGCTGTGACTTCTACTTTACATCAGAAGCTGAGATATCCGGTGGAGGGGAAGGTTGTTACTGTCTATGGAGAGGAAGGGTATATGATTAGCCATGTGAACACCTTTAAGTATCTAGAAGTGGAAGGTGAATACGTTGAAACTCCGTGTCAGACATTTGAAGTGGTTCCTTGGATCGTTAATGATTATGAAGCTCCTCCGGCTGTCAAGAAAGTTCTTGTGGTCACCAGAATACCTCCAACAATGGCCTCCCTCAAGGATGCTAGAGCTGTAGTGGATGAAGGTGGTTGTACTATTTGGGGTCAGCTTCCTGATATCCCATACAAGTCTGACAAATTTGGTTTGGGTTTCACTGCAGAGTCCCAGAAGGTTGTTTGTCGTGCTCGTGCTGTTCGAATCACCAATCAAGGGGTTATGAAAGATCAGATCAATGCTGTGGGTGACTATGATGAAGACTACAATCTGGATGCTTGGATTTTTCCTACTGTGGGTGCTGGACTCAATAATTGGAAAGCTGAAGATGTTATCCCTATCTCCTTTAGTCAGGAGTAAATACTATTACTGTGTTGTTTTTCTTAAGTTTGTAATTTCTTGAACAATTGAACTCTTAAGCCTTGTGCCTTGCCCGAGGCACAATGGTGTGCTTGTTACGGGATGTCATTTCATTTGCATACTTCATTCAATAAAAATCAGTGGACGTTTCGTTTTCGTAAATATTGTGTTCCTTGTCTTTCTTTTCTTTTATTTTTTGTTTTATCAGCTATGTGTTCTTACACACACCCACATCACTAAAATGCAGATCCTCATCCACTCTGGATCCTGTTGATAACAGTTCTACTATTGCCAATTATAACTTCGAGAATCCGATCTATCAAACTGAAGACGGAAATGAGGACGATTGTGAAGTACCTGTAGAGCTTGCTAGGTTGTTACAACAAGAAGAGAAAGCTATACAGCCACATGAAGAGCCAGTCGAAGTTGTGGATCTGGGAACTGAAGAAAACAGGAGAGAGGTCAAGATAGGGGCTGATTTAGAGGATAGTGTCAAGAGCAGATTGATTCAGATGTTACGTGAATATGTGGAAATCTTTGCTTGGTCTTATGAGGATATGCCAGGGTTGGATACAGACATTGTGGTTCACCGTTTACCAGTGAAAGAAGACTGTCGTCCAAAGAAGCAGAAGGTTCGTCGTATGCGTCCTGAAATGTCAGAGAAGATCAAAGCAGAGGTAATGAAACAGTTTGATGCAGGGTTCTTAGCTGTGACTTCTTATCCTCAGTGGGTTGCAAATGTGGTACCAGTTCCTAAGAAAGATGGTAAGGTACGTATGTGTGTGGACTACAGGGATTTGAACAAGGCTAGCCCCAAAGATGATTTTCCACTTCCTCATATTGATGATCTGGTAGACAACACTGCTCAGCATAAGGTATTCTCTTTTATGGATGGTTTCTCTGGTTACAATCAAATCAAAATGGCTCCTGAAGATATGGAGAAGACAACATTTGTTACACAGTGGGGCACCTTTTTCTATAAGGTAATGCCATTTGGTTTGAAGAATGCAGGGGCAACATATCAGCGTGCTATGGTGGCTTTATTACATGATATGATTCATCATGAGATAGAGGTATATGTGGATGACATGATAGCCAGATCCCAGAATGAAGAGCAACATCTTGATCATTTGCACAAATTGTTTGAGAGGTTGAAGAAGTACAAGTTGAGATTGAACCCAAACAAATGTACTTTTGGAGTTAGATCTAGTAAAATCCTAGGTTTCATTGTCAGTGGAAAAGGTATTGAAGTGGATCCTGCAAAAGTGAAAGCTATACGAGAGATGCCAGCTCCCCGTACTGAGAAGGAGGTTAGAGGTTTCTTGGGACGATTGAACTACATTGCAAGATTTATTTCCCAATTAACTGCCATCTGTGAGCCAATCTTCAAGTTGTTGAAGAAAGATCAGGTGATGGAATGGAATGACGAGTGCCAGACTGCCTTTGAAGAAATCAAGAGATATCTGCTGGAACCACCAATTTTGATGCCACCAGTTGATGGAAGACCCTTGATTATGTACTTAACAGTGCTAGACAACTCAATGGGATGTGTGTTGGGGCAACATGACGAGTCTGGTCGAAAAGAGCAGGCAATATACTACCTTAGCAAAAAGTTTACCGACTGTGAAACAAGATACTCACTGCTCGAGAAAACTTGCTGCGCTTTGGCATGGGCTGCTCGCCGACTAAGACAGTATATGTTGACTCATACCACCTTATTGATTTCAAAAATGGATCCAATCAAGTACATATTTGAGAAACCTGCTCTCTCCGGAAGAATTGCAAGATGGCAAATGATCTTGACAGAATATGACATACAGTATACTACTCAGAAGGCTATTAAAGGAAGTGTTGTGGCTGATCATTTGGCTCACCAAGCAGTGGATGATTACCAGTCAATGAGTTTTGAGTTCCCTGATGAAGACATTATGACTATTACCAAAGAACCTGGACAATATGACGGACCTGAACAAGGATCCCGATGGACTATGGTTTTTGATGGTGCCTCTAATGCACTTGGTAATGGTGTTGGTGTTGTGATCAGTTCCCCTGAAGGTTGTCATACCCCGATTACTGCCAGACTTTGTTTCTATTGTACCAATAACATGGCTGAGTATGAGGCATGTATCCTGGGTATTAAAGCTGCTATTGATATGAAGATTCAGTTCCTTGATGTGTATGGAGATTCAGCCCTGGTAGTAAGTCAGATTAAAGGAGATTGGGATACCAAGCATGATAACCTCATTCCTTACAGAGAGCATGTGTTGTCTTTGGTCCCACATTTCAAAGAGATTACCTTTGAACATATTCCACGGAGAGAGAATCAGTTGGCAGATGCCTTGGCCACCATGGCATCCATGTTTGAGATCAGCTGGGATGATGAAGCTCCCAAGATTACCATTGATAGATTTGAGAAGCCTGCATACTGCAATGAGATTGACACTGAAGGGGCAGAGGAGAAACCTTGGTTCTATGAAGTGAAAAGATATCTTGAAGCTCAGGAGTTCCCTGAAGGGGCATCTGTCAAAGATAGGAAATTTCTGAGAAGGTTCTTTGCTAAGTTCTTTTTGAGTAATGGCATTTTGTACAAGCGCAATCATGATTCAACTTTGCTTCGTTGTGTGGATAAGAAAGAAGCAACTGAGATTATGGAAGATATGCATGATGGGATCTTTGGCACTCATTCTACTGGTCATACTATGGCAAAGAAGATATTGAGAGCAGGTTACTATTGGTCTACCATGGAAGCTGATTGCTATCAACACTCCAGAACTTGTCACAAGTGTCAAATTTATGCTGATAAAGTACATATACCTCCATCACCATTGAATGTGTTGACTGCTCCTTGGCCTTTTGCCATGTGGGGCATTGATATGATTGGTGAAATCAAACCTACTGCTTCTAATGGACATCGTTTCATCCTGGTTGCTATTGATTATTTCACGAAGTGGGTAGAGGCAGCTTCATTTGCATCTGTTACTAAGAATGTTGTGGCTCGATTCATTAAGAATAATCTCATATGTAGGTATGGCATCCCTGAAAGGATTATTACTGACAATGGCTCTAATCTGAACAACACTATGATTACTGATCTCTGCACGCAATTCAAGATTAGGCATCACAACTCTTCTCCGTATCGTCCAAAGATGAATGGGGCAGTTGAAGCTGCTAATAAGAACATTAAGAAGATTGTACAGAAGATGACTGTTACTTACAAGGATTGGCATGAGATGTTACCATTTGCTCTTCATGGTTATCGCACTACAATACGTACTTCAATAGGGGCAACCCCATTCTCCTTAGTCTATGGTATGGAAGCAGTTCTGCCCATTGAAGTTCAGATTCCCTCCTTAAGAATCATGAAGGATGCAGGCTTGGATGAAAATGAGTGGATTCAGACTCGACTTGACCAGATAAATTTGATTGATGAGAAGAGACTAGCAGCAGTTTGTCATGGCCAGATGTACCAGAAACGGATGATCAAAGCTTTTAATAAGAAGGTTAAGCCAAAGGTATATCAGGCTGGTGACTTGGTAATCAAGCGTATCATATTACCACAGGGTGATCCTAGGGGCAAGTGGACTCCAACATATGAAGGACCATTTGTGGTCAAAACAGTATTCTCAGGAGGTGCCATGATACTCACTACTATGGATGGTGAAGATTTCCCACAGCCTGTAAACGCAGACATAGTTAAAAAATACTACGCATAAAAAGAGACCCGCTAGGTTGACAGGCCTAGGCAAAAATAAGGGCATCCCGGCAAACCAAAAGGGTTTGGGCAAAAATTAGGGATATATATAAAAAATGTACACCCGGCAAGTCGAAAACCTGAAAAGGCGGCTTGGGCAAAAAAGGGTATCCCGGTGGATTGAAAACCTGAAAGGGCAATCTAGGCAAAAGTTAGGGATTAAAGCGTATGACTATGTCTCGTTTGGATCACTCATGAAACTGCAACCAGTTGTGCTACTTACTCAAGTTTGAACAGATAAAGCTCAATCTAATCGTTTCCGTCTCAACAGCAGAAGATGAGATACTTGAAGATAATGGCAATAGTAGAATTGAAACTCAATAGGATTATTTCCCACATAGCTGATTCTCTTTGTTTTGTAAAGTTTTATGACAAAATCCTCCTACTAGGGTTTATGTCTCCTTGTACAAACCTACCTATGTATAGGTCACTTTTTATAAATAAAATTCCATCTTTGAATCCAGATTTACTTTTACCCTATTTACATAAGCGAAACGTCCATTGGTTGTGTTTGAATGCATGTATGCTTAATATGATTGATGTTTACCAGAAATGCATGAAAATGCAGTAATAGTATTTACTAAGGACGAACGAGGAAAGGATTTCAACGAAGCTTCGCCGGTTCATCTCTACAAGACAGTTACAAATCCTCAGTAGGACAAATCCATCTTCATAAAGTCACATCTCCCCTGGAATTTATATCCATCTCTTTTATCCTCATACGGATATTCGGGAATTTACTTTCCAATAAGAGTACGACGAACGAAGACGGGAGGTTATATCTACCTTACTATCAAACGAAGACGAAGGTTATGTATACCTTACTATCCCCAGCAGACGGGAGGTTATATATACTTTGCTATCCCCAGCAGACGGGATGTTATATATACCTTATTATCCCCAGCAGACGGGAGGTTATATATGCCTTATTATCAAACAAGACGGGAACGAGTTCCTCATATTCTTCAGCAACAAATTGGGATTTATTTTCCCTGGCCAGCAGTTGTTATACGAAGATATCCAGACGCTTCCGGCAACATCATATCATACATACATCATTTACATCATACCATAATATACATATCCATAGATACATAATACATCACTTAAGTGCATCATATTATACATGCATACATAATGCATAAACTAATATTATCATATAGAATGCTACCTTGTTTTCAGGTTAATTTTCCAGCAAACAGACTTAATCAACAACTTGTGACTATCAGGACTGCTTCATCCTCCTGAAAGCTATAATCATTACCTCAAGATTGCTTTATCCTCCTGAAAGCTTCTTATATCTCAGGACTGCTTCATCCTCCTGAAAGCATATCATCTCCTCAGGATTGCTTTATCCTCCTGAAAGCTTCTTATATCTCAGGACTGCTTCATCCTCCTGAAAGCATATCATCCCTCAGGATTGCTTTATCCTCCTGAAAGCTTCTTATATCTCAGGACTGCTTCATCCTCCTGAAAGCTATAATCATTACCTCAGGATTGCTTTATCAGGACTGCTTTATCCTCCTGAAAGCATATTATCTCTTCGGGACGTTGCTTTATCCTCCTGACTTTAGTTAAATGTTGCGGATAGCAAGAGTCGCCACCGACTTTTATTTTATCCAAAGGAAAGGGCATAAAAGAACAGGAAAGACCTTAAAAGATTTTTGGGTTCGGGGGGTAGGTTATGTAAAGGGAAGGTGTTAGCACCCTTTACATCCATGGTTATCCATGGGCTCTTAGTTACTTAGCTCACTTTAAAATGTTTTTGAAATGTGAAGTGTGTGAATAGAAATTTTCTTAAGTATTTTATAATGATCCATGTACGGATGTATATAAAACCTTTGTTTTGAAAATTGTTTGAAATGTATGAAGTGTTTGAAATGTTTTGAAGAGTGAGCAAGTATCTAAGAGGAACCTACCCTAAGTTTAGGTCTTTTCTGTTCTTGAATCCTTTAAATGGTAAGACTATCCCTATTATTAAGGAATAGGTAGTCATTACCTTGGATGTGTGGGACAAGTGAAGGGACATCTGTTATTTAGGCAACTGTGGGGTGTATAAGCAATTCGAAGGGACTTATCATCTTTATTCAAAAGGGACAAGATCATTACAAAGGCATCATTCGAAGGGACTTGATCTTTTTATCTGTTTAGGGACTAGATGATGTGAGATGAGGGACTTTTGCTTTATACACCCTACTTGACCTTTTTGTTTAGGCAACATGAGAGGTAACCCTAGAAAGTGAGATGGCGATCAAAGATCGACTTACGTGTGTGAGTGTACAAATTTAAATATTTATCTTTTAAATTTAATGAGCTAAATTAATTTTTAATACAAATATGTTTCACTCCCTATTTTACTAACCATGGCATTTTAAAAATAAATATTAAACATTACTACTAAAATATTACATAAATGAGACAATTACATAATAATAATAATTAAAGAAAATTAAATAAATAAGCAAAATAAATAATAATAGATAATTGGGTTAGTAACAATAGTAATAAAAATAATACAAAGATAAATGGGGTTAGTAATAATAAAATAAATATCATATGAAAATAAATAGAATTAATAACAAGAATATTAGCATAATAATTAAGAGTTCAAATTTTTTTTGTAAACAATTATTTTTTAAGATTAAGAAGAAAACATAAACAATTCATATTATATACTAATTATTATAAAGTTTTAAATTATATACATGTTATAAAAATTAGGTTAATTATAAACACATTATGAATAAATTATATTTACAAAAACAAATTAGCAAATTTTAATTATTTTTAAGCATATACTAAAAATTATTTACATACAAGAATTAAATAATAATTATAAACAAATTATAAAATATATACATGATTAAGGTTTATAAATAAACAAATTAAAAATTATAATTAACAAATAAATTAATATTTATAATTAGAGTTCATAGAAAATAATTAGGTTTTAAAAAATATTTTAGGGTTTCTAAAAAATTAGGGTTTATATGTTTTTTAGCAAAATAAATTAGGATTAATGGTTTAATTTACAATATTAATTTGACTATTAAAAAAAAGAAATAAACATATAATAATAATATATACACATTTTAATTTAAATATAAACTAGAATTAAAATTTATAGAAAATAAATTAGAGGTCTTTTTTTTTTTGAACATATGAAATTAATATAAATATTTATATATAATTATTTGGATATATTTTATTATAAGGCAAATAATTAAGATTAATTATAAAAGAATAATAATAAAACAGAATAATTAAAAAACAAGAAATTAAAACTTACCTGGGCTGGGATTCGAACCCAGTCCCTGGAAAATGCAACCTCCAAGACCAGCAAACCAGCCACTGGGCTGCGCGCGCGCCAGTGATAGTGGGAACACTCCATTTGGTTTTGTTGTGAACCTGGGAAAAAACATGACAAAACAAAAGAAATAGCACAAAAGGCCTCGGGGGGATTCGAACCCAGGACCTTCTCACAATACGCAAGCACACTTACCATCCAGCCGGGAGGGCGCAACTGATAGTATATCCATCACAATTAATAATATATTCAGTCCAATAATTAAATAGAAAAATAAGAAAAATTGATGCATCCAGGATTCGAACACAAGCTTTAAGGTCATACGCATGCGTCTCTGTTGCACCCCAAAATTTGCCCTCACAATACAAGACTTTGTGTGCTAAGAAGGTTCACAAGGTTCACAAAACCTTTCATGAGGTTCATGAAGTCTACAAGTCACTTTATGAGGTTCACAAGGTTCACAAGATTCACAATGCTTACAAGACCTTTCATGAGGTTCATGAAGTCTACAAGTCACTTTATGAGGTTCACAAGGTTCACAAGACCTCTCATGAGGTTCACAAGACATTTTATGATGGTTCACAAGATTCACAAAGTTCACAATTGGTCAGAAGAGTTGACAATTCCCTCAGACAATGCACCTCCTAAGCAGTGCATCCAAAACTAGGGTTTTTACTTTAATCAGGCTAAATGAACTTCCAAGACTTCAAGTGAGCTTCATAACATCTTATATGTGTGTAAGAACCCCCATGACAAGTTTCAAGACTTTTCTCAGAAGTTTGCTCAGTCAGATGATCAGATAAGTCAAAACCAGTCAAAGCAGTTAAAAAGTCAAACTAAGGTCAACTGTGGTCAAACCAAAGTCAAACTTCATGATTTTTTGCCAACATCAAGTATATGAAGTAAAATTCATCATTTGATCAAGGGTTGATCATGATTCATCAAGGATATTTCAGATCATCAAGAATCAAAGGTTTCTAAATTAGGGTTTCCTTAGTAAAAGTCAACTGAACTTTGACCAGCCATAACTTTCACATGCTTCATCACCAAGTCTCCATCCAAAGCTCATTTAGAAGGAAATTGAATTCTCTACAACTTTGTGTCTCACAAGCCAAGCCCAAAAATGCTTCATTTGGAAGGTATGAGCTAAGACATTATAGGTCCTTTTGAAAGTCAACAAAAAGTCAACAACTTCAAAAGGGCATAACTTGAGAATGGTAAATGATATGGACATGAAACCAGTGGTGTTGGTTAGAGGACTCTTCAAGCTTTCCAAAATGTCCAAGAACACCATCATAGCATTAAAATTGAAGGATATGTGCCCTTGTAAAGTTGGGAAATTTTTGGTTGGTTTATGAAGAAAATGGAGGTCCAAAATCAATTTCTTCCAAATGGGCTTGCCATATGATGACCCAATCCATACTATAACCTCATGCACGACCCAAGTCAACAAAAATCAGATTTTTTATCATTTTATTTTTATTTATTTTGATTTAATTCATTAAAAATCATTTTAAATTAAAATAAAATATAAAAGTCAAAGATTTAAATATGATTGAGCTTCTAGAAATTCATTAAGATGATTGGAATTAAAGTGGTAAGAAGATCATGTTGATTGGCCTAAAATAGCAAGTGTTTATGCAAAAATATTTGATTTTCAAAGGCTATCTTTTTGAATCTTTTTAGATCAAATTCTTCACACAAGCAATGATTTTTTCTGACCTAATTGATCATACTATAAGTACACTACATAACCCTAATCACAAGCCACAAATTCCACAGCCTCAAGAGTAAGTTTGCCCATTCAAAAAATCACCAAAAACTTGAATTCGGATTTCTCATTATCAAGCTTTTCAAGGTATTTTGAAGACACTACAAGCTTCATGAAGCTTCCCTGAATCGAAACCAATACTCACATGCTTCTAAAACATGACATAATGCATAGACCGAATCATATTCTTCAAGAAATTGTTGATTTTCGATTCCATTGATTGACTATATTTAAATTGTTTTTGGTTGTTTGATGATGTTTGTGATGAACCCTAGAATGATTCTGGGCTATTCAATTGAGTTTTTTATGCAGGTATGAGATTTCACCATGATTAGGGTTCACGGCCTCTTTTAGGGTTTCATGATTTGATCATGATAAATGAATTCTAAAGACATAGGACAATTACAAATCTCAGTAGAAACTCAATGGCATAAATAATTTTGTGAAATTTTGTTGTTTGGTTGAAGTTTGTGATTCGCAGGAATGAAAAACGCAGGTGTATTCGTAGAAGATTTCGCAGGAAAATTTGCAGTGTCCAAGGAAGAAGATGAAGTTCCTGGCGCGCATTCTGGAATTTGAAATTCGTTTTAATATTTTATGTTTTGTTTTCTGTTTATTTCACAAGCATGGTGCTTGGCCCAGTGGTGTGAAGCGTGCGCGTGTAGCCTGATGACCTGCGTTCGAGTCCTGGCTTCACCATCTTTTTCTTGTTTTTCATATAATTAGCAATTTTAATATATTATGAGTTGTAGTGAGATTGTGTACAGGTTCGCTCTTCCAGCAGGAATGGTAACGTGTTTGTGTGATTGTTTGCAAGGTCCTGGGTTCGATTCCCCCAGGCCTTTTGCTTTTCTTTCTTTTTTTCTGATTTTCAGGAATGATACAACAAAACCAATTCAACCCATCCTTGTACTGCCTGCGCGCGCTGGCCTGGTGGTATGTGTTGTTGGCCTGGGTATTTGCAATCAAAGTGTCCTGGGTTCAATTCCCAGCCAGGTAAGTTCCAATTTTTTTTGTTTAATTTGTTTTGTTAATTATATTGATATTAATTAGAAATAATCATGTAATAATTCTAAAATAACACATATATATCTTATATTTTCTAAATCCTAAAATTATTTTCTTAATTCTAAGATTAGTTTTTTTATTTATTATGTACTTAAATTTTAATATGTATATATTTATTAAATTAATATAGTATATTAAGTTAAAACCCTAAAAATATATTTTTTCCACAAACCCTAATTTAATCATAATAATTTCTAAAAAACCTAATTTCTTTTTCTTCTATTTTTGTTTAAAATTATTATTAATCTAATTTTTTATTAAATACATAAATTGTTTATAATTTAAAATTTTGTATATAAATATGTGTAAAAATTAAAATGTTCAATTTATTTATAATATGAAAATATTCTCTAATTGTTTATAATTAAATTATACATGTAAATAATTTCTAAAAATTGCAGATTTAATAATTATAATTTATTTCTCATAATATGTTCCTAATTGATTTAATTTTTTTTTTATATAATTTTAAATTTCATAATAATTGATATAATTGTTTATAATTTCTTATTAACCATTAAAACTTTTGTTTATTATAATATTTTTGCTTATTATTAGTATTATTATTAATCATGTTTATTACTAACTCCATTTATTTTTTTAAATTGTTATTATTATTATTACTAACCCAATTATATTGCTTATTTATTTCGCTTATTATTTTTATTTTGCTTATTTATTTAAATTGCTTTTATTACTATTATTGTAATTGCTCCTGGATGTAATATTTTGTAATATTTAAATTATTTATTCTTATGTCATGGTTAGTAAAAATAGGGAGTGTAAACATGTATGTTATTTAAAATTAATTTAGATCACTTAATTCAAAAGATAAATATCAAAATTGAACACTCACACACGTAAGCCGATCTTTGATCGCCATCTCACTTTCTAGGGTTACCTCTCATTGTTGCCTAATCAAGAAGGTCAAGTAGGGTGTATAAAGCAAAAAGTCCCTCAAAGTAAAGTCATCTAGTCCCTTAACAATAAAAGATCAAGTCCCTTAATGGTTGCCTTCGTAATGATCTTGTCCCTTTCGAATAATGATGACAGTCCCTCCAAAAATGCTTAATACACCCTACAGTTGCCTACATTAACAGATGACCCTTACTTGTACCTCACATCCAAGGTAATGACTACCTATTCCTTAATAATAGGGATAGTCTTACCATTTAAAGGATTCAAGAACAGAAAGACTTAAACTTTAGGGTAGGTTTCTCATAGTTACTTGCTCACTATTCAAAAACTCTTCAAACATTTCACAATTTCAAACAATTTTCAAACACAAGTTTTTTACGCATCCGTACATGGATCATTATCAAACTCTTATGAAAATTTCTATTCACACTTTCAAAAAACATTTTAAAGTGAGCTAAGTAACTAAGAGCCCATGGATAACCATGGATGTAAAGGGTGCTAACACCTTCCCTTTACATAACCTACCCCCCGGACCCAAAAATCTTTTAAAAAGGTCTTTCCTGTTCTTTTATGCCTTTCCTTTGGATAAAATAAAAGTCGGTGGCGACTCTTGCTATCCGCAACATAACTAAAGTCAGTTCTCCCACCGTGTTACAGAACTGGCGACTCTGTTGGGGATTTAAATTAAAGAGGGGTACCCTTAGGAATTAGATCACTTTAAATTGTTTGCCTTGTTTGCTTTATATTATCTTGTTGGGCTCTTATGTGTGAAAGATCCTAACCCGGATCTAGTGTACCTTAGGTAAATGGCAATAGACCAAGGAAACTGTACGGCGTATACCGATATGGTTGATCTGGTGGCCATAGTTAGTGTGACTTCTTGGTTGGTGCTTATGTTCCTTAAGTCAAGTTGAGGATAATATGAGGCTGCCATATGTTGTCAATGCACTAACTAACTTTTAGAACCCTAGTAATCCCATCTTGACCTTTAGAAAGTAGTGAGATAACCGGCTTTGGTGCATACTGAAGTTGGTTGATACTCGATACTACGCTCATTGAGATTCTAAACTTGGAGGGTTTTGGTTGGCAAGTAAGTTGCCTACTGAACAACCACCCTTGTGAAGGATCAATGATATTGAGATCCTTTAGAACCTGGTTACTTTTGTAGGACAGGATGAACCATCTAACTTCAGGGGAGGGTACTTACCTTTAAACCTCATGCAAGCCTTTAAACCTAGGGCTATTGTGTGACTTGTTTGTGTATGCCACATGTTTGTGATTGAGCATAACATCATGACATCATCATGCATCATAAGCATAGCATTTTCACTAACCATTTCAAGGACCAAAGGATTTATCTTTGTTCTTTATTGCAGGTCATGGCTTCTGCTCGTAGAAACACTATCAGGATCAACTTTGTAGGGATACCTCCTAAGCTTAAAGAGTTGGTTCCTCAAGTGTCTGATCATTCCCAGTTTATCAAGAGACATGGTCACCTATTGGATCTAGTCACCTCAGGATTCAATGAAGACATGATGAGTGTCCTGTTCCAGTTCTTTGACCCTAAGCACCATTGCTTCACATTCCCCGACTATCAGCTGGTTCCTACAATGGAAGAATTCTCTAAACTTCTGGGTATACCTGTTCTTGATCAAAGACCCTTCACAGGCTTGGAGAAAGAGCCTAAACCTGAGGTTATTGTTGCAGCTCTACATCTGAAGAAGTCTGACATTGTTCTAGAAACGAGAAGCGAAGTTAAGGGTATTCTTGCTAAGGTATTAATGGATAAGGCTCAAGTGTTCTTGAAGGCTATGAGCTATGATGCTTTTGAGGAGATCTTAGCCTTGCTGATTTATGGCTTAGTGTTGTTCCCCAATCCAGATCAGTTCATAGACGTTCATGCCATCAACATATTCCTGAGTCACAATCCAGTGCCTACATTACTTGGGGACATCCTACACTCTCTTCACACCCGTACTACAAGGGCAAGAGGAACTTTGATGTGCTGCATACCTTTGCTTTCTAGGTGGTTTATTTCTCACCTTCCTCGCTCAGTAATGAAGAATGAGCAAGGGTTCAGGTGGTCCAAAAGGATCATGTCACTCTCGCATTCAGATATTCATTGGTGCTCCAGATCTATGGAGAATGTCACTATCATTGACCGTTGTGGGGAGTTTCCTAATGTGCCACTTCTAGGCATAGGAGGAGGCATCACCTACAACCCCTCTCTAGCTTTACGACAGTTTGGTTACGCTCGGAGTGATGGCCCACATGACATGTTGATTCAGGGCATTGTGTTTGACTACGACAACGATCTTCAAGGTTACCGTCAGAGATTCATACGAGCATGGGGAAAAGTAAACAGGGTTGACAGCAAGACACTGGAGCCTAAGTACACTATTCCTATGGAAGCTTATCTCAGATGGGTACGATCTCGTGCTCAGACTCTCATGATGCCATATCCTGCTATCCTGCCAGTTACCATGGAACCTGTTGCTGAAGGAGATACTGCTTATACCATCCTTCACCCAGACATGCCTACTGACATGGAAGATTTACAGAAGTCCTGGATCCAGTTGAAGGAGCAAAGGGATACTTTCGAGGCTCATTACAAAGCAAGCCAAGAAAGAATCCTGGAACTAACAAAGCAACTTCACGAGGAACGGAATCTCAACTCATACCTCAACACAAAGAGGAAACGTCCATGGGAGACTTAAAACCCCATCCTTTGTATTTATTTCATTTCATTTTCTGTAAGCCCAAGAGGCAAAACAAATTTATCACTAATAAAAGTTTACCTTCTTGTTTGTCTAAGCAAATTTAAATCCTGCGGTCCTTGAAAACATTGCATATGCATTCACATATCATTTCATTACATCACAGGTTTATAATTGTGCACAGGTTTCTCATCTTCTCGCTGTTTATTTCAGAAATGGCTCTTGAACAATCAGTTAAGGATCTCCAGGCACAAAATGCACAGTTCCAAGAGCTGATCCTGAGCCTGACCAAGGGGCAGGATGAATTTAAGACACTGCTGGCCAAGAAGACTAAGAAGACTAGAAGGTCAGGTGGCCTGATCAACATGGGAAGAAGGTTCAAAGGTCTTGCCAAGACCAAAGAACCAGTTGAAGACTATGAATCTGAAGAGTCTGAAAAAGAGGGAGGCAGTCTCCACAACACTATGGGGGACTCTGATTCTTAGGCTAATTACTACCATGAGCCAAATGAAGACAAATTCAAGATGCTGGTGGATAGAATGGATGCTATGGAGTTGCAGAAGTCTTCTGGGCTGGATTTTGAAGATTTGAGTCTGATATCTGGGGTAGTCATACCCATTGGTTTCAAGGTTCCTACCTTTGTTGTTTATGATGGGGTCTCTTGTCCCAAGCTGCATCTGAGGTCTTATGTCAGAAGAATCCAACCTCACACTGCTGATAAGAAGTTGTGGATCCATTTCTTCCAAGAAAGCTTATCTGGAGCTCAATTGGAGTGGTATTACCAATTGGAAAGTGTCAATATCAGGGATTGGAATGATCTTGCTGAAGCTTTCTATAAGCAGTATCAATACAATGTTGACTTAGCTCCCACTCGCATGCAGCTACAAAGCATGTCTATGGGTGCCAAAGAAAGTTTCAAGGAGTATGCTCAGAAATGGAGAGACTTAGTTGGAAGAGTTCAACCCCCTTTAACTGACATGGAATTGGTTGATATGTTCATGTGTACGCTGAATGGTCCTTTTTACAGTCATCTCATTGGAAGCTCATCATCTGGCTTCACTGAGTTGATAATGACAGGAGAACGCGTAGAAAATGGGATAAAGAGTGGCAAAATCCAAGTGGGTACTTCTTCATCAGGTACTGCAAAGAAGCCTCCCACTGGGAAGAAAGAATCCAATGCTGTTTACGGTCAACCTGATCGTAATAGAAGGCATCAATCTGTGAGTGCAGTTCATATTTCAAATCCAACTCCTGCAACAACAGAGCAGCCACAGGGCAACCAACAGAGGGCTAGAAGGCAGTTCACAAAGATCAACATGTCAATGGCTCAGGCATTGCAACACTTGTTGAAGGCTGAACTTATTACTTTGAAAGAGGCTCCTCAGAATCCTAATGTTACCTCTCCCAGGTACAATCCCAATGCACGATGCGCATATCATTCAAACTGTCAGGGACATGATACTAATAGCTGCTGGGTCTTGAAGAACAAAATTCAAGATATGATTGAGGCCGGAGAGATTGAGTTTGACCCTCCGGGTACTCCAAATGTGATTACTGCTCCAATGCCAAATCATGAGAAGACTATCAATGCCATTGATGAAGATTCACATATTTCCTCAGATGCAGATTTGGTTACACCATTGTCTGTTATCAAGAAGAAGTTAGTACAAGCTGGGTTTTTTCCGGGTTGTCGTGAAGATTGTGTCTATTGTGAGTATAATCCTGATAGTTGTTGGAGGTTGAAGGACGGAATTCAACGTCTCATGAATAACTATACCATAGTGTTTGAGAGGACTCCATCGTCTGTAGAGAGTATGGTGGATCATATTACTAAAGGTAGGAGGACTGAAGAGGTTGATATGGTTGACAAAGTACCGGTAAGGATCACTTCAAAAGGACCTGTTAAAATCACTCATAAAGGTCCAATCAAGATTACTGCTGAAGGCCCTGTGAAGGTTGTTTCTGAAGCTAGAGTGGCTCCTATGGTCATTACCACTCCTGGTCCTATTCCGTATACGTCTGATAAAGATGTGCCTTGGCATTATGGGTCAGATGTGTATATCCATGGTGTTAAGCAGGAACCCTTAGCTGATGTGCCTGTTGATGTTGACAATATTGCTGGATCTAGTAAGATCACACGAAGTGGAAGGGTTTTATCTCCTCCAGTGACTTCCAAGAATGCAGTTACTCCTGCTGCTACCTCTACCACTGATGCTCGGGGCAAAGGTCCTGTTATTGAACCTATATCTACTAATGTGCCAGTTGCTGATGATCTCTCTAAGCAGATGGAAGAAGTATTGAAAATCATTCGCAAGAGTGATTATGACATTGTTGATCAGTTGGGGCATACTCCCTCCAAGATTTCTATGTTGTCCTTGTTGTTGTGTTCTGAGGCTCATGCCAAGGCCTTGATCAAGTTTCTGAAGACTGCTCATGTACCCAATGCAATTTCTGTTGACCAGTTTGAGAATTGTGTTGCCCACCTGACCTATGATAATGGGTTAGGATTTTCTGATGCTGATTTGACCCCTGCCAAGAGGGATCATAACAGAGCCTTGCATATCTCAATTGAATGCAGGGGCACTACCTTGTCACATGTATTGATAGACAATGGTTCCTCTCTGAATGTGTTGCCCAAGGAAGTCCTGAATAAGCTGAGTCCTGAAGATGCTGTACTGAAGCCCAGTAGTATAGTGGTGAAGGCTTTTGATGGTTCTAGAAGAGTAGTGCATGGGGAAATTGATCTCCCAATCAAAGTTGGGTCTCAGGTTTTTAATGCTACATTTTATGTGATGGATATTCGTCCTTCGTACTCTTGTTTGCTTGGTCGTCCCTGGATTCATGGGGCAGGTGCTGTGACTTCTACTTTACATCAGAAGCTGAGATATCCGGTGGAGGGGAAGGTTGTTACTGTCTATGGAGAGGAAGGGTATATGATTAGCCATGTGAACACCTTTAAGTATCTAGAAGTGGAAGGTGAATACGTTGAAACTCCGTGTCAGACATTTGAAGTGGTTCCTTGGATCGTTAATGATTATGAAGCTCCTCCGGCTGTCAAGAAAGTTCCTGTGGTCACCAGAATACCTCCAACAATGGCCTCCCTCAAGGATGCTAGAGCTGTAGTGGATGAAGGTGGCTGTACTATTTGGGGTCAGCTTCCTGATATCCCATACAAGTCTGACAAATTTGGTTTGGGTTTCACTGCAGAGTCCCAGAAGGTTGTTCATCGTGCTCGTGCTGTTCGAATCACCAATCAAGGGGTTATGAAAGATCAGATCAATGCTGTGGGTGACTATGATGAAGACTACAATCTGGATGCTTGGATTTTTCCTACTGTGGGTGCTGGACTCAATAATTGGAAAGCTGAAGATGTTATCCCTATCTCCTTTAGTCAGGAGTAAATACTATTACTGTGTTGTTTTTCTTAAGTTTGTAATTTCTTGAACAATTGAACTCTTAAGCCTTGTGCCTTGCCCGAGGCACAATGGTGTGCTTGTTACGGGATGTCATTTCATTTGCATACTTCATTCAATAAAAATCAGTGGACGTTTCGTTTTCGTAAATATTGTGTTCCTTGTCTTTCTTTTCTTTTATTTTTTGTTTTATCAGCTATGTGTTCTTCAACACACCCACATCACTAAAATGCAGATCCTCATCCACTCTGGATCCTGTTGATAACAGTTCTACTATTGCCAATTATAACTTCGAGAATCCGATCTATCAAACTGAAGACGGAAATGAGGACGATTGTGAAGTACCTGTAGAGCTTGCTAGGTTGTTACAACAAGAAGAGAAAGCTATACAGCCACATGAAGAGCCAGTCGAAGTTGTGGATCTGGGAACTGAAGAAAACAGGAGAGAGGTCAAGATAGGGGCTGATTTAGAGGATAGTGTCAAGAGCAGATTGATTCAGATGTTACGTGAATATGTGGAAATCTTTGCTTGGTCTTATGAGGATATGCCAGGGTTGGATATAGACATTGTGGTTCACCGTTTACCAGTGAAAGAAGACTGTCGTCCAAAGAAGCAGAAGGTTCGTCGTATGCGTCCTGAAATGTCAGAGAAGATCAAAGCAGAGGTAATGAAACAGTTTGATGCAGGGTTCTTAGCTGTGACTTCTTATCCTCAGTGGGTTGCAAATGTGGTACCAGTTCCTAAGAAAGATGGTAAGGTACGTATGTGTGTGGACTACAGGGATTTGAACAAGGCTAGCCCCAAAGATGATTTTCCACTTCCTCATATTGATGATCTGGTAGACAACACTGCTCAGCATAAGGTATTCTCTTTTATGGATGGTTTCTCTGGTTACAATCAAATCAAAATGGCTCCTGAAGATATGGAGAAGACAACATTTGTTACACAGTGGGGCACCTTTTTCTATAAGGTAATGCCATTTGGTTTGAAGAATGCAGGGGCAACATATCAGCGTGCTATGGTGGCTTTATTACATGATATGATTCATCATGAGATAGAGGTATATGTGGATGACATGATAGCCAGATCCCAGAATGAAGAGCAACATCTTGATCATTTGCACAAATTGTTTGAGAGGTTGAAGAAGTACAAGTTGAGATTGAACCCAAACAAATGTACTTTTGGAGTTAGATCTAGTAAAATCCTAGGTTTCATTGTCAGTGGAAAAGGTATTGAAGTGGATCCTGCAAAAGTGAAAGCTATACGTGAGATGCCAACTCCCCGTACTGAGAAGGAGGTTAGAGGTTTCTTGGGACGATTGAACTACATTGCAAGATTTATTTCCCAATTAACTGCCATCTGTGAGCCAATCTTCAAGTTGTTGAAGAAAGATCAGGTGATGGAATGGAATGACGAGTGCCAGACTGCCTTTGAAGAAATCAAGAGATATCTGCTGGAACCACCAATTTTGATGCCACCAGTTGATGGAAGACCCTTGATTATGTACTTAACAGTGCTAGACAACTCAATGGGATGTGTGTTGGGGCAACATGACGAGTCTGGTCGAAAAGAGCAGGCAATATACTACCTTAGCAAAAAGTTTACCGACTGTGAAACAAGATACTCACTGCTCGAGAAAACTTGTTGCGCTTTGGCATGGGCTGCTCGCCGACTAAGACAGTATATGTTGACTCATACCACCTTATTGATTTCAAAAATGGATCCAATCAAGTACATATTTGAGAAACCTGCTCTCTCCGGAAGAATTGCAAGATGGCAAATGATCTTGACAGAATATGACATACAGTATACTACTCAGAAGGCTATTAAAGGAAGTGTTGTGGCTGATCATTTGGCTCACCAAGCAGTGGATGATTACCAGTCAATGAGTTTTGAGTTCCCTGATGAAGACATTATGACTATTACCAAAGAACCTGGACAATATGACGGACCTGAACAAGGATCCCGATGGACTATGGTTTTTGATGGTGCCTCTAATGCACTTGGTAATGGTGTTGGTGTTGTGATCAGTTCCCCTGAAGGTTGTCATACCCCGATTACTGCCAGACTTTGTTTCTATTGTACCAATAACATGGCTGAGTATGAGGCATGTATCCTGGGTATTAAAGCTGCTATTGATATGAAGATTCAGTTCCTTGATGTGTATGGAGATTCAGCCCTGGTAGTAAGTCAGATTAAAGGAGATTGGGATACCAAGCATGATAACCTCATTCCTTACAGAGAGCATGTGTTGTCTTTGGTCCCACATTTCAAAGAGATTACCTTTGAACATATTCCACGGAGAGAGAATCAGTTGGCAGATGCCTTGGCCACCATGGCATCCATGTTTGAGATCAGCTGGGATGATGAAGCTCCCAAGATTACCATTGATAGATTTGAGAAGCCTGCATACTGCAATGAGATTGACACTGAAGGGGCAGAGGAGAAACCTTGGTTCTATGAAGTGAAAAGATATCTTGAAGCTCAGGAGTTCCCTGAAGGGGCATCTGTCAAAGATAGGAAATTTCTGAGAAGGTTCTTTGCTAAGTTCTTTTTGAGTAATGGCATTTTGTACAAGCGCAATCATGATTCAACTTTGCTTCGTTGTGTGGATAAGAAAGAAGCAACTGAGATTATGGAAGATATGCATGATGGGATCTTTGGCACTCATTCTACTGGTCATACTATGGCAAAGAAGATATTGAGAGCAGGTTACTATTGGTCTACCATGGAAGCTGATTGCTATCAACACTCCAGAACTTGTCACAAGTGTCAAATTTATGCTGATAAAGTACATATACCTCCATCACCATTGAATGTGTTGACTGCTCCTTGGCCTTTTGCCATGTGGGGCATTGATATGATTGGTGAAATCAAACCTACTGCTTCTAATGGACATCGTTTCATCCTGGTTGCTATTGATTATTTCACGAAGTGGGTAGAGGCAGCTTCATTTGCATCTGTTACTAAGAATGTTGTGGCTCGATTCATTAAGAATAATCTCATATGTAGGTATGGCATCCCTGAAAGGATTATTACTGACAATGACTCTAATCTGAACAACACTATGATTACTGATCTCTGCACGCAATTCAAGATTAGGCATCACAACTCTTCTCCGTATCGTCCAAAGATGAATGGGGCAGTTGAAGCTGCTAATAAGAACATTAAGAAGATTGTACAGAAGATGACTGTTACTTACAAGGATTGGCATAAGATGTTACCATTTGCTCTTCATGGTTATCGCACTACAATACGTACTTCAACAGGGGCAACCCCATTCTCCTTAGTCTATGGTATGGAAGCAGTTCTGCCCATTGAAGTTCAGATTCCCTCCTTAAGAATCATGAAGGATGCAGGCTTGGATGAAAATGAGTAGATTCAGACTCGACTTGACCAGATAAATTTGATTGATGAGAAGAGACTAGCAGCAGTTTGTCATGGCCAGATGTACCAGAAACGGATGATCAAAGCTTTTAATAAGAAGGTTAAGCCAAAGGTATATCAGGCTGGTGACTTGGTAATCAAGCGTATCATATTACCACAGGGTGATCCTAGGGGCAAGTGGACTCCAACATATGAAGGACCATTTGTGGTCAAAACAGTATTCTCAGGAGGTGCCATGATACTCACTACTATGGATGGTGAAGATTTCCCACAGCCTGTAAACGCAGACATAGTTAAAAAATACTACGCATAAAAAGAGACCCGCTAGGTTGACAGGCCTAGGCAAAAATAAGGGCATCCCGGCAAACCAAAAGGGTTTGGGCAAAAATTAGGGATATATATAAACAATGTACACCCGGCAAGTCGAAAACCTGAAAAGGCGGCTTGGGCAAAAAAGGGTATCCCGGTGGATTGAAAACCTGAAAGGGCAATCCAGGCAAAAGTTAGGGATTAAAGCGTATGACTATGTCTCGTTTGGATCACTCATGAAACTGCAACCAGTTGTGCTACTTACTCAAGTTTGAACAGATAAAGCTCAATCTAATCGTTTCCGTCTCAACAGCAGAAGATGAGATACTTGAAGATAATGGCAATAGTAGAATTGAAACTCAATAGGATTATTTCCCACATAGCTGATTCTCTTTGTTTTGTAAAGTTTTATGACAAAATCCTCCTACTAGGGTTTATGTCTCCTTGTACAAACCTACCTATGTATAGGTCACTTTATATAAATAAAATTCCATCTTTGAATCCAGATTTACTTTTACCCTATTTACATAAGCGAAACGTCCATTGGTTGTGTTTGAATACATGTATACTTAATATGATTGATGTTTACCAGAAATGCATGAAAATGCAGTAATAGTATTTACTAAGGACGAACGAGGAAAGGATTTCAACGAAGCTTCGCCGGTTCATCTCTACAAGACAGTTACAAATCCTCAGTAGGACAAATCCATCTTCATAAAGTCACATCTCCCCTGGAATTTATATCCATCTCTTTTATCCTCATACGGATATTCGGGAATTTACTTTCCAATAAGAGTACGACGAACGAAGACGGGAGGTTATATCTACCTTACTATCAAACGAAGACGAAGGTTATGTATACCTTACTATCCCCAGCAGACGGGAGGTTATATATACTTTGCTATCCCCAGCAGACGGGATGTTATATATACCTTATTATCCCCAGCAGACGGGAGGTTATATATGCCTTATTATCAAACAAGACGGGAACGAGTTCCTCATATTCTTCAGCAACAAACTGGGATTTATTTTCCCTGGCCAGCAGTTGTTATACGAAGATATCCAGACGCTTCCGGCAACATCATATCATACATACATCATTTACATCATACCATAATATACATATCCATAGATACATAATACATCACTTAAGTGCATCATATTATACATGCATACATAATGCATAAACTAATATTATCATATAGAATGCTACCTTGTTTTCAGGTTAATTTTCCAGCAAACAGACTTAATCAACAACTTGTGACTATCAGGACTGCTTCATCCTCCTGAAAGCTATAATCATTACCTCAAGATTGCTTTATCCTCCTGAAAGCTTCTTATATCTCAGGAATGCTTCATCCTCCTGAAAGCATATCATCTCCTCAGGATTGCTTTATCCTCCTGAAAGCTTCTTATATTTCAGGACTGCTTCATCCTCCTAAAAGCATATCATCCCTCAGGATTGCTTTATCCTCCTGAAAGCTTCTTATATCTCAGGACTGCTTCATCCTCCTGAAAGCTATAATCATTACCTCAGGATTGCTTTATCAGGACTGCTTTATCCTCCTGAAAGCATATTATCTCTTCGGGACGTTGCTTTATCCTCCTGACTTTAGTTAAATGTTGCGGATAGCAAGAGTCGCCACCGACTTTTATTTTATCCAAAGGAAAGGGCATAAAAGAACAGGAAAGACCTTAAAAGATTTTTGGGTTCGGGGGGTAGGTTATGTAAAGGGAAGGTGTTAGCACCCTTTACATCCATGGTTATCCATGGGCTCTTAGTTACTTAGCTCACTTTAAAATGTTTTTGAAATGTGAAGTGTGTGAATAGAAATTTTCTTAAGTATTTTATAATGATCCATGTACGGATGTATATAAAACCTTTGTTTTGAAAATTGTTTGAAATGTATGAAGTGTTTGAAATGTTTTGAAGAGTGAGCAAGTATCTAAGAGGAACCTACCCTAAGTTTAAGTCTTTTATGTTCTTGAATCCTTTAAATGGTAAGACTATCCCTATTATTAAGGAATAGGTAGTCATTACATTGGATGTGTGGGACAAGTGAAGGGACATCTGTTATTTAGGCAACTGTGGGGTGTATAAGCAATTCGAAGGGACTTATCATCTTTATTCGAAAGGGACAAGATCATTACAAAGGCATCATTCGAAGGGACTTGATCTTTTTATCTGTTTAGGGACTAGATGATGTGAGATGAGGGACTTTTGCTTTATACACCCTACTTGACCTTTTTGTTTAGGCAACATGAGAGGTAACCCTAGAAAGTGAGATGGCGATCAAAGATCGACTTACGTGTGTGAGTGTACAAATTTAAATATTTATCTTTTAAATTTAATGAGCTAAATTAATTTTTAATACAAATATGTTTCACTCCCTATTTTACTAACCATGGTATTTTAAAAATAAATATTAAACATTACTACTAAAATATTACATAAATGAGACAATTACATAATAATAATAATTAAAGAAAATTAAATAAATAAGCAAAATAAATAATAATAGATAATTGGGTTAGTAACAATAATAATAAAAATAATACAAAGATAAATGGGGTTAGTAATAATAAAATAAATATCATATGAAAATAAATAGAATTAATAACAAGAATATTAGCATAATAATTAAGAGTTCAAATTTTTTTTGTAAACAATTATTTTTTAAGATTAAGAAGAAAACATAAACAATTCATATTATATACTAATTATTATAAAGTTTTAAATTATATACATGTTATAAAAATTAGGTTAATTATAAACACATTATGAAAATAAATTATATTTACAAAAACAAATTAGCAAATTTTAATTATTTTTAAGCATATACTAAAAATTATTTACATACAAGAATTAAATAATAATTATAAACAAATTATAAAATATATACATGATTAAGGTTTATAAATAAACAAATTAAAAATTATAATTAACAAATAAATTAATATTTATAATTAGAGTTCATAGAAAATAATTAGGTTTTAAAAAATATTTTAGGGTTTCTAAAAAATTAGGGTTTATATGTTTTTTAGCAAAATAAATTAGGATTAATGGTTTAATTTACAATATTAATTTGACTATTAAAAAAAAGAAATAAACATATAATAATAATATATACACATTTTAATTTAAATATAAACTAGAATTAAAATTTATAGAAAATAAATTAGAGGTCTTTTTTTTTTTTGAACATATGAAATTAATATAAATATTTATATATAATTATTTGGATATATTTTATTATAAGGCAAATAATTAAGATTAATTATAAAAGAATAATAATAAAACAGAATAATTAAAAAACAAGAAATTAAAACTTACCTGGGCTGGGATTCGAACCCAGTCCCTGGAAAATGCAACCTCCAAGACCAGCAAACCAGCCACTGGGCTGCGCGCGCGCCAGTGATAGTGGGAACACTCCATTTGGTTTTGTTGTGAACCTGGGAAAAAACATGACAAAACAAAAGAAATAGCACAAAAGGCCTCGGGGGGATTCGAACCCAGGACCTTCTCACAATACGCAAGCACACTTACCATCCAGCCGGGAGGGCGCAACTGATAGTATATCCATCACAATTAATAATATATTCAGTCCAATAATTAAATAGAAAAATAAGAAAAATTGATGCATCCAGGATTCGAACACAAGCTTTAAGGTCATACGCATGCGTCTCTGTTGCACCCCAAAATTTGCCCTCACAATACAAGACTTTGTGTGCTAAGAAGGTTCACAAGGTTCACAAAACCTTTCATGAGGTTCATGAAGTCTACAAGTCACTTTATGAGGTTCACAAGGTTCACAAGATTCACAATGCTTACAAGACCTTTCATGAGGTTCATGAAGTCTACAAGTCACTTTATGAGGTTCACAAGGTTCACAAGACCTCTCATGAGGTTCACAAGACATTTTATGATGGTTCACAAGATTCACAAAGTTCACAATTGGTCAGAAGAGTTGACAATTCCCTCAGACAATGCACCTCCTAAGCAGTGCATCCAAAACTAGGGTTTTTACTTTAATCAGGCTAAATGAACTTCCAAGACTTCAAGTGAGCTTCATAACATCTTATATGTGTGTAAGAACCCCCATGACAAGTTTCAAGACTTTTCTCAGAAGTTTGCTCAGTCAGATGATCAGATAAGTCAAAACCAGTCAAAGCAGTTAAAAAGTCAAACTAAGGTCAACTGTGGTCAAACCAAAGTCAAACTTCATGATTTTTTGCCAACATCAAGTATATGAAGTAAAATTCATCATTTGATCAAGGGTTGATCATGATTCATCAAGGATATTTCAGATCATCAAGAATCAAAGGTTTCTAAATTAGGGTTTCCTTAGTAAAAGTCAACTGAACTTTGACCAGCCATAACTTTCACATGCTTCATCACCAAGTCTCCATCCAAAGCTCATTTAGAAGGAAATTGAATTCTCTACAACTTTGTGTCTCACAAGCCAAGCCCAAAAATGCTTCATTTGGAAGGTATGAGCTAAGACATTATAGGTCCTTTTGAAAGTCAACAAAAAGTCAACAACTTCAAAAGGGCATAACTTGAGAATGGTAAATGATATGGACATGAAACCAGTGGTGTTGGTTAGAGGACTCTTCAAGCTTTCCAAAATGTCCAAGAACACCATCATAGCATTAAAATTGAAGGATATGTGCCCTTGTAAAGTTGGGAAATTTTTGGTTGGTTTATGAAGAAAATGGAGGTCCAAAATCAATTTCTTCCAAATGGGCTTGCCATATGATGACCCAATCCATACTATAACCTCATGCACGACCCAAGTCAACAAAAATCAGATTTTTTATCATTTTATTTTTATTTATTTTGATTTAATTCATTAAAAATCATTTTAAATTAAAATAAAATATAAAAGTCAAAGATTTAAATATGATTGAGCTTCTAGAAATTCATTAAGATGATTGGAATTAAAGTGGTAAGAAGATCATGTTGATTGGCCTAAAATAGCAAGTGTTTATGCAAAAATATTTGATTTTCAAAGGCTATCTTTTTGAATCTTTTTAGATCAAATTCTTCACACAAGCAATGATTTTTTCTGACCTAATTGATCATACTATAAGTACACTACATAACCCTAATCACAAGCCACAAATTCCACAGCCTCAAGAGTAAGTTTGCCCATTCAAAAAATCACCAAAAACTTGAATTCGGATTTCTCATTATCAAGCTTTTCAAGGTATTTTGAAGACACTACAAGCTTCATGAAGCTTCCCTGAATCGAAACCAATACTCACATGCTTCTAAAACATGACATAATGCATAGACCGAATCATATTCTTCAAGAAATTGTTGATTTTCGATTCCATTGATTGACTATATTTAAATTGTTTTTGGTTGTTTGATGATGTTTGTGATGAACCCTAGAATGATTCTGGGCTATTCAATTGAGTTTTTTATGCAGGTATGAGATTTCACCATGATTAGGGTTCACGGCCTCTTTTAGGGTTTCATGATTTGATCATGATAAATGAATTCTAAAGACATAGGACAATTACAAATCTCAGTAGAAACTCAATGGCATAAATAATTTTGTGAAATTTTGTTGTTTGGTTGAAGTTTGTGATTCGCAGGAATGAAAAACGCAGGTGTATTCGTAGAAGATTTCGCAGGAAAATTTGCAGTGTCCAAGGAAGAAGATGAAGTTCCTGGCGCGCATTCTGGAATTTGAAATTCGTTTTAATATTTTATGTTTTGTTTTCTGTTTATTTCACAAGCATGGTGCTTGGCCCAGTGGTGTGAAGCGTGCGCGTGTAGCCTGATGACCTGCGTTCGAGTCCTGGCTTCACCATCTTTTTCTTGTTTTTCATATAATTAGCAATTTTAATATATTATGAGTTGTAGTGAGATTGTGTACAGGTTCGCTCTCCCAGCAGGAATGGTAACGTGTTTGTGTGATTGTTTGCAAGGTCCTGGGTTCGATTCCCCCAGGCCTTTTGCTTTTCTTTCTTTTTTTCTGATTTTCAGGAATGATACAACAAAACCAATTCAACCCATCCTTGTACTGCCTGCGCGCGCTGGCCTGGTGGTATGTGTTGTTGGCCTGGGTATTTGCAATCAAAGTGTCCTGGGTTCAATTCCCAGCCAGGTAAGTTCCAATTTTTTTTGTTTAATTTGTTTTGTTAATTATATTGATATTAATTAGAAATAATCATGTAATAATTCTAAAATAACACATATATATCTTATATTTTCTAAATCCTAAAATTATTTTCTTAATTCTAAGATTAGTTTTTTTATTTATTATGTACTTAAATTTTAATATGTATATATTTATTAAATTAATATAGTATATTAAGTTAAAACCCTAAAAATATATTTTTTCCACAAACCCTAATTTAATCATAATAATTTCTAAAAAACCTAATTTCTTTTTCTTCTATTTTTGTTTAAAATTATTATTAATCTAATTTTTTATTAAATACATAAATTGTTTATAATTTAAAATTTTGTATATAAATATGTGTAAAAATTAAAATGTTCAATTTATTTATAATATGAAAATATTCTCTAATTGTTTATAATTAAATTATACATGTAAATAATTTCTAAAAATTGCAGATTTAATAATTATAATTTATTTCTCATAATATGTTCCTAATTGATTTAATTTTTTTTTTATAATTTTAAATTTCATAATAATTGATATAATTGTTTATAATTTCTTATTAACCATTAAAACTTTTGTTTATTATAATATTTTTGCTTATTATTATTATTATTAATCATGTTTATTACTAACTCCATTTATTTTTTTTAAATTGTTATTATTATTATTACTAACCCAATTATATTGCTTATTTATTTCGCTTATTATTTTTATTTTGCTTATTTATTTAAATTGCTTTTATTACTATTATTGTAATTGCTCCTGGATGTAATATTTTGTAATATTTAAATTATTTATTCTTATGTCATGGTTAGTAAAAATAGGGAGTGTAAACATGTATGTTATTTAAAATTAATTTAGATCACTTAATTCAAAAGATAAATATCAAAATTGAACACTCACACACGTAAGTCGATCTTTGATCGCCATCTCACTTTCTAGGGTTACCTCTCATTGTTGCCTAATCAAAAAGGTCAAGTAGGGTGTATAAAGCAAAAAGTCCCTCAAAGTAAAGTCATCTAGTCCCTTAACAATAAAAGATCAAGTCCCTTAATGGTTGCCTTCGTAATGATCTTGTCCCTTTCGAATAATGATGACAGTCCCTCCAAAAATGCTTAATACACCCTACAGTTGCCTACATTAACAGATGACCCTTACTTGTCCCTCACATCCAAGGTAATGACTACCTATTCCTTAATAATAGGGATAGTCTTACCATTTAAAGGATTCAAGAACAGAAAAACTTAAACTTTAGGGTAGGTTTCTCATAGTTACTTGCTCACTATTCAAAAACTCTTCAAACATTTCACAATTTCAAACAATTTTCAAACACAAGTTTTTTACGCATCCGTACATGGATCATTATCAAACTCTTATGAAAATTTCTATTCACACTTTCAAAAAACATTTTAAAGTGAGCTAAGTAACTAAGAGCCCATGGATAACCATGGATGTAAAGGGTGCTAACACCTTCCCTTTACATAACCTACCCCCCGGACCCAAAAATCTTTTAAAAAGGTCTTTCCTGTTCTTTTATGCCTTTCCTTTGGATAAAATAAAAGTCGGTGGCGACTCTTGCTATCCGCAACATAACTAAAGTCAGTTCTCCCACCGTGTTACAGTCTCTCACCACTGGGCTAGGCATCCATTTGTGAAACAATATCAATAATAAAACATAAAATATTATATCCAATATTTAAATTCTGGAATTCGCGCCAGGGGTCTTCTTCCTCCTCCAGACCTGCGTTTTTTCCTGCGAATCTTCCTGGGCAATTTCCTGCGAATTTTTCAAAACCTTAAACCTGTGTTTTTCGAAACATCACGCAAACCATCATGACAACCAAAATTAATAGCCCAGATCAATTGTACAAAGCTCATACATTACAGCCATGGTTTTAGAATTGATTTTAAGGTCTTAAATGTATGGTTCCCGTTTTGAACCTTCAAACCCTAATAATGGCAATCTTCAACACAGTCCACAATAATTCAATTAATCTATGCAAAAAGCTTCTAAACATCACAACAAACACAAATATATGATTAGTTTTCAATATTAATACATGAATCAATCAAATCGAAAAATTTTAAAATATGAAAGGGATGCATTCGGTTTATGCGAATTAGGGCATGAATGACCAATGTTGTGATCCAAAATCACTCTATGAACTCCCAGGAACAAGTTACTACCTTCAAATTGTCTTGAAAGGGCTTGAATGATGGAATCCGAATTTGAATTTTGGTGAATCTTTGAATGTGCAAACTTACTCTTTGAGGCTGTCAAATTCGTCCCTATGCATTGTGTTCTCTTCATATACTTATAGTGAGTGAATTAGGTCAGAAAGATTGGATCATTGTATGGATTTTTTTTTTATTTTGGAGATTGAAAAAGATTAGAACTTAAATTTCAAATATTTGTGAATGAGACCTTTCTATTTCAAGCCAATCATCATCAATGTTATATCAATTCAATCCAAATCATGTTAATGACCTTCTAGAACCAAAATATATTTTAAATTTTCACATTTGATATTTTCTTTAAATTTAAAATGATTTTTAATATAAAAAATCATAATAAATAAATTAAATAAAAATAAAATTATGAAAATATCAAATAAATTTCGTGCATGATGTCATGGAACACTTTGGGTCACAAAAAGTTCAGCCCATTTAGAAAAATTTGGTTTTAAGACCCTATTTTCTTCATAAACCACCCAAAAATTTCCCAACTTTGCAAGGGTACACATCCTTCAATTTTAATGCTATGAGGGTGTTCTTGGACATTTTGGAAAGCTTGAAGAGTCCTCTAACCAACCCCATTGGTTTCATGTCCATATCATTTACCATTCTCAAGTTATGCCCTTTTGAAGTTGTTGACTTTTTGTTGACTTTCAAAAGGACCTATAATGTCTTAGCTCATACCTTCCAAATGAAGCATTTTTGGGCTTGGCTTGTGAGACACAAAGTTGTAGAGAATTAAATTTCCTTCAAAATGAGCTTTGGATGGAAAAAATGTGATGAAGCATGTGAAAGTTATGGCTGGCCAAAGTTCAGTTGACTTTTCCTGAGGAAACCCTAATTTAGAAACCCCTGATTCTTGATGATCTGAAATCTCCTTGATGAATCATGATCAACCCTTGATCAAATGATGAATTTTACTTCATATACTTGATGTTGGCAAAAAATCATGAAGTTTGACTTTGGTTTGACCACAGTTGACCTCAGTTTGACTTTTTAACTACTTTGACTGATTTTGACTTATCTGATCATCTGACTGAGCAAACCTTTGAGAAAAGTTCTGAAATTTGTCATGGGGATTCTTAAACACATATAAGATATTATGAAGCTCACTTGAAGTCTTGGAAATTCATTTAGCCTAATTAAAGTCAAAACCCTAGTTTTGGATGCACTGCTTAGGAGGATGCATTGTCTGAGGGAATTGTCAAATCTTCTCACTAATTGTGAATTTTGTGAACCTCATATGATGTCTTGTGAACCTTGTGAACCTCATAAGGTGTCTTGTAAACCTTGTGAACCTCATAAGATGTCTTGTAAACTTCATGAACCTCATGAGAGGTCTTGTGAATCTTGTGAACCTCATAAGATGTCTTGTAAACTTCATGAACCTCATGAGAGGTCTTGTGAACCTCATGAGAGGTCTTGTAAACTTCATGAACCTCATGAGAGGTCTTGTGAATCTTGTGAACCTCATAAGATGTCTTGTAAACTTCATGAACCTCATGAGAGGTCTTGTGAACCTCATGAGAAGTCTTGTGAACCTTGCGAACCTTATGAGAGGTCTTGTGAACCTTGTGAACCTCATAGTACACAAAGTCTTGTTTTGTGAGGGCAAATTTTGGGGTGCAACAGCTTCCCCTGTTCAATTTTCTGAAACCTGAGGGGTTAGATTGGTATATGTGCCAGTCGTGACCTGGAAGGTTGAAGGGGATTGAACACAAAAGCCCAAAAATTTGCACTCACCGGTGCGCAGAGGGATACTGATGACTAGTTGTATATGCGTGAGTGGGCTTAAAGATGCCACTTGGAGAAAAGTTCTTCAAATATGTCTCTTGGAGGATAAAGCAGTCCAAAATATGAAGATATAGCTTTTTGGGAAGATAAACATCATCCCAACATAGTGAGATAACCTTTGGGAAGATAAACAACAGCCCAAGGCATAGGTATAACCTTCAGGAGGATAAACAACGTCTTGAGGTATAAGTATAACTTTTGGGAGGATAAATAATGGCCCAATAGTAATGATATGCTTTCAGGAGGATAAACAACATCCTGAGGTATAAGTATAACTTTTGGGAGGATAAACAACGGCCCAAAGTCATGATATGCTTTCAGGAGGATAAACAACGTCCTGAGGTATGAAGTAACCTTTGGGAAGATAAACAACGGCCCAAGGTCAAGATAGCTTTCAGGAGGATAAACAACGTCCTGAGGTATGAAGTAACCTTTGGGAAGATAAACAACGGCCCAAGGTCAAGATATGCTTTCAGGAGGATAAACAACGTCCTGAGGTATGAAGTAACCTTTGGGAAGATAAACAACGGCCCAAGGTCATAAGTTGTTGATGAAGTTTGTCTGCTGGAGAATTAATCTGAAAAACAAGATTATTTCAATGTATACAACATTCTGCACAATAATATTATGTATGCATGTATGATATGATGCACTTAAATAATATATTATGTATTTATGTATATGTATATTATGGCATGATGTAAATGATGTATGTATGCATCATGCAGATTGAAGCGTCCAGATATCTTCGTCTAACACTACTGGCCAGGGAAAATAAATCCTGATTCGTTGCTGAAGAATATGAGGAACTCGTTCCCGTTTGATAATATAGTATTCATGACCTCCCGTCTTCGTTTGATAGTAGGGTATACATAACCTCCCGTCTTCGTTCGTCGTACTCCTATTGAAAGAATAAATTCCCGATTATCCGTCTGAGGATAAAAGAGATGGATATAAATTCCAGGGGAGATGTGACTTGAAGTATCTATGAAGATGGATTTATCCTACTGGGGGTTTGTAACTGTCTTGTAGGGATGAACCGGTGAAGCTTCGTTGAAATCCTTCCCTCGTTCGTCCTTAGTAAATACTATTACTGCATTTTCATGCATTTTTGGTAAACATCAATCATATTAAGCATTTATGCATTTCTGGTAAACATCAATCATATTCAAAAGCATACATACATTCAAACACAACCAATGGACGTTTCGCTTATGTAAATAGGGTAAAAGTAAATCTGGATTCAAAGATAGAATTTTATTTATATTAACAAGTGACCCATACATGGGTAAGTTTGTACAAGGAGACAGAAATCCTAGTAAGAGGAATTTGTCATAAAGTTTTTTTTTACAAAGAAAATCAGCTATGTGAGAAATAATCCTATTGAGTTTCAATTCTACTATTGCCATTATCTTCAAGTATCTCATCTTCTGCCGTTGAGACGGAAACGATTGGATTGAGCTTTATCTATTCGAGCTTGATTAAGTAGCACAACTGGTTGTAGTTACATGGGTGATCCAAACGAGACATAGTCATACGCTTTAATCCCTAACTTTTGCCTGGATTGCCCTTTCAGGTTTTCAATCCACCGGGATACCCTTTTTTGCCCAAGCCGCCTTTTCAGGTTTTCGACTTGCCGGGTGTACATTTTTTATATATATCCCTAATTTTTTCCCGAACCCTTTTGGTTCGCCGGGATGCCCTTATTTTTGCCTAGGCCAGTCAACCTAGCGGGTCTCTTTTTATGCGTAGTATTTTTTAACTATGTCTGCGTTTACAGGCTGTGGGAAGTCTTCACCATCCATAGTAGTAAGTATCATGGCACCTCCTGAGAATACTGTTTTGACTACAAATGGTCCTTCATATGTAGGAGTCCACTTGCCCCTAGGATCACCCTGTGGTAATATGATACGCTTGATTACCAAGTCACCAGCCTGATATACCTTTGGCTTAACCTTCTTGTTGAAAGCTTTGATCATTCGTTTCTGATACATCTGGCCATGCCAAACTGCTGCTAATCTCTTCTCATCAATCAAGTTTATCTGGTCAAGTCGAGTCTGAATCCACTCATCTTCATCCAAGCCTGCATCCTTCATAATTCTTAAGGAGGGAATCTGAACTTCAATGGGCAGAACTGCTTCCATACCATAGACTAAGGAGAATGGGGTTGCCCCTGTTGAAGTACGTATTGTAGTACGATATCCATGAAGAGCAAATGGTAACATCTCATGCCAATCCTTGTAAGTAACAGTCATCTTCTGTACAATCTTCTTAATGTTCTTATTAGCAGCTTCAACTGCCCCATTCATCTTTGGACGATACGGAGAAGAGTTGTGATGCTTAATCTTGAACTGCGTGCAGAGATCAGTAATCATAGTGTTGTTCAGATTAGAGCCATTGTCAGTAATAATCCTTTCAGGGATGCCATACCTACATATGAGATTATTCTTAATGAATCGAGCCACAACATTCTTGGTAACAGATGCAAATGAAGCTGCCTCTACCCACTTTGTGAAGTAATCGATAGCAACCAAGATGAAACGATGCCCATTAGAAGCAGTAGGCTTGATCTCACCAATCATATCAATGCCCCACATGGCAAAAGGCCAAGGAGCAGTCAACACATTCAATGGTGATGGAGGTATATGTACTTTATCAGCATAGATTTGACACTTATGACACGTTCTGGAATGTTGATAGCAGTCAGCTTCCATGGTAGACCAATAGTAACCCGCTCTCAATATCTTCTTTGCCATAGTATTACCACTAGAATGAGTGCCAAAGATCCCATCGTGCATGTCTTCCATAATTTTTGTTGCTTCCTTCTTATCCACAAAACGAAGCAAAGTTGAATCATGATTGCGCTTGTACAAAATCCCATTACTCAAAAAGAACTTAGCAGAAAACCTTCTCAGAAACTTCCTATCTTTGACAGATGCCCCTTCAGGGAACTCCTGAGCTTCAAGATATCTTTTTACCTCATAGAACCAAGGCTTTTCTTCTGCTTCTTCAGTGCCAATCTCATTGCAGTATGCAGGCTTCTCAAATCTATCAATAGTAATCTTAGGAGCTTCATTATCCCAACTGATCTCAAACATGGATGCCATGGTGGCTAAGGCATCTGCCAACTGATTCTCTCTCCGTGGGATATGCCCAAAGGTAATCTCTTTGAAATGTGGGATCAAAGACAACACATGCTCTCTGTAAGGAATGAGATTATCATGCTTGGTATCCCAATCTCCTTTGATCTGACTAACTACCAGGGCTGAATCTCCATACACATCAAGGAACTGAATCTTCATATCAATAGCAGCTTTAATACCCAGGATACATGCCTCATACTCAGCCATATTATTAGTACAATAGAAACAAAGTCTAGCAGTAATCGGGGTATGACAACCTTCAGGGGAACTAATCACAACACCAACACCATTACCAAGTGCATTAGAAGCACCATCAAAAACCATGGTCCATCGGGATCCTTGTTCAGGTCCGTCATATTGTCCAGGTTCTTTGGTGATAATCATAATATCTTCATCAGGGAACTCAAAACTCATTGACTGGTAATCATCCACTGCTTGATGAGCCAAATGATCAGCCACAACACTTCCTTTAATGGCCTTCTGAGTAGTATACTATATGTCATATTCTGTTAAGATCATTTGCCATCTTGCAATTCTTCCGGAGAGAGCAGGTTTCTCAAATATGTACTTGATTGGATCCATCTTTGAAATCAACAAGGTAGTATGGGTCAACATATACTGTCTTAGTCGGCGAGCAGCCCATGCCAAAGCGCAGCAAGTTTTCTCGAGCAGTGAGTATCTTGTTTCACAGTCGGTAAACTTTTTGCTAAGGTAGTATATTGCCTGCTCTTTTCGACCAGACTCGTCATGTTGCCCCAAGACACACCCCATTGAATTGTCTAACACTGTTAAGTACATAATCAAAGGTCTTCCATCAACTGGTGGCATCAAAATTGGAGGTTCTAGCAGATATTTCTTGATTTCATCAAAGGCAGTTTGGCACTCATCATTCCACTCCATTACCTGATCTTTCTTCAACAACTTGAAGATTGGCTCACAGGTAGCTGTTAATTGGGAAATAAATCTTGCAATGTAATTCAATCGTCCCAAGAAACCTCTAACTTCCTTCTCAGTACGGGGAGCTGGCATCTCTCGTATAGCTTTTACTTTTGCAGGATCCACTTCAATACCTTTTCCACTGACAATGAAACCCAGGAGCTTACCAGATCTAACTCCAAAAGTACACTTGTTTGGGTTCAATCTTAACTTGTATTTCTTCAACCTCTCAAACAACTTATGCAGATGATCAAGATGTTGCTCTTCATCCTGGGACCTGGCTATCATATCATCCACATACACCTCTATCTCATGATGAATCATATCATGAAACAAAGCCACCATAGCACGCTGATATGTTGCCCCTGCATTCTTCAAACCAAATGGCATCACTTTATAACAAAAAGTGCCCCACTGTGTAACAAATATTGTCTTCTCCATATCTTCAGGTGCCATCTTGATCTGATTATAACCAGAGAAACCATCCATAAAAGAGAATACTTTATGCTGAGCAGTGTTGTCTACCAGAACATCAATATGAGGAAGTGGAAAGTCATCTTTGGGGCTGGCCTTGTTCAAATCTCTGTAGTCTACACACATACGTACCTTACCATCTTTCTTAGGTACTGGTACCACATTTGCAACCCACTGAGGATAAGAAGTCACAGCTAAGAACCCTGCATCAAACTGTTTCATTACCTCTGCTTTGATCTTCTCTGACATTTCAGGACGCATACGACGAACCTTCTGTTTCTTTGGACGACAATCTTCCTTCACTGGTAATCGGTGAACTACAATGTATGTATCCAACCCTGGCATATCTTCGTAGGACCAAGCAAAGATTTCCACATAATCATGTAACATCTGAATCAACCTGTTCTTGACACTATCCTCCAAATCAGCCCCTATCTTGACCTCTTTCCTGTTTTCTTCAGTTCCCAGATTCACAACTTCGACCGGCTCTTCATGTGGCTGTATAGCTTTCTCTTCTTGTTGTAACAACCTAGCAAGCTCTACAGGTACTTCACAATCGTCCTCATTTCCGTCTTCAGCTTGATAGATCGGATTCTCGAAATTATAATTGGCAATAGTAGAACTGTTATCAACAGGATCCAGAGTGGATGAGGATCTGCATTTTAGTGATGTGGGTGTGTGTAAGAACACATAGCTGATAAAACAAAAATAAAAGAGAAGAAAGACAAGGAACATAATATTTACGAAAACGAAACGTCCACTGATTTTTATTGAATGAAGTATGCAAATGAAATGACATCCTGTAACAAACACACCATTGTGCCCCGGGTAAGGCACAAGGCTTTAAGAGTTCGATTGTTCAAGAAATTACAAACTTTAAAAGTAACAACACAGTAATAGTATTTACTCCTGACTAAAGGAGATAGGAATAACATCTTCAGCCCTCCAGTTATTGAGTCCAGCACCCACAGTAGGAAAAATCCAAGCATCCAAGTTGTAGTCTTCATCATAGTCACCCACAACATTGATCTGATTCTTCATAATCCCCTGATTGGTGATACGAACAACATGAGCACGACGAACAGCCTTCTGGGACTCTGCAGTGAAACCCAAACCAAATTTGTCAGACTTGTACGGAATATCAGGGAGCTGACCCCAAATAGTACAACCACCTTCATCCACCACAGCTCTAGCATCTTTTAGGGAGGCCATTGTAGGAGGTACTCTGGTGACCACAGGAACTTTCTTGACAACAGGAGGAGCTTCATAATCATTAACAATCCAAGGAACCACTTCAAATGTCTGACACGGAGTTTCAACGTATTCACCTTCTACTTCAAGATATTTAAAGGTGTTCACATGGTTAATCATATACCCTTCCTCTCCGTAAACAGTAACGACCTTCCCCTCTACTGGATACCTCAGCTTTTGATGTAATGTAGAGGTTACAACACCTGCCCCATGGATCCAGGGACGCCCAAGCAAACAAGAATACGATGGACGAATATCCATGACATAAAAGGTAGCATTGAAGACCTGAGAACCAACTTTGATTGGGAGATCAATTTCTCCATGCACCACTCTTCTCGAGCCATCAAAAGCCTTCACCACTATATTACTGGGCTTCAACACAGCATCTTCAGGACTAAGCTTATTCAGGACTTCTTTGGGCACCATATTCAGAGAGGAACCATTGTCTATCAATACATGTGACAGGGTAGTGCCCCTGCATTCAATTGAGATATGTAGAGCCCTGTTATGATCCCTCTTGGCAGGAGTCAAATCAGCATCGGAGAAACCTAACCCATTATCATAGGTCAAGTGTGCAACACAATTTTCAAACTGGACAACAGAAATTTCATTTGGTACATGAGCAGTCTTCAGAAATTTAATCAAGGCCTTGGCATGAGCTTCAGAACACAATAGTAAAGACAACATAGAAATCTTGGAGGGAGTATGCCCCAATTGATCAACAATGTCATAATCACTTTTACGAATGATTTTCAATACTTCTTCCATCTGCTTAGAAAGATCATCAGCAGCTGGCACATCAGTTGGTATAGGTTCAATAACAGGACCTTTGCCCCGAGCATCAGTGGTGGAGGTAGTAGCTGGAGTAACTGCATTCTTTGAGGTAACTGGAGGAGAGAAAACTCTTCCGCTTCGTGTGATCTTACTAGATCCAGCAATATTATCAACATCAATGTTTTCATCTGCTAAGGGTTCCTGCTTAACACCATGGATATAAACATCAGACCCATAATGCCAAGGCACAGCTTTATCAGAAGTATACGGAATAGGACCAGGAGTGGTAATGATCATAGGAGCCACTCTAGCTTCAACAACAATCTTCACAGGGCCTTCAGCAGTAATTTTAATTGGACCCTTATGAGTAATCTTGACAGGACCCTTGGAAGTAATCCTTACCGGCACTTTATCAACCATATCTACCTCTTCAATCTTCGCACCTTTAGTTATATGATCAACCATACTCTCCACAGAAGGTGGTATCCTCTCAAACACTATGGTATAATTATTCATGAGGCATTGAATTCCGTCCTTCAACCTCCAGCAACTATCCGACTTATAAGTACAATAGACACAATCTTCACGACAACCTGGAAAGAACCCAGCTTGTACCAACTTCTTCTTGATAACAGACAATGGTGTAGTCAAATCTGCAACTGAGGAAATATGTGAATCTTCATCAATGGCATTGACAGTCTTCTCATGATTTGGCATGGGAGCAGTAATCACATTTGGAGTACCCGGAGGGTCAAACTCAATCTCTCCAGCATCAATCATATCTTGAATTTTGTTCTTCAATACCCAGCAACTATTGGTATCATGTCCCTGACAATTCGAATGATATGCACATCGTGCATTAGGATTATACCTGGGAGAGGTAACATTAGGATTCTGAGGAGGATCTTTCAGAGTGATAAGTTCAGCCTTCAACAAGTGTTGCAAGGCTTGGGCCATTGACATGTTGATCTTAGTGAACTGCCTTCTAGCCCTCTGTTGATTTCCCTGTGGTGGCTCTGTTGTTGCAGGAGTTGGATTGGAAATATGAACTGCACTCACAGACTAATGCCTCCTATTACGATCAGGTTGACCATAAACAGCATTTGACTCTTTCTTCCCACTGGGAGGCATCTTTGCAGCACCTGATGAAGAAGCACCCACTTGAATCTTGCCACTCCTTATACCACTTTCTACGCGCTCTCCTGTCATTATCAACTCAGTGAAGCCAGATGATGAGCTTCCAATGAGATGACTGTAAAAAGGACCATTCAACGTACACATGAACATATCAACTAACTCCCTGTCAGTTAGAGGTGGCTGCACTCTTCCAGCCAAGTCTCTCCACTTCTGAGCATACTCCTTGAAGCTCTCTTTAGCACCCATAGACATTCTCTGAAGTTGCATGCGAGTAGGGGCTAAATCAGCATTGTATTGATACTGCTTATAGAAGGCTTCAGCAAGATCATTCCAATCACGGATGTTGACACTCTCCAACTGATAGTACCATTCCAATTGAGCTCCAGATAAGCTCTCTTGGAAGAAATGGATCCACAACTTTTTATCAGCAGTATGGGGTTGGATTCTCCGGACATAAGACCTCAGATGCAACTTGGGACAAGAGACACCATCATAAACTACGAAGGTAGGAACCTTGAAACCAATGGGTATGACTACCCCAGATATCAAACTCAGGTCTTCAAAATCCAGCCCAGAAGACTTTTGCAATTCCATAGCATCCATTCTATCCACCAGCATCTTGAATTTATCTTTATTAGGCTCATGATAGTAGTTAGCTTCAGAATCAGAGTCCCCCATAGTGTTGTGGAGACTGCCTCCCTCTTTCTCAGACTCTTCAGACTCATAATCTTCAACCTGTTCTTTGGTCTTGACAGGACCTCTGAACCTTCTTCCCATGTTGATCAAGCCTCCTGACCTTCTAGTCTTCTTAGTCTTCTTGGCCAGCAGTGCCTTCAATTCATCCTGCCCCTTGGACAAGTTCAGGATTAGCTCTTGGAACTGTGCATTTTGTGCCTAGAGATCCTTAACTGTTTGTTCAAGAGCCATTGCTGAAATAAACAGCGAGAAGATAAGAAACATGTGCACAATAAACCTGTGATGCAATGATATGATATGTGAATGCATATGCAATGTTTTCAAGGACCGCAGGATTTAAATTTGCTTAAACAAACAAGAAGGTAAACTTTTATTAGTAATAAATTTGTTTTGCCTCTTGGGCTTACAGAAAATGAAATGAAATAAATACAAGAGATGGGGTTTTAAGTCTCCCATGGACGTTTCCTCTTTGTGTTGAGGTATGAGTTGAGATTCCGCTCCTCGTGAAGTTGCTTTGTTAGTTCCAGGATCCTTTCTTGGCTTGCTTTGTAATGAGCCTCGAAGGTATCCCTTTGCTCCTTCAACTGGATCCAGGACCTCTGTAAATCTTCCATGTCAGTAGGCATGTCTGGGTGAAGGATGGTATAAGAAGTATCTCCTTCAGCAACAGGTTCCATGGTAACTGGCAGGATAGTAGGATATGGCATCATAAGAGTCTGAGCACGGGATCGCACCCATCTGAGGTAAGCTTCCATAGGAATGGTGTACTTGGGCTCCAGAGTCTTGCTGTCAACCTTGTTCACTTTTCCCCATGCTCGTATGAATCTCTGACGGTAACCTTGAAGATCGTTGTCGTAGTCAAACACAACACCCTGAATCAACATGTTATGTGGACCATCACTCCGAGCGTAACCAAACTGTCGTAAAGCTAAGGAAGGGTTGTAAGTGATGCCTCCTCTTATGCCTAGAAGTGGCACATTAGGGAACTCCCCACAACGGTCAATGATAGTGACATTCTCCATAGATCTGGAGCACCAATGGATATCTGAATGAGAGAGTGACATAATCCTCTTGGACCACCTGAACCCTTGCTCATTCTTCATTACTGATCGAGGAAGGTGTGAAATAAACCACCTAGATAACAAAGGTATGCAACACATCAGAGTTCCTCGTGCCTTTGTAGTACGAGTATGAAGAGAGTGCAGGATGTCTCCAAGCAATGTAGGCACTGGATTGTGACTCAGAAATATGTTGATGGCATGCACGTCTATGAACTGATCAGGATTGGGGAACAACACTAAGCCATAAATCAACAAGGCTAAGATCTCCTCAAAAGCATCATAACTCATAGCCTTCAAGAACACTTGAGCTTTATCCATTAATACTTTAGCAAGAATACCCTTAACTCCGCTTCTCGTTTCTAGAACAATGTCTGACTTCTTCAGATGTAGAGCTGCAGCAATAACCTCAGGTTTAGGCTCTTTCTCCAAGCCTGTGAAGGGTCTTTGATCAAGAACAGGTATACCCAGAAGTTTAGAGAATTCTTCCATTGTAGGAACCAGCTGATAGTCGGGGAATGTGAAGCAATGGTGCTTAGGGTCAAAGAACTGAAACAGAACACTCATCATGTCTTCATTGAATCCTGAGGTGACTAGATCCAATAGGTGACCATGTCTCTTGATGAACTGGGAGTGTTCAGACACTTGAGAAACCAACTCTTTAAGCTTAGCAGGTATCCCTACAAAGTTGATCCTGATAGTGTTTCTACGAGCAGAAGCCATGACCTGCAACAAAGAACAAAGATAAATATTTTGGTCCTTGAAATGGTTAGTGAAAATGTTATGCTTATGATGCATGATGATGTCATGATGTTATGCTCAATCACAAACATGTGGCACACACAAACAAGTCACACCATAGCCCTAGGTTTGAAAGCTTGCATGAGGTTTAAAGGTAAGTACCCTCCCCTGAAGTTTAGTTGGTTCATCCTGTCCTACAAAAGTAACCGGGTTCTAAGGGATCTCAATATCATTGATCCTTCACAAGGGTGGTTGTTCAGTAGGCAACTTACTTGCCAACCAAAACCCTCCAAGTTTAAGATCTCAATGAGCGTAGCATCGAGTATCAACCAACTTTAGTCTGCACCAAAGCCGGTTATCTCACTACTTTCTAAAGGCCAAGATGGGATAACTAGGGTTCTAAAAGTCAGTTAGTGTATTGACAACATATGGCAGCCTCATATTATCCTCAACTTGACTTAAGGAACATAAGCACCAACCAAGAAGTCACACTAACTATGGCCACCAGATCAACCATATCGATATACGCCGTACAGTTTCCTTGGTCTATTGCCATTTACCTAAGGTACACTAGATCCGGGTTAGGATCTTTCACACATAAGAGCCCAACAAGTAAGTATAAAGCAAACAAGGCAAACAATTTTAAAGTGATCTAATTCCTAAGGGTACCCCTCATTAATATTAAGTCCCCAGCAGAGTCGCCAGTTCTGTAACACGGTGGGAGAACTGACTTTAGTTAAATGTTGTGGATAGCAAGAGTCGCCACCGACTTTTATTTTATCCAAAGGAAAGGGCATAAAAGAACAGGAAAGACCTTAAAAGATTTTTGGGTTCGGGGGGTAGGTTATGTAAAGGGAAGGTGTTAGCACCCTTTACATCCATGGTTATCCATGGGCTCTTAGTTACTTAGCTCACTTTAAAATGTTTTTGAAATGTGAAGTGTGTGAATAGAAATTTTCTTAAGTATTATATAATGATCCATGTACGGATGTATATAAAACCTTTGTTTTGAAAATTGTTTGAAATGTATGAAGTGTTTGAAATGTTTTGAAGAGTGAGCAAGTATCTAAGAGGAACCTACCCTAAGTTTAAGTCTTTTCTGTTCTTGAATCCTTTAAATGGTAAGACTATCCCTATTATTAAGGAATAGGTAGTCATTACCTTGGATGTGTGGGACAAGTGAAAGGACATCTGTTATTTAGGCAACTGTGGGGTGTATAAGCAATTCGAAGGGACTTATCATCTTTATTCGAAATTGACAAGATCATTACAAAGGCATCATTCGAAGGGACTTGATCTTTTTATCTGTTTAGGGACTAGATGATGTGAGATGAGGGACTTTTGCTTTATACACCCTACTTGACCTTTTTGTTTAGGCAACATGAGAGGTAACCCTAGAAAGTGAGATGGCGATCAAAGATCGACTTACGTGTGTGAGTGTACAAATTTAAATATTTATCTTTTAAATTTAATGAGCTAAATTAATTTTTAATACAAATATGTTTCACTCCCTATTTTACTAACCATGGCATTTTAAAAATAAATATTAAACATTACTACTAAAATATTACATAAAGGAGACAATTACATAATAATAATAATTAAAGCAAATTAAATAAATAAGCAAAATAAATAATAATAGATAATTGGGTTAGTAACAATAATAATAAAAATAATACAAAGATAAATGGGGTTAGTAATAATAAAATAAATATCATATGAAAATAAATAGAATCAATAACAAGAATATTAGCATAATAATTAAGAGTTCAAATTTTTTTTGTAAACAATTATTTTTTAAGATTAAGAAGAAAACATAAACAATTCATATTATATACTAATTATTATAAAGTTTTAAATTATATACATGTTATAAAAATTAGGTTAATTATAAACACATTATGAAAATAAATTATATTTACAAAAACAAATTAGCAAATTTTAATTATTTTTAAGCATATACTAAAAATTATTTACATACAAGAATTAAATAATAATTATAAACAAATTATAAAATATATACATGATTAAGGTTTATAAATAAACAAATTAAAAATTATAATTAACAAATAAATTAATATTTATAATTAGAGTTCATAGAAAATAATTAGGTTTTAAAAAATATTTTAGGGTTTCTAAAAAATTAGGGTTTATATGTTTTTTAGCAAAATAAATTAGGATTAATGGTTTAATTTACAATATTAATTTGACTATTAAAAAAAAGAAATAAACATATAATAATAATATATACACATTTTAATTTAAATATAAACTAGAATTAAAATTTATAGAAAATAAATTAGAGGTCTTTTTTTTTTGAACATATGAAATTAATATAAATATTTATATATAATTATTTGGATATATTTTATTATAAGGCAAATAATTAAGATTAATTATAAAAGAATAATAATAAAACAGAATAATTAAAAAACAAGAAATTAAAACTTACCTGGGCTGGGATTCGAACCCAGTCCCTGGACAATGCAACCTCCAAGACCAGCAAACCAGCCACTGGGCTGCGCGCGCGCCAGTGATAGTGGGAACACTCCATTTGGTTTTGTTGTGAACCTGGGAAAAAACATGACAAAACAAAAGAAATAGCACAAAAGGCCTGGGGGGGATTCGAACCCAGGACCTTCTCACAATACGCAAGCACACTTACCATCCAGCCGGGAGGGCGCAACTGATAGTATATCCATCACAATTAATAATATATTCAGTCCAATAATTAAATAGAAAAATAAGAAAAATTGCTGCATCCAGGATTCGAACATAAGCTTTAAGGTCATACGCGTGCGTCTCTCACCACTGGGCTAGGCATCCATTTGTGAAACAATATCAATAATAAAACATAAAATATTATATCCAATATTTAAATTCTGGAATTCGCGCCAGGGGTCTTCTTCCTCCTCCAGACCTGCGTTTTTTCCTGCGAATCTTCCTGGGCAATTTCCTGCGAATTTTTCAAAACCCTAAACCTGTGTTTTTCGAAACATCACGCAAACCATCATGACAACCAAAATTAATAGCCCAGATCAATTGTACAAAGCTCATATATTACAGCCATGGTTTTAGAATTGATTTTAAGGTCTTAAATATATGGTTCCCGTTTTGAACCTTCAAACCCTAATAATGGCAATCTTCAACACAGTCCACAATAATTCAATTAATCTATGCAAAAAGCTTCTAAACATCACAACAAACACAAATATATGATTAGTTTTCAATATTAATACATGAATCAATCAAATTGAAAAATTTTAAAATGTGAAAGGGATGCATTCGGTTTATGCGAATTAGGGCATGAATAACCAATGTTGTGATCCAAAATCACTCTATGAACTCCCAGGAACAAGTTGCTACCTTCAAATCGTCTTGAAAGGGCTTGAATGATGGAATCCGAATTTGAATTTTGGTGAATCTTTGAATGTGCAAACTTACTCTTTGAGGCTGTCAAATTCGTCCCTATGCATTGTGTTCTCTTCATATACTTATAGTGAGTGAATTAGGTCAGAAAGATTGGATCATTGTATGGATTTTTATTTATTTTGGAGATTGAAAAAGATTAGAACTTAAATTTCAAATATTTGTGAATGAGACCTTTCTATTTCAAGCCAATCATCATCAATGTTATATCAATTCAATCCAAATCATGTTAATGACCTTCTAGAACCAAAATATATTTTAAATTTTCACATTTGATATTTTATTTAAATTTAAAATGATTTTTAATATAAAAAATCATAATAAATAAATTAAATAAAATAAAATTATGAAAATATCAAATAAATTTCGTGCATGATGTCATGGAACACTTTGGGTCACAAAAAGTTCAGCCCATTTAGAAAAATTTGGTTTTAAGACCCTATTTTCTTCATAAACCACCCAAAAATTTCCCAACTTTGCAAGGGCACACATCCTTCAATTTTAATGCTATGAGGGTGTTCTTGGACATTTTGGAAAGCTTGAAGAGTCCTCTAACCAACCCCATTGGTTTCATGTCCATATAATTTACCATTCTCAAGTTATGCCCTTTTGAAGTTGTTGACTTTTTGTTGACTTTCAAAAGGACCTATAATGTCTTAGCTCATACCTTCCAAATGAAGCATTTTTGGGCTTGGCTTGTGAGACACAAAGTTGTAGAGAATTCAATTTCCTTCAAAATGAGCTTTGGATGGAAAAAATGTGATGAAGCATGTGAAAGTTATGGCTGGTCAAAGTTCAGTTGACTTTTCCTGAGGAAACCCTAATTTAGAAACCCCTGATTCTTGATGATCTGAAATCTCCTTGATGAATCATGATCAAACCTTGATCAAATGATGAATTTTACTTCATATACTTGATGTTGGCAAAAAATAATGAAGTTTGACTTTGGTTTGACCACAGTTGACCTCAGTTTGACTTTTTAACTGCTTTGACTGATTTTGACTTATCTGATCATCTGACTGAGCAAACCTTTGAGAAAAGTTCTGAAATTTGTCATGGGGATTCTTAAACACATATAAGATATTATGAAGCTCACTTGAAGTCTTGGAAATTCATTTAGCCTGATTAAAGTCAAAACCCTAGTTTTGGATGCACTGCTTAGGAGGATGCATTGTCTGAGGGAATTGTCAAATCTTCTGACTAATTGTGAACTTTGTGAACCTCATAAGATGTCTTGTGAACCTTGTGAACCTCATAAGGTGTCTTGTAAACCTTATTAACCTCATAAGATGTCTTGTAAACTTCATGAACCTCATGAGAGGTCTTGTGAATCTTGTGAACCTCATAAGATGTCTTGTAAACTTCATGAACCTCATGAGAGGTCTTGTGAACCTCATGAGAGGTCTTGTAAACTTCATGAACCTCATGAGAGGTCTTGTGAATCTTGTGAACCTCATAAGATGTCTTGTAAACTTCATGAACCTCATGAGAGGTCTTGTGAACCTCATGAGAAGTCTTGTGAACCTTGCGAACCTTATGAGAGGTCTTGTGAACCTTGTGAACCTCATAGTACACAAAGTCTTGTTTTGTGAGGGCAAATTTTGGGGTGCAACAGACCATCACTCCGAGCGTAACCAAATTATCGTAAAGCTAAAGAAGGGTTGTAAGTAATGCCTCCTCTTATGCCTAGTAGTGGCACATTAGGAAACTCCCCACAACGGTCAATGATAATAACATTCTCCATAGATCTGGAGCACCAATGGATATCTGAATGAGAGAGTGACATGATCCGTTTAGACCACCTGAACCCTTGTTCATTCTTCATCACTGAGCGAGGAAGGTGAGAAATAAACCACCTAGATAGCAAAGGTATGCAACATATCAGAGTTCCTCGTGCCTTCGTAGTACGAGTATAAAGAGAATGCAGGATGTCTCCAAGCAATGTAGGCACTGGATTGTGACTCCGAAATATGTTGATGGCATGAACGTCTATGAACTGATCTGGATTAGGGAACAAAACTAAGCCATAAATCAACAAGGCTAATATCTCCTCAAAAGCATCACAGCTCATAGCCTTCAAGAACACTTGAGCCTTCTCTATCAACACCTTAGCAAGAACTCCGCTTCTCGTTTCTAGAACAATGTCTGACTTCTTCAGATGTAGAGCTGCAGCAATAACTTCTGGTTTAAGCTCTTTTTCCAAGCCTGTGAAGGGTCTTTGATCAAGAACAGGTATACCCAGAAGTTTAGAGAACTCTTCCATTGTAGGAACCAGCTGATAGTCGGGGAATGTAAAGCAATGGTGCTTAGGATCAAAGAACTGGAACAGAACACTCATCATGTCTTCATTGAACCCTGAAGTGACTAGATCCAGTAGCTGACCATGTCTCTTGATGAACTGGGAGTTTTCAGACACTTGAGAAACCAACTCCTCAAGCTTAGGAGGTATTCCTACCAATTTAATCCGGATAGTATTCCTACGAGCAGAAGCCATGACCTGCAACAAAGAACAAAGATAAATCCTTTGGTCATTGAAATGGTTAGTGAAAATGCTATGCTTATGATGCATGATGATGCTATGATGTTATGTTCAATCACAAACATGTGGCACACACAAACAAGTCACACCATAGCCCTGGGTTTAAAGGCTTGCATGAGGTTTAAAGGTAAGTACCCTCCCCTGAAGTTTAGTTGGTTCATCCTGTCCTACAAAAGTAACCAGGTTCTAAGGGATCTCAATATCATTGATCCTTCACAAGGGTGGTTGTTCAGTATGCAACTTACTTTCCAACCAAAACCCTCCAAGTTTAGAATCTCAATGAGTGTAGCATCGAGTATCAACCAACTTCAGTCTTCACCAAAGCCGGTTATCTCACTACTTTCTAAAGGCCAATATGGGATAACTAGGGTTCTAAAAGTTAGTTAGTGCATTGACAACATATGGCAGCCTCATATTATCCTCAACTTGACTTAAGGAACATAAGCACCAACCAAGAAGTCACACTAACTATGGCCACCAGATCAACCATATCGGTATACGCCGTACAGTTTCCTTGGTCTATTGCCATTTACCTAAGATACACTAGATCCGGGTTAGGATCTTTCACACATAAGAGCCCCAACAAGTAAATATAAAGCAAACAAAACAAACAATTTAAAGTGATCTAATTCCTAAGGGTACCCCTCTTTTATTAAGTCCCCAGCAGAGTCGCCAGTTCTGTAACACGGTGGGCGAACTGACTTTAGTTAAATGTTGCGGATAGCAAGAGTCGCCACCGACTTTTATTTTATCCAAAGGAAAGGGCATAAAAGAACAGGAAAGACCTTAAAATATTTTTGGGTTCGGGGGGGTAGGTTATGTAAAAGGAAGGTGTTAGCACCCTTTACATCCATGGTTATCCATGGGCTCTTAGTTACTTAGCTCACTTTAAAATGTTTTTGAGAAGTGTAGTGTGTGTTTAGAAATTTTCTTAAGTACTTTATAATGATCCATGTACGGATATATATAAAGCCTTTGTTTTGAAAATTGCTTGAAAAATGTGAAGTGTTTTGAAATATTTGAAAAGGTGAGCAAGTACATAAGAGGAACCTACCCTAAGCTAAGTCTTTTCTGTTCTTAAATATCCTTTAAATGGTAAGACTATCCCTATTATTAAGGAATAGGTAGTCATTACCTTGGATGTATGAGGGACAGGTGAAGGGACAACTGTTGTTTAGGCAACTGTAAGGTGTATAAGCAATTCGAAGGGACTTATCATCTTTATTCGAAAGGGACAAGATCATTACGAAGGCAACCATGAAGGGACTTGATCTTTTTATCTGTTAAGGGACTAGATGATGTTAATGAATGAAGGGACTTTGCTTTATACACCTTACTTGACCTTTTGTTTAGGCAACTTGAGAGGTAACCCTTAAGAAGTGAGATGGCGATCCAAGATCGACTTACGTGTGTGAGTGTACCAATTCAAATATTTATCTTGAGATTTTAAGGATCTAAATTCAATTTTATATACAAACATGTTTTACACTCCCTATTTTACTAACCGTTGCAATTTAAAAATAATAATAAAATTTTCTACAACTATTACATAATGGATGCAATTACATTATAATAATTAAAATAATAAAAATAAATAAGCATATAATAAATAATAATTAAATTGGTTAGTAATAATAAACAAAATAAATATAAGAAAAAATTATCATAATAACATAATAATGAATTAAAAGTTCAATTTTAAATAAATAATTATTTTTTTTAAAGATTTTTAATAAGAGAAATAAATAACAAATATTATATACTAATAAAATATTATTAATAGTCTAGTTATTTAATTGTATATACATATTATAAAAATATCTAATTGTAATTGAATAAGCATATAAAAATAATAAATTAATTTAATAAAATAAAGTTAGGGTTTTTAATTGTTTTTTTAAAAAAATAAATTAGGGTTAATTAATTAATCTAATCCTAATTATATTATTTATATAAAACTATATTATAAAATAAATATACATAATTGGAATTTACATACAAATATATTAATATTTATAAGATAATTAGGGTTTATAATAAATTAGGGTTTATCAAAAATAAATTAGGGTTTATGTAAAAAAAAAAATATTAAGGACTTTTTTTTTAATATACTATTTTACAAAGTTATATAATACTATGGACGTATAAATAAACTATTAATTAAAATATTAATTTTAAAATATATACAATTTATTTTATGAAAACAAAATTATATTGTTATTATTAATACATTATATAATAATTTTTTTTTAATTAAGATTAAAGAAGAAGAAATAGCAAACAATTAAATTAGGAAAAAAAATGGGGAGGCCTGGATTTGATCCCAGGACCTCCCCTGTACCTGAATGGGGGCTGGCCACTAGGCTACGTGCGCAAGTGGTGATAGGTGACCACAACAAACCCTAATATGTATAACCTGCAACATATAACTGAAAAAAAGAAGAAAAAAAACATTTGAAGGAATCAGGATTCGAACCCCAGTCTTCCCTCCTGCCAAGCCAACACATATCCACTGGGCCACACGCGCGTTTCTGATAGAACTACAACACAAATATATTATAAAAAAACAATTAATTTGAATTTCAAACTGAGCGCCAAAGCTCATCTTAAACCTACGAATTCGCAGGTTTTCCTGCGATTTCTTATGCGATTTTTGCTACGATTTTTCCTGCCATCTTTAACCTGCGAATACCGTACCTCATGATATACCTGCAATTTCATCAAATTGATTGCACCAACGCAATCCTTACAACTCATATAGTGTAACCATGTCAACAACAAGTATTTATATGGCTCAAATCATAGAACCCCAAAATTGAAGAGTAAATCCTAACAATGGCGAAACAGAATTATGGCCACGAAACTCAAAGAAAATTGCCCAGAAAGTTTCAATGCTTCACAACAAACACAAATCAATAAACAATTTTAAGTTATAATGCTTGAATATGCAAAATCGAAAAAAAAATAATATGAGGATGAAAACGCATTCGGCCATGGCATATGAGTGACTTTCAGATGTTTTTGAAGCTTGAGATAGGTTTAGTCATGTCCAAGGCAACCTTCTATGTCTTAAAAATACCTTTAAACACTCTCTAAGGATGAATCCGAAAATTGAAATTTTTGAAGAATTTTGAAATTCAAGAGTGTTCTTGGAGGCTGCAATTTTCGTCCCCCTGCATTGTGATCTCTTCCTTGTATATATATGAACTGAATTAGGTCAAAAAGTTGTAGGGTTGTTTGGATTTTTTGGATAATTGAGATTGAAAAAGATCATGCTTTAAAACTTGAATATCTTTTGATCCAACCTTGCTATTTTAAGACTATCATCATAATTTGCATATCAATCTGATCCAAGCAATATTTATGATTTTCTAGAAGCAATATCTCATCCAAATATTTGATTTATCTATTTTATTTTGATTTAAAATGGTTTTAAATGAATAAAATCAAAATAAATAAAATAAAAATAATAAAAATCTGAATAAATGAGAATTGGGTCGTGCATGATGTCATGTTAAAGTTTGGATCACAAAATTGCAAGCCCATTTGGAAGAATTTGGTTTTAAGGCCCTTTTTGCTTCGTAAACCTCCCAAAAATTTCCCAACTTTGCAAGGGCACAAATCCTTCAATTTTAATGCTATGAGGGTGTTCTTGGACATTTTGGAAATCTTAAAGAGTCCTATAACCAACCCCATTAGTTTCATGTCCATATCTTTTACCATTCTCAAGTTATGCTCTTTTGAAGTTGTTGACTTTTTGTTGACTTTCAAAAGGACCTATAATGTCTTAGCTCATACCTTCCAAATGAAGCATTTTTGGGCTTGGCTTGTGAGACACAAAGTTGTAGAGAATTCAATTTCCTTCAAAATGAGATTTGGATGGCAAAAATTTGATGAAGCATGTGAAAGTTATGGCTGGTCAAAGTTCAGTTGACTTTTCCTGTGGAAACCCTAATTTAGAAACTCCTGATTCTTGATGATCTGAAATTTCCTTGATGAATCATGATCAACCCTTGATCAAATGATGAATTCTACTTCATATACTTGATGTTGGCAAAAAATCATGAAGTTTGACTTTGGTTTGACCACAGTTGACCTCAGTTTGACTTTTTAACTGCTTTGATTGATTTTAACCTATCTGATCATCTGACTGAGCAAACCTTTGGGAAAAGTCTTGAAATTTGTCATGGGGATTCTTAAACACATATAAGATGTTATGAAGCTCACTTGAAGTCTTGGAAGTCCATTTAGCCTGATTAAATCCAAAACCCTAGTTTAAGATGCATTGCTTAGGAGGATACATTGTCTGAGGGGATTGTCACACTTTCTGACTGATTGTGAACTTTGTGAACCTTGTGAACCTCATGAGATGTCTTGTGAACCTTGTGAACCTTTTGAGCCTCTTAGTACACAATGACTTGTCTTGTGGAGGGCAAATTTTGGGGTGCAACAGTGATCAACAACTTTTTCCCTGAACTTGCAATCTTCTAACAAATGGCTACATGTCCAGAGCCAAACTTCATTCCCAATTGTTATGACCTTAAGCTTTCGACGTTAAAACATTAACACGAGACGTTTGAAGAAAAGAGTGACACAAAAATGAAATTGTCACAAAAGGTTGCTCGGAAAGACCTGACGATCTTCTGCCTACGTATCTCCATTGACCAAAGACCAATGAAGAATCAGAGCGACGTAGTTCCCCCCAATAGGGAGGAAATATAATAAAGAAAACAACTGACTGCCATTATTGATGCTTCCGGCTTTACTGCTTTAATTCTTCTCTGACACACTCTGGCCAAGACAAAATCCTATGCTTCATCTGTACGGAGCGAAATTAACAGCTTTTGAATCAATCAAATCTTGTACCTTGCGGTGAAAAGCTTTACATCCATCAATATGGTGTCTTGGTGCCCCAGAATGGAAGTCACAATGGGCATTGGCATCCCATCCCTCTGGAAATGGATAAGGAGGTGGAGACAACTTGCGAAGCTCAATTAGTTTCAACTGAAGCAGATGTTGAAGTATATCAGTATAAGACATTGGTATAGGATCAAGAACGAATTCTCTCCTTTGCTGATGTTGACCCTGTTGAGGGTTCCTTTGTCTTGTCTGACGCCTCAGATGATTATTCGGGGTCGTAGCGATAGAAGCTACTTGCTGACAACGTGGATGATATCCTCTACCTTTTCCACATTGATGAGATGTTGCCCCAACTTCCCCTTCATTCTTGCTATGACCATTGGCGAAGGGCTTCTTGGTGCCAGAACCTGACGCACTGTAGTCTTGAATCTTCTCGAGCTTTAGCAAACTCTCAACCCGCTCGCCGGCGATCATAATATCAGCAAATCCAGTAGATAGACAAGCAGCTAGACGGTCCAGAAATACACCATGTAAAATGCTCATGAATATGTCAGCCATTTCCCTCTCAAACAGTGGAGGTTGCACTCGGGCGACCATCTCTCGCCATCTCTGAGCATACTCTTTGAAACTTTAAGACTTCTTTTGAGAAAGACTCTGGAGTTGAATGCGGTTAGGCGCCATGTCAAGATTAAACTGGTATTGTTTCATAAAAGCTTCAACCAAGTCCTTCCAGCTTCGTACAACATTCTTGTTTAGACCCGTATACCAGTCCAAAGATGTTCCAGATAGTCTGTCTTGGAAGTAAAACATCCATAACTTCTCATCATCCGTATGGGCAGAAATCTTCCCGAAGTAAGACTGGATGTGCGTTTTCGGACAAGTATTGTCGTTGTATTTCTCAAAAATAGGAGGCTTGAATCTGTGAGGAATCTTCACTCCCGGTACTAACCCCAAATTCGCAATATCAAAATCTAGAGAGTTCTGAGACTTAATGGCCTCTATCGTCTCAGCAAGCTCGTTGAAATGACGATCCACAGCAGCATTAGGTTTATCCATCTCATCATTAATCATAGTAAACTGATCTTCCTGACCATCCATGTAACCAACATTACGGTCATTGTCTCCGCCCAGAGCTCCATTACGATTTTTCTGATTGCCATCTTCAGGAATCTCACTCTCTGGCCGCTCGACCATCAACCTTAGTTGTTCTTACCTTTGGTCCATCCCCGTCATCAGGGTCATGAACTGCTCCATACGAGCCTTCACTTCTATGAGTTCAGCTTGTACTTGATCTGTAATTCTGATTCTACTTTGCTAATATTGTTGCCTACAATGGAATAAAGATAAGAAATTGCCAGGGTACCTGAAAAACAAAGATAGAATGATATGATATGCAAAGTGTTATGCTATGCAAATGCTCAGAAACACCGCAAATGAGAGAACACTCTTATAAGAAACCCTGCAAACAAGGTCCACCATAAGAACCATCCTGCGACCGAGTGCCGGTGCCTGGATAAGAAAACCATTGCCTCAGAAATCCAAACACATAATATGGAAAGGCTCGCAAGAGCAAAGTCATACAAGGTACTGAAAACCAACACGGATAAGTACAGCAACAAAGATTCTCTCAACAAGCCTGAGGGTAACCAGATACATGAAAGAGCTAAGGCATACAATCATCAATTCTAGTCCATGAGTCTTTGCCTCCCTAGCTGACCATCTGGTGTGATGACCATATCTACATATAAGATTATACTTGATGAATCGAGCCACAACATTATTGGTAACAGAAGCAAATGAGGCTGCCTCTACCCACTTTGTAAATTAATCAATAGCAACGAGAATGAAACGATGACCGTTGGAAGCGGTAGGTTTGATCTCACCAATCATATTAATGCCCCACATGGAAAAAGGTCATGGAGCAGTCAGAACATTCAACGGAACTGGAGGCACGTGAACTTTATCAGCATAAATCTGGCATTTGTGACAAGTTTTTGAATGTTAATAGCAATCAGCTTCCATGGTAGACCAATAATAACCTGCTCTCAGAATCTTCTTAGCCATAGTATGCCCACTAGAGTGAGTACCAAAGATCCCATCATGCATGTCTTCCATAATCTCTACTGCTTCTTTCTTATCCACACAACAAAGCAAAGTTGAATCGTGATTGTGCTTGTACAAAATTCCATTACTCAGGAAGAACTTAGCAGAAAATCTCCTCGGAAACTTCTTATCATTGACAGATTCCTCTTCAGGGAACTCTTGAGCTTCAAGATACCTTTTCACTTCATATAACCAAGGCTTTTCCTCTACTCCTTCAGTACCCACCTCATTGCAGTATGGAGGTTTATCAAATCGATCAATAGTAATTCTCGGAGCTTCATCATCCCAACTGATTTCAAACATAGATGCCATGGTGGCTAATGCATCTGCCAACTGATTTTCTTCTTGTGGAATATGTCCAAAGGCGATCTCTTCAAAGTACGGGATCAAAGACAACACATGCTCTCCGTAAGGGATGAGATTAGGATGTTTGGTGTCCCAATCTCCTTTAACTTGACTAACTACCAGGGCTGAATCTCCGTACACATTCAAAAAATGAATCTTCATCTCAATGGCAACCTTGATACCCATGATGCACGCTTCATACTCAGCCATATTATTGGTACAATTAAAACAAAGCCTTGCAGTAACTGGTGTATAACAACCTTTATGAGATATAATCACAACACCAACACCATTACCAAGCGCATTAGAAGCTCCATCAAAAACCATAGTCCATCGGGATCCTTGTCCAGGTCCTTCATATTGTCTAGGTTCTTTAGTAACAATCATAATATCCTCATCCGGACACACAAACAAGTCACACAATAGCCCTAGGTTTGAGGGCTTGCATGAGGTTTAAAGGTAAATACCCTCTCCTGAAGTTTAGTTGGTTCATCTTGTCCTACAAAAGTAACCGGGTTCTAAGGGATCTCAATATCACTGATCCTTCCCAAGGGTGGTTATTCAGTAGGAAACTAACTTGCCAACTAAAACCCTCCAAGTTTAGGATCTCAATGAGCGTAGCATCGAGTATCAACCAACTTTAGACTTCTCCAAAGTTGGCTATCTCACTACTTTCTAAAGGCCAAGATGGGTTCACTAGGGTTCTAAAGGTCAGTTAGTGTATTGACAACATATGGCAGCCCCATATTATCCTTAACTTACTTAAGGAACATAAGCACCAACCAAGAAGTCACACTAACTATGGCCACCAGATCAACCATATCGGTATATGCCGTACAGTTTCCTTGGTCTATTGCCATTTACCTAGGGTACACTAGATCCGGGTTAGGATCTTTCACACAAAAATCCCAACAAGTAATATAAAGTAATATAAAGTAAACAGAGCAAACAATTTAAGTGATCTAATTCCTAAGGGCACCCCTCTTTTACTTAGTAACTCCCCAGCAGAGTCGTCAGTTCTGTAACACGGTGGGAGAACTGACTTTCTATAAATATTGCGGATAGCAAGAGTCGCCACCGACTTTTATTTTATCCAAGTGGAAAGGACATAAAAGAACAGGAAAGACCTATTTTTAAAATACTTGAGTTTGGGGGTAGGTTATATAAAGGGAAGGTGTTAGCACCCTTTATATCCATGGTTATCCATGGGCTCTTAGTTACTTAGCTCACTTAAATTGTTTTTGAAAAGTGTAGTGTGTGATTAGAAATTTTCTAAGTACTTTGTAATGATCCTCGTATGGATGTATACAAAGCCTTGTTTGAAAATGTTTGAAAATGTTGTGAGGTGTGAAAAGTATTTTTGAAGAGTGAGCAAGTAACTATGAGGTACCTACCCTAGACTAAGTCATTCATGTTCTTATATGTCCTTTCAAAGGTAAGACTATCCATATTATCAAGGAATAGGTAGTCATTACCTTGGATTTGTTTAAGGGACGGGCATAGGGTCATCGTATCGTCAATGAAGGCAACTTAAAGGGTGTCTTTAGCAATTCGTAAGGACTATCATCATTTATTCGAAGGGACAAGATCATTATTCCGTAGGCAACCTCGAAAGGACTTGATCTTTTAAATCTGTAGGGACTTGATGATTTATACGTGAAGGGACTTTGCTTAAGACACCCTTATATTCGAGGGACTTTACCATTTAAAGAAGGCAACCAAGAGAGATACCCTAGGAAGTGCAGACGGCGATCTTAGATCGACTTACGTGTGTGAATGATTTATTTCAGATATTTATCTTATTTAATTAGTTTTCTAAGTCCATATTAATTCATTTATGTTTTCACTCACTATTTACTAACCACGCAATTTATATTTACGAAAATTAAAAAATAAAGTAAAAATAAATTCTTAAGCTATTACATGGCTTTGGGGCAGATACATAATTATCGGACAGGAAAATAAATTTACAATAATTACATTTAATATGATAAACAAAAATTAAATGAAGGAAATAAAAGCAAGATAAATTAACGAAAATAGAAATTAAAATTTAAAATTTAACAAAAACTTAGGTTAAAGTTTTAATTTAGGTTAGACAAATTAGGGTTAAAAATAAATTAGATTTTTTTAGGTTAAGCTATGATTTTCTATTAAAGAGAAATACTTGTTAATTATAATCTACAAAAAACTAAATATATAATAAATGATTATTAATTTATGAAAATATAAAGAAAAATTAATTATATACATAATTATGGCTAAAAATAATTAAGGATTTAATAAAAATAAAAAGAATAAGGTTAAGAGTCTTTTGTTAGAAAATACTAATTAAACTACCAATTTATTTACAAATTAAAAAAAATATATTAACATTTAAGATATTTAAAGTTTTTTTTTTGTAAAAAAATGATTGATGACATTTTATTAAGAAAATATTGTCATTAATAGATTATCATTATTTAATAACTTTAGAATTAATTGTTTTATTTATAAAAAAATAAATTGAATAAAATAAGATAAATATAGAAAAATATAAAAAACAAGAAAAGATTCAAAAAAGAAAGGACATGGGAATCGAACCCAGGTCATGTACCTGCCATAATTGTAACCATAGCCAACTAAGTTGTGCGCGCATGTTGCTATCCCAATGATTCAAAATCATAAAATATTAAACCTACACAAATATAAGAAATATTAGCAAAAAAAAAGAGAACCTGAGGATCGAACCCAGGTTCCAGCCTTCAACGCGCGCGTGCTTCATCCACTTGGCCAAGCGTATTGCTGTGAAATAAAACGTAAATAACATATTATAAAATAATCCTAATTTTAAAAAACAGAAAATCGCGCGCAATTTCATCTTCTTCCTTCGTCTATTGGCTTAGCCTTTAGTAACGATTTCCCGTCGCTAGAGATTATAGTGACAGTCTGGTTTCCGTCACTAGAGACCCTGCAACATCAAACATCCAGAATACGAAATATAAATGCATTCCAATTATTCAAAACAATCAATAACAATCCCCTAAGTTCAAATATGTCAACAATTTGATCTGAAATTACTTATTTTCTGAAGCCCTAATTCATAGTTTCATGAACCCTAAAAATGGCGTTCGGACGTCCCTGTATCAAACATCAAATTAATATATCCAGAATTACTCTAGATCTTCAAACAAACAAGAATAAACACACAAGATTAATCAGTAATGCAAGAATAGTAAGAATCGAAAACAACAAGAAAACGATGAACAAGGAATCGGTTAGGGTATATGCATGTGATTCAGATGCTTTTGAAGGTTGATATGCGTTCAATGAACATCATAGAAGCTATTGCAACCTTTTTTTTGTCCCCAAATTGTCTCTAGCCTCAAAATTGTATCTCACTTTTTTTTGAAAATTTTTGGAGTTGATTCTTTGTTCTTGGCTGCCCAAAATTCCTGGCTTGTGTTTGTGTTATGTTGTGTACTTATAGTAGAAGCAATTAGGTTAAAAATAATGGACTTTGAATCATAAGATTTGATTACTTGATCATGAAGAAATCTTCCATCTTAAATGTGAAAAAAGATCAAATGATATGCTTCTAAATTGAGTGTACACGAAATTGGATGAGATCAAATCAACTTGAATGGTCTTTAAGAGTTTCTAGAAGAAGAATCAAATCAAATATTTGTATTTTTATATTTTATTTTGATTTAAAATGAATTTTAATGAATAAAATCCAAATAAATAATAAATTAATTATAAAAATCAGAAATTATTTGAATTGGGTCTTGCTTGATGTTATTGTTAAGATTGGGTAGCAAAATGATAGGCCCATTTGGAAAAAAATTGGATTTAAGACCTTATTTTCTTCATACACCCCTTGAAAATCTCTCAACTTTGACAAGGCATAAATCCCTCAATTTTAAAGCTATGAAAGTGTTCTTGGATATTTTGGGAAGCTTAAAGAGTCATATAACAAACCTCTTTGGTCTCATGTCCATATCTTTTACCATTTTCAAATTATGCTCTTTGGAAAAAGTTGACTTTTTAAATGACCTGTAATGTTTTAGCTCATACCTTCCAAATGAAGCATTTTTAGGTTTGGCTTGTGAGACACAAAGTTTTAGAGAATTCAATTTCCTTCAAAATGAGATTTGGATGGTAAACTTTTAATGAAGCATGTGAAAGTTATGGCTGGTCAAAGTTCAGTTGACCTTTCCTAGGAAACCCTAATTTAGAAACTTCCTGATTCTTGATGATCTGAGATCTCCTTGATGAATCATTATAAAACCTTAATCAAATGATTAAATTTACTTCATAATCTTTATGTTGGCAAAAAATCTTGAATTTTGACTTTAATTTGACCACAGTTGACCTCAGTTTGACTTTTTAATTGCTTTGACAAATTTTTGCATATCTGATCATCTGACTGGTCGAACTTATTGGGAAAGCCTTGCAACTTGACATAGGGATTCTTGAATACATGTGGGATGATATGAAGCTTAATTAAGGCCTTGGAAGTCTATTTAGCTCAGATAAACTCAAAACCCTAGTTATGAATCCATTGCTTAGGAGGATGTTTTGTCTGAGATAACTCTCAAACTTTCTGACCAATTGTGAACTTTGTGAACCATGTGAACTTTGTGAACCTTGTGAACTTTTTGAACCTTGTGAACTTTGTGAAACTTGAGAGAACTCTAAGTAAACCTTGCTTTTATTGTGGGAGGGCAAATTTTGGGGTACAACAGAGAGCCTTGGCTGTAAGGTTAATAGGTAGTTCTATATTACATCTACTACTAGTTTAGAACAACAAATGTAAGAAAAAACTAAAAAACATGAAAAATAAGTAACATCTCAATGAGTTTTTCACATTCTATCTATACTCTTTGTGTGAGGATTTTTAGTGTTATATTCATCATTCCATTTTTTATAACTCTTCTTGAATTGTTAGAAATGACAAAGATATAAACTTATGGTTGAACTCCTAGTGTGTTATGCCTCTAGTTTAGAAATATAACGTTCCCGGTTCTTAGAAATATACCTCTAGTTTAGAAATATACCTCTAGTTTAGAACTCCTAGTATGTTATGAGATAATTTAAACTAAATACACAATTATCTAATAGGGTGATATTAATCTGAAACTTGTTTTGGAGGAAGCTTTCTCAGAATGAACAACACCAATGTTGATGGAACAATCTCAACCAACTCTACCACAAAATAATCAACAAAACAAAACCATTCAATTTCAATAACATTAACACTTCGTCATAATCATCATGTCAAACATTTCTCAACCAGCTTCAATATGTTTAAACTTACCAAATAATACATTAAGTTAAGTATGGAATGATCCAAAACATCAAGATATGCTTCCTTATTAAATGCTAAAACAACAAGCCACATAAAAACCAAGATCTTGTAAAAAAAATAACTTCACATATTTATAATACATAGTTTCAAACCAAAACTAACTCACCAAAGCACATCTTATCAAGAAACATGTGCAGCAAATACTTGTAACTGATCCAAGAGAAACATGTGCAACAAATACAAAGTAGTATCCTTCAATATATGTATAGTATCAAAGAGATCTTTGATCTTATTGCTAATAATTCCACATGAAATTGATTTTTTGATGTAAAATATCAAAAACTAAAATAAACTTTGTTGTTATTTATTTGACTTAAACCAAACTTTTAGAATAAACTGTTGTTGTTGTTTCATGAAATTGTACTCTAAAATTCTATGTAGTTGATGCAGATTTTTCCAATAATTTATGGAGATGAAATCGAATATGTGAAGTAAAACGTGATTTTAAGATTGTTAATTTAGGTAGTTTTGGTTTTGTTACTCATGTTACTCGTGTTGTGTTGTACCCTTGTTTTTATTTATAGGAGAAGAAATTAGGTCGACCGCCAAATCCTCACGAGCTCTTCATGGCCACCCATAAAAAGAAGAATGGGCAGTGGGTTGACCGTCGTGCAGAAAAACACATGTAAGTCCTCACAAAAACAGAACTTCTAAAAAGAAGAATGTCATTAAATTCTGTTAGAGCTCTGTGCATAAATTTTGTTTGTAGTTGTAGTTGTTAGAAAGCGTGTTGAATTAATTAGTTAACTTTATTAGATTTTGGTTTGGAATTAATTAGTTATGTTGCTAACTGATATGCTGCTAAGCCATTGCATGGAATTTAGTTATTGTACAAGTAAAAAAAACCATTAAGTGGAATGATGGAAAATGCAGCTAACTCATATGCTGTTATACTGTTAGCTTCTTATTAAAACCATTAACTGATATGTTGCTATGCTGTTATAACGTGTTTAGAAATTAGTAAAAGAATTGATGGAAAATGTTAATTCAATTGAGTTTGGCTAGGTGACTTTGTTAATTAAAAATGTTATAAAATTGTTAGTTAGGAACTTGTTAAAATGTTTAATTGAAACAACAATGTAGGTGATGTTATGACTCACTTGATTAAGGGATAGATGTCGTTGAAAGAATGTAATGGTTACCTATGTTGTTTTGAAAAGGAACTCATTATTGTTAAGTTTGAAATGTGTTAGTTTGGATGGACTAATGAATGTGTTAGTTAGTTGACATATGATGCTTGTATGAGTAGAATGTTATTTTTCTCAAAGTGTTGGATTCTTTTTAGGTAGTACATCTAATTAAAATTATTTATTAGAGATATGCTCACTGTTAGGAATTAGTGGTTTGAATCGTTTATGCTCACTGTTATGAATTAGTGGAATTGTTTATGCTCACTGCATGTAATGTTATGTGTGTTATGTTTTACAGGAAGATTATGTGAATCGTTTGACTCAAGCCACTCAAACTGATAATAACATGGATGGGTCAGACAAGTTACAAATTTAGAAAGAAGTTTTTGGCGGTAAGACACGTGACCGTTGCTATGGAACTGCCCGAATGGCAGTTAACATACAATATGGTGTGTCTTATTTGACACAAGTGAATTTTAATCAGAATAGAGAGGTGGAGAGCCAATCGATTGAGGTGGCTAGAGCTGAGTCTTCCATAGCACGTGAAGAGGCTGCATTAGCTAATGCACGTGCAGATAGAGCTATAGCCAAGACAGAAGAATTGAAAAGGAAGTTTGAAGAATTTCAAAAGGAGATATTTGCTTGGAAGTCGACTCAGGCGGGTCCTTCCACTGCTCCTGCTTCTAGTGTCCATCGTAATACTCATTGGCATTATGATGATGACTCTGATGAGCACTCGTTGGATCTAGAAGATATGAGTGATTGATGTTAGTCATATGCATTCTCTTTTTCTTTGTTTTGGGATCGACTTGGATCATCAAATTACTGTTGCATCTAGAAGATATGATTATTGTTTTGGGACTTGATATTTTGTGTTGGTCTTGGACATTTTTATGTAGTAATATAGTGGATGGACACAAGTTTAATATATTGTCAATATTTTGATGTAAATTTGACATCTTAATTAACGTAGTGGATTTAAAGTTTGTTATCTTGTGTTGGAATTATGATGTGATAATATATCAATAAATAGTTTGAAATAAAAAAATAGAGTTCAGTAAATTTAAAGTAGCAAATAGATTTGATTTTAAACAGAAATAAATTTAAAAAATAAAAAATAATATTTTTTTAAAATAAAAAATATATATTTTTAAATTTTTTTTTAAAAGAAAACCAAAAAATTATTAGCATCGGTTAAGGCCGACGGTAGATACATATATATAAAAAGCTTAGTGGCAACTAAAATCGACGCTACAAAGAATATATAAATCACACAAATATATTAGCGGTGGTTATATGCAACACTAACAAACACATAATCTGACAGTTAGCGACGACTGTTGGTGTCGTATAAGTTTATATTAAAACGTAGCGATGACTATTGGCGACGCTAATACATTGGTATTTCTGTTTAAGTGTCGCTTCCATCCGCCGCTAGAAGAATGTTGCGTTGATAATAGTTGTCACTAATGCGAAAAAAATTGCATACTAGCACCGGCTTTAGTGTTTTTACCGCCGCCTTAGCGGTGTCTGTAGTCGTCGCTATTATAGCGACGACTCGTGGCTATGCTTTGCTACCACTTTTAGAATGTCTTCCCCGACCCCGACGCTAGGCCGAAGCTAAGGCATCGTAGCGTCGGTTTTTTACCTGTTAGGGAGGGCTTTTGGCCGACGTTATTACGTTGTTTTCTTGTAGTGATGGGATCGCTAGAACTTTGAGTTTATTTGGTTTAATTGATTTAAGTGTTGGTTTTTGCATATTTGAGACTTAATGTTATTTTGGATTAAATTATGAAAATTTCTGTTAATTAAAGACAAGAAGTTGATGTTTTGTTTTTCCGCTGCATAAATGTTGAGATATAGATTTGATGTTCGTGAGTTTATAACCCGTGTTACGGGACAGAACTTACAATGGGGTTTAAGATGTTTGTTTTTTTGAAGATGTGATACCCTTTTATGAGTTTACTCTGATTTAATTATGTTAAATTCGTGATGGGGTAGAAAGGGTGTTACAAAAGGGGTTGAGAATGGTTGATTTACGAGTTGTTTGTTTTTCTGGTTTTTGCAGGTTTTGTATTGATCTGGTGTTATGGTTGTGAACGATTTTAGTGGGCTTGCTTATGAATGATTTGTGAAAGGTAATGGAGTAGGATTTAAGTGAGTTTTGCGGTTCTGTTGTTTTTTGAAGGAAATGTATGCTATTTTTTTGTTTTCTTGAAGCTTGGTTTCTTTTGTGCAGAGTTTTAGGAGGCTTCCCAAGCTTGGTTTTTCAAAGTGTGAGAGGGCGATTTTATAACATAGTTTGATGAGGGTATAAGGGAGACTTGAGGAGGAAAAAAAAGAATATTGCAGGCTAGAATTTGCGTTGAATTGTATTTCGTTTTCATGTCATGTAATGTTTGCGCGAAGGGATTGTGTATGTTGTGTGATTGTTGTGAAGGTGAGGTAGTGGGATACATTTTTCTACTTATAGAGTTATAGCGGAATATGTTGTACGTGTGAGTCTTCTTGTCATGTGCATGTATGGTTTTTTTGCAATTGTTTGTTGTGTGAAAGATATGTGCGCTAAGTGAAAAGGAAATTGGTGATTTGCGTTGAGGCTATGTGTGAAAGCTGGTAGTTATGTGCAAATTGGTAATTGAAGTTATTGCAGTGGGCCATGAAAAAAAAGAAAGAGGAATGTTGTGAGGTGGCGGAAAGTTGTTGGTGCTTTGCTCATGTATCGTTGAATATTATATTAAAAAACTTACTTGTGCTGAGTTTATGTGGAATTGTTAAGGAAAATGTGATTATAGCATTGTGTGTCACGTGGGTTATGGCTGAAACATTGGATGGTGGAGAAATTAGTCACAATTGTTTTGAAACAAAAATAATAATAATAATAATAATAACAATAATACTAATAATGATAATAATAATAATAATAATAATAATAATATGAAATAAGATTTATAATAATAATAAAATAATGATAAAAAATAATAAAAATAAAAATATTAATAGAAATGGATAGAAATAAAAATAACAATGATTTAAAAAATATATATTTTTTGGATAATAGGCTTAAAAGGAAAAAAGAAGGATAATGGGCTTACATGGAATAAAATTTATAAAAAAAAAGGTTATGGTTATGGTTATGGATTAAGATGTAAAAATTGGTTAATATAGAAAAGGGAAAATTTTGGTTGAAAAATGGATAAAATGGACTTAAAAAAACTCAATCGAACACAAACTGGTCCCTGATGATTGTCACACACAAACTACTGAATCCCAGCCAGCACTGCGCACACACACACACGCACTGATAAACTCAAATGAAAACCAACTTTTCGCACAAACCCTGAAGAAAAGAAATGACATATTTTTAGATTTTTTTCGAATATCAGTCAGACCAAAATGAAATGTTATACAGGTAGGACAAAGTTGGGGTATGACAATGAGGTGCAAGACACACATTTGAAATTTGATTGTTGGTGATGAGATGAAAAAATTGATGAATCAATTAACAAGGTAAGGGATGCATGTAAGTATGTTAAGTCATCTCCAACTAGATTGACTTCTTTTAGAAGGTGTGCACATGAGTATAACATAGATAGTAAGACAATGATAACACTTAATGTAACAACAAGATGGAATTCTACATATTTGATGTTAGAAGTTGTTGTCAAATATGAAAAGGAATTTAACCGACTTTGATATCAAGAGAGTTCCTTTAGTTTGTTTCTTGTAGGTGAAGGAGTGGTGTTCCTATGAATATTGATTGGGAACATGCTCGTGTTTTTGTGAAATTTTTGAAGGTATTTTATAATGCAACTCTTTCATTTTCTGATTCACTGTGTGTTACTATTAGTAATTTTTTCAAAAAGTTGTGCGACATTGAGAAGTCATTACATAGATGGTCAAATAGTGAGGATGATGTATCGAGATCGATGACTACAAATATGCAATTGAAGCTTAATCAGTATTGGGATAATGATGTTATCAACTATCTGTTGTTTGTGGCTATTGTCTTAGATCTTCGACTTCGTTATAAATATGATTACATAGAGTTTTGTTTTAATAAGATGTATGGTAGTGCAAAGGGAAAATCTATGTTGAAAACATTGAAAGAACTTATCCAAAAATTGTTTGAGTATTATGAGGTTAAGTATCTCGTTCCTATTGTGTCTAGTAGTGCATCCTTAAGTTATTCTACACAAACTAACACAACTCAATTTATTGCTAAAGATGATGACGATGTTGATTGGGATGATGCTTTTAGTTTGAAAATGAAGCAACACAGAGTGAGTTATAGAGGTATGTTGGGGCTAAAAATGAAAATTGCAAAGATCTTTCATTTGATATTTTGGGTAGGTGGAAAAGAAAATCTACAAAATATTATATTCTTTCTCACATAGCTAGAGATATATTAGATATACCAGTGTCTATTGTTTCCTCTGAGTCAACTTTTAGTATGGGTGGTCGGATATTTGATCAATTTTTGTAGATGTTTGAATTCCAATTTTGTTGAAGCATTAATTTGTACCCAAAATTGGATAAGAAAGGCCAAGGAGTTTGAATTACGAGAACAAAAGGATGAAGTGCAACAACTTGAAGACCGTATGAAAATTTAAAGTTTTTTTATTGTTTACCTTATTAACGACATTGTCAAACTAATCTTTTATAGTTTATGTGTATGTTTTAATTTTTAGAAAATGTTGGAATACGTCTAATTGGTGTTGAGGTTACCAGTGATGAAGTGACAACCTAATATGAATGAAGCAATCTAAGGTTGAATTTAATTTAATATGTTCAAATTGAAAATAAATTCAATGTTCTAATTCTAACTTTTTATCTATTTGAATTTATTTTAGGATGGTGAAATGACGATTCAAGTGGGAAAGGAATTGAAATTTTATTTTAGTTTTTATTTTATCTTAGTTTTACTTTGTTATTTGATGGTGAACTAATAAACTTGGTTGTATTTTGTATTTGATACGACAGTGAACTCATTTTGGCTGAATTAGTCATTGTCAAGTGTCAACTTTTGAATTTGATGGTCAACATATTTTGGTTGTATTAGTCAATTCAAAGTGACAACTTTAATATGTGATGATGAACTTATTTTGGTTTAAAAAAATAATAGCAAAAAATGCATCAAAAAAATGAGCAGAAAATACATATGAATATAATGTTTGAAAAAAAAAAAGTTTTCTAAACCGAACATCCAAACCGAATCAAACTGATTAGTTTGGTTCGGTTTCAATTTTAAGAAATACTATCACCAAACCAAACCAAACAGATGGAAGTATTTATGGTTCGGATATTTTTGTACCAAAAACCGGTCTAAACTGAACCAATTACACTCTAACCATTTTGATTAATATATAATAATATATTTTCAAAAAATAATTTAAATATATATTTTTTCATATTAAAATACATTTTTTATTAATTATTAAATGTCATTTATAGAAATATTTGTATATAATTATTTTAAAAAGTTATAAAAAAATATTATTCCAAAAAATATAATGTAAATTGAGTTTTGGTGATAAACTACGATTAAAAAATGACTGTAGAATGAGATTTCAATCTAATCCATTAATTTTATTGAATCAAAATTTAATGGGTTTAATTTTAAAGTTTTTAGTATTGACTAACGTTATTTTTCATTCTATATTTTAATCATAGTCTAATTAATAACTCAATTTATAATTAGTAATATTATAAATAATTTGAACTTCTTACTTAAGTTTATGCAAAAAATAATAATAACTTTCCATCAATTTTTTTTATTGAAAAATGATCTCATTACTTAGTCAATATTATATTATCTAATGACTATATTTAAATGTATTTTGTTAATAAAATTTAAATTATGCCAAAATAAAAATTGAATTTAAACAGCAAAATTTATGAAATTGAACACAAATTAGTGTATACTCCCTCGTCTCAAAATAAATGTCATTTTAGTCTAAATTTTTTGTCCTAAAATAAATATCATTTTACATTTTCAATGCAATATTAATTCATTTGTATCAATTTTACTCCTAATTAATATTATCTGCATTACTCTCTATGCATTGACTCACACTCTACATTTATGATTATGTATTTGTAACCAATAAAAATTAAGAATATTTTTGCAAAATTGTTACATTTATTCTTTTACTTATTACGTTTAAACGACTTTTATTTTGAGACGGAAGAAGTATCTCTTACAAATGACTCGTCATTGTAAATCATTAGTTTTAAATATAAAAATATTTAAATGAATCAAAACTATTTAATTTAAAATTTAGAGATTATTTTCATAAATAAAATAAAATTTAAAAAAATTAAAACTATTATTTAGTTGATAAAATAAAATAAAAAAACAATTTACAATAATTTTACAAAATAATTAAATGAATGCATAAAAATATATTTATAGTATCAATGCATATCAATTTAAGTTAACCATGATTTGGTTGTAAAGGACAAAAATTCCCTTATTTTGTGAAATATTTTAAACAATCATGTGAAATTGAGTTTGGTACTCTGCACATTGTATTGTTTATTTTTGTTAAAAAAATAATTTTGAAAAAAGACATACAAATAGAAAGAAAGAAAAAAAATGAAAAGTGTAGTAAAGTATTGTCTGTATTTCCGCGTAGATATCAGTGCATTGATTATACGCGGACACGGTTTCTTTTTCTTTTCTTATTTAACCATTTCACACCAACTTCCAAAATGTGCAAACCACTACACTCATCCCAATGGCTGATCGAGTTCACCCATCCTCTCCATTCTCAAACGACTCTCAAACGACGTCGTCTGAGAACATCGCTACTCCATCTGCTCCCAAAGCACCTCCATCCGCTCCCAAACCACCTCCACCGACGGGAACCTATGTCATCCAGGTTCCTAAGGATCAGGTCTACCGCTACCCTCCGCCAGAGAATGCTCGTCGTTTTGCTAACTACACTCGCCGGAAAAGTAGCAGGTGCCGTTGCTGTTGTTGTCTCTGTTGGTTCATCGGCGTCATTCTAGCTTTGAGCGTCCTCCTTGCCATCGCTGCCGGTGTTTTCTACTTGGTAATCCGGCCGGAAGCGCCTAAATATTCCATCAACCGCGTCTCCGTCAAGGGAATGAACCTCACCTCGCAGTCTCCGATCTCGCCGGAGTTTTCCGTCTCTGTTAACGCTGATAACGGCAACCGTAAGATCGGAATCTACTACGAGAAGGATAGCACCGGTGAATTGTTTTACAGAGACGTTAAGCTCTGTAACGGCGCTTTGCCGGCGTTTTATCAGCCGTCAAATAATGTAACGGTGTTTCAGACGGTGTTGAAGGGTAACAACGTAGAGGTGGTGGGAACGGATCGGAAAGCGTTACTGAGTGCTGTTAAGATACAGAGCGTGCCGTTAACGTTGAAGCTGAGGGTACCGGTGAAATTCAAAGTGGGATCTGTTAAGACGTGGGCGTTCAACGTTAAGGTTCACTGTGTTGTGACGGTGGATGAGTTAACGGCGCAGGCGAAGATTGATAACAGAGATTGCGGTTACGGATTGGATATTTGGAATTGGTGATGAAATTTATTATTTGGATTTAGGGATAGGATGAAACTGTTTAGAGAATATAGTTTTTGGTTTGGTAATTTTCAGTGCGCTTTTTTGGGCAGATATTGTGAATTTTTTTATGACTTTTTGCTAATTTATTTATTTATTTTAGCTGATATAATTAACCAAATTGATTTTCGTTGAATATAATTAACTTTTTTATTAAAAAGAAAAAAAAATCAAATTTTCATTTTTGTTATTGTTGATGAAAATGGATCTGGCCGTTTAAATTTTCCTACAATCACGCATTCATGACAATAAATTGTTTTTCTTAAATGTATTTTTTTTTTTAAAATAAGAAAAATTACTAATAATTTAATTAAATAATTAATTATTTTAAAAATAATTATAATGCTTGATATTTCTATTTAATTTGTATTTTCAAAAACAATAAAAATTTTATAATAAACATGACTTTGAAATATTAAAAATTGTGAATAATAATAAATTAATTAATTAATTAATTAATTAAATTTAATCCATAAATAAATATTGGGTTTTTCTCGACATGTACTCGCCCTAGATATAACAAAATGATTGATTAAAATCGTTTTTACCTCCTTTAAACTCAAACTTAAATCTTAAAATAATTCTTATTTTTCGTCTCATTTCCCGTTGAGGAGGATGAAGTTTTTTTTAACCAAGGTAAATTTAATTACTTTCATTAATCAAAATAGACTGAATACAAAGAGGAATTTCATCAGTAGCACTACGCCTAGACCAAGAATCGACCGCCTTAGCTAACAAATGGGCAGTCATCTTCGTTTGGCGTTTAGTAAACTTCACCTTTAAAGTACAATCACATCCTGCTAGCTTTTGAACTGTTGAAAGGTTATGGTAGAAAGGGAGGCCAAAGGGAGGCCCCCAGGTGTATGATGCAAATGGATCTTCACAAAGCCTATGATATGATAGACTGGCAAGCCTTGAAAACTGTGATGAAAGAGATTGGCATACCTAACCAATTTATTGGTTGGATCATGACAGTTCTGACAATTGTCAGTTACAGGTTTAATATTAATGGTGATATGACTGATGCGATGCAGGCAAAAAGAGGAATCAGACAAGGGAATCCCATCTCCCCCTTGTTATTTGTGATTTTTATGGAATACCTCAATCGAAAAATGGTAAAAATGCAACAAAACTCCAACTTTAACCACTACAGGAAATGTGAGAGGATGGCCATAACTCACTTGTCATTTGCAGATGACATCCTTCTATTTTGCAGGGGCGATGAAATGTCTATCAGGTTAATAATGGAAGCCTTTCACCCGTTTTCAAAGTCAACTGGGATGAATGTGAATCACAAGAAATGCAAGATCTTTTGTGGTGGCATGGATCAGGTTATGATGCAAGACATAAAGAGCATGACATGATTTGAAGAAGGAGTGTTACCCATTCGGTACCTGGGAATACCCCTATCAGACAAAACGTTGAACCTAAACCATTATATGCCTCTTGTTGACAAAATAACTTGCAGAATCAGGCATTGGTCTGCCAAGTTACTTAGCATGGCTGGAAGGATCCAATTGGTCAAAAGTATCTGCATGGTAGTGGTGCAATATTGGATGACTTGTCTACCAATCCCAAAGAATGTGATCAAAAAAATTGAAACTGTTTGCAGGTGTTTTGTTTGGGCTGGAAAAGAAACAAATTGCAAGAAAAATCCAGTTGCTTGGAAACATGTCTGTAGACATGTTAAACAGGGAGGAATGCACATTATTGACATTGGTACTTGGAATACAATTGCTGTGATGAAATGTTTGTGGAACATCAGCATGAAGCAGGACAACTTATGGGTGAGGTGGATTCATAGCCACTACTTGAGAGGAAACGATCTATGGAGTATACAACAACATCAGCACTGCACCTAGATCAGGAAATCAATCTTGAAGTGTCGTGAAAGTGTACGGAATCATTGGCAGTGCTGGCAGGATATGGTGACCAAGAATAAATTTAGAATGACCAATATGTATGACCAATTGATGAATGCTGAGCCACAGGTATCTTGGTATAATATGTTGTGTCACAACTTTGCTAGGCCCCGCGCTTGTATGTGTTTATGGCTATTTTGTCACGGCAAGTTGGCCACAAAGGACCGCATGGTTAAAATGGGATTCTTACAACATGCTGAATGTGAGTTATGTGGGGATGAAGCGGAGAACCACCATCACCTAATGTTTAAATGCAATAAAATAATGCCTATATGGAAGACCTTAATGGACTGGTTGGGTATGGAAGCTGAGCCTATTAATATGAATTGGATTATTAGAGAAACTAAAGGAAATAGATGGAAGGCTAGAGTCCTAAAAACTATGGTGGTTGAAGTCATACATGGGATATGGAGACTTCGCAATAGCAAAAAAATTTATAGTGATAAAGATAAAGTTAATATAGATAGCATTGTTAAAAATATTATTGATACCATTGTATATAGAGGATGGCAAAGACCTAAGTAAATAGAGGCCATTGCTAAGATGTTAATGTAAATATGATAGATCTTTGTTCCAAGGTGTATCCTTGATGCTTTGTATTGCCAAAATTTTGAAATATATCTTTCTTTTATTTCAAAAAAAAAAAAGAAGATGCCTAATAGACGAAATAATGAAACTAAATTCCGAACAACCTACATTATTAGAGAGAATATCATTCACGGCCACTTGGGAATCACTTTCAAAAATTATGAAGTCCGTTTCCATGTCAATAGAAAACCGTCTTGCAAGAGACAAGTCGAAGTGAGTCATTTCGTTTAGAGTGAAGAGGTGGGAAAAGAATTCCCGGAGGAAAGATGATTATTGTTTGTTTAGTGTTTTTTAGAAGCTTTTCTTTGAGATTTGCACAGGAAAGTGTATTCAAGTCCTATTCCTCAGAGCTCCAAGTAAGGATAAAATCCCCAAGACTTGGTTCCAAAGATTAGGGCTAAAGTACACTACCTTATTGGCCTTTATTAAGTGTTTTGCCTTTTGAAATTAAGAAATGGCTTTTTAGGATTTTCTTTGTGAATGTGACTTCATGATTAGACTTGTAGATCATGCTACACAAGCTTACATTATCCTAAGATGGAATAAATTCAAATGCCCCATAGAGTAAGTCCATACACACAAAGTCACTTCAATCATTATTGAGTGTTTTAGTTTTTTTTGTTTGAAGATGAGAAAGAGAAACACCAAAAGATCTCAAAGGTAAAAGTCTAATGGGGGACTAACAATCCTAAGAGTTATCATGCATGGGTAAACCTAGGTTAGTGAGGTTTGAACTCTATCCTAATGAAAAAAAGAGAGAGAAAAAAAAAAGAAAAAAGAAAAGAAGAGGTTGCTAGAAGACAACTTACTTCTCCAAAAGAAGTTAAGTTGTTTCTCAGAGGGGAATGAAGAAGTTATACAAGCAAAGCATACTTGATGCTAAGGGAAACACAAATTGAAGGCATAAAATGAAAGAGAAGAATTTGGAATGTGGAAGCTCCTTCACATCCCTCTTACTTACCATTAGCCCCTACATGGTTAGTAAAAAAAATCATAAGCACAAATGAAGTCAAGAAGACTCAAACAAGGAAATGTTCAAAGAAGAAAAATTACAAACCAACCCACAAACATCAAAGTCAGAATGAACACTTTATAAGTGACCTACAATGTATAACAAACAAAATCAAACCAAACAAGAAGAAACTAGCTCACAAACTTCAAAGAAGTGCACTAAAGAAAGAGTAGTAGAAGAATGAGTGGTTATGCAAAGTGATCATGCAAGAATGCTTCAAGTAATGACACAATCAAATATTGACATAGTTGTTCAAGGGATTTTGAGGGAAGTTGATCGATGTATATTGATGCACATTCTTCTACTATTGTACTTAGGCATTTCTATAGTTTATTTTATTATTTTTACTGTTTTAATGTGTTTTCGTATTTAAGTTTGTATTTAGCTTTATTTTATTTTCGCAGCTTATTTTCAGCATTAACTATTATTTGATACATATTCATTACGCATACCATAACTTGAGTTATGCAATGCCGTTTTACGTGTTCAAATAGGCGTTGGAAAGTTAAGACATAGAGCTACAAGTTTTGTGTTGTAGTTGAGAGCTGGTTCGGAGTGAAAAATGGTCAAATAATTTGTTGAAGCCAAAACTCAAATTCTACCTTAAGGAATATTTAGTTTTGGGGCGGGTTATTTTATGTTTTTCGATCTAGTTGGGTTAGAATCCGGGATTTGATGTTTCTCCTATAACCTAGCAACCGCAGTACTATAGCGAGCACCGTCTTTTTACTATTCATGAGAAAAAAATTTGTTTTGTACAATTATGATGAGGAATTAATCATCCAAAGTCGATCTAGTGTAATCACGAATGCTTTGAGGTTTTTATTCTATCACTTCAATTATGTTTCTCTTTCAATTATATTCTATGAAATTGCATTTTCTTAATCTGTTATTTTGTAGAATGTTTTATTTAATTCGTATGATTGTATTCCTGACTTTTAATCGATGTTTACGTCACTTTGTTGTTAAATCGCATTCGTATATCGTGTTTGCTTAATTCACGATTGTGTTTATCCGTTTGCTTGGTTCAGAATATATGAATGTCAATTAGTTTTATATATTATTGCACTTTTCAATTGATATTGAAATCAAATAGAGATCGAAGTAACTCAGGGAATTGGTAAGGTAAAAATCTGTGATTAGCCGAAAACCGAAAACAATAGATTGACTTATTTTTATAATCACTTATTTTAATAATTTATTTGCACTATTTTTCTGTTAATCAAAATTCAACCCCCATTGCTCCAATCGGTTGGTTAATAACAACCCAAGAATCCTTGTGAGACGATACGCAAGTTGTCATCACCGTAAACTATATTTTCCAAAATTACTCATTTTTTATCTGTGCGCGACAACATATCAAATTTGCGTCGTTGCTAGGGATTTTTGTTGATTTTAGTCAATTTTAGAATTCTAGTTTAGAGTTTTGTTAAAGTTTTTTGTGTTTTTTTTGCTTTTTGTTTTTGCTTGTTGATTTTAAAGGTTGCAGTATATTGGTAAATATTTCAACCTGTCAGGTAAGTTTGGAAGCTACTGTTTTGATTTGCTCAGACTTTTTTCCACAAGATAAAAAAAATGATGAACAATACTCTTTTAGAATATTATACTAAAATATTTTGATCCTCAAAATTGCAAATTTTGTTTTTTCTATTTTATTTGATTTATTTTCTATTATCATATTTTCAAAAAAATCTGAAAAAAATTATGTACTCTTTATTTGATTTGATTAGATTTTTAGCTTTATTTTAATATGTTTTAGATTTTATTTCAAAGGATTTTCTTATTTTTCATTCTTTTTAAATCTGTAGTGATTTTATTTGATTAAATGTTGATTTGATTATGAACTTGCTCTTGATAACATGGATGAACAAAGAACATTAAGAGAGCTTGTTGCTCTTGATAACATGGATGAACAGAGAACATTAAGAGAGCTTGTTGCTTCTGATATTAATTACAATGGTTTATGTATTGAGTATGTTGATGTTATTGTTCCTTTTGAATTAAAATTTGGTTTAATACACTTGTTGCCAAGGTTTAGTGGTCTTGCAGGTGAGGATCCACACACGCATCTTAAAGAATTTCAGGTTGTTTGTTTAACACCTTTGAGACCTGAAGGAATAACAAAAGACCATATCAAGCTAAGAGCATTTCTGTTTTCACTTCAAGGAGCTGCAAAAGATTGGGTGTATTACCTTCAGCCTAACACCATAAGAAGCTGGAATGACCTGAAAAAATAGTTTATTGAAAATATTTTCCTGCCTCTAGAGCTGCATCAATAAGAAAATAAACATGTGGTATTAGACATGACAATGAATCATTGGCTGAGTAATGGGAGAGATTCAAACAGTTAGTATCCAATTTCCTCAACACCATATTATCGAATAGTTACTTATTCAGTACTTCTACGAGGGATTGCTACCAATGGATAGAAATATTCTATATGTTGTGAGTTGTGGAACATTTATTGATAAGACTCTAACTGATGCCAAGGCCTTGATTGGAAACATGTCCCTAAATTCCCAACAGTTCACTACTAGAAACAATTCTGCAGTTATGAAGGGAGTGAGTGAAACCCAAACTTTTTCTTCCAACAGAGCCTTAGAAACCAAACTTGATGAACTTACCTCATTAATCAAATAGTTGGATGTAGGAAAAACTCAAACAACAAAGTTATGTGGAATTTTCACCTCCCCTGAACATCCAACATATTTGTGCCCCATCTTATAAGATGATTCGGTAGCTAAATTACCTCAAGCATATGCATCAACTCTTTACAATCAAGGCAACAATCCTGACCATACCAATCGGAGGAACCACCCAAACCTTCGATATGGGAACCCCTAGCCACTGAACCCTCCCCAATTAACCATTTCTACCCAACTTTCGGACCTTTATTAGAGGAATTTATCAAGCAAATGGCTGCAAACAATCTCCAATTTCAGCAGCATACAAATTCTAGTAACTAAACCTTGTAAACACAGATTGGACAACTTGTTACTTCAATAAATGACATGCAGCAAGCACAAGGATCAATCCAACTACCTTGTCAAATAGTAGTGAATCCTAAAGATCCTATTGTGAGGGCATTGTCCTTGAGATCTGGAAAAGTTTTAGATTCTACCCCAGAAAAAAATAAGAAATTTGTTGAGGTCACACCTGAACCTTCTTTGTTGTTGAGCCTAAAAATGAGTATGTATCCCATATCCCTTTCCATATAGAGCAGCTAAAACTAAGAAGAAGAAGGATGGAGACAGAGAGATGAAGATTTTGTATGTACTCAAAAAAGTGGCAGTGAATGATGCATGGTTTTTCGCAAGCGTACGAACACGTCAGAGTAATATAAAAGATTGTCAAATCCACAGAGACCAAGTGTCAATCTATCATACCCGTTGTTATGGTGTGTATCTAAGGCAATTTAATATAATGGTTTTAAAGAGTGCGCAATGGTAAATAGAATAATAATTTTAAACAATTAATAAAGACATGCTCGAATGTAATTCACATAATCAATTGATAATCCGGTACTTGTTAATAAAACTACTTATGAGCAATGTTTTCCACTTTGAAAAGAACCAATTTAACAGGAACTGTCGCTTTCGCGTATTCAGAACCGAGTTGTACTCTCTAATCAACCCCTCCTATTGTCACGGATAAAAAGGTGCGTACTGCGTTAGAGTAGTAAACCTATTTTTAAGAAATATAATATCTTAACTAAGTTGAAAAGTATTTTAACCTGGATTTCTTAGCAAAAAGAGGTTCTCACGAACCAGACTCTAAACTTCTTAACGCGTCCGAAAATGGTTTTAAAATCTCTTTTCTTTTTAATCCAAAAACTCCTAATGAACTAGACAAAGCGCTTTTGACTGTTTTTGAAATAGTTAAAAACAATTAAACTTAAATTGAAAGTTAAAATAGCCCTTAAGTGTTTCTACGAACAGTTGTATGAATTACCGGTTCAATTATGATCCTTACATTCTAACCTTTATGGATTTAGTTAGACATGGTAAAGTAAAAGTTCATTTTATTATTTTTCATAAAAGTATTTAGTGCGAGTGCGGAAAGTAAATAAAAGTAGTGCGAGTGCGGAAAGTAAATAAAAGTAGTGTGAGTGCGAGAAATAAACAAAAGTAAAGCGAGTGCGAGAAATAAAGGTATTTAAAGCGAGTGCGAGAAATAAAAGTAAAGTAAAGCGAGTGCAGAAATAAAATAAAGTAAAGCAATGCGGAAAGTAAATAAAATAAAGCGAGTGCAGAAAAATAAAATACGAACTGGAATTAAAATGGCAGCAGGATTAACTTCCTCCCAGAGTGCTCCAAAACTCGATCACACAGACGTATACAGACTCGATCACTCGATTGTAGTAACACCCCGATGTGAAGTGATTACTACTTTAAAACTGATATATGCCTAAGAGATTCTAAGTTAGGATGATTGAAAGCGAAAATCTAAGGTCCTATTTATAGGAGAACAAATAGTAAGAAAAGACCAGGATGCCCCCTACACTAAAAAGTGGAGAGAAACCACTTTTGCCTTGTGGCGCCCGCCATAGGCCTATGGCGCCCACCACAGGCCTATGGCGCCCTCCATGAGTGCATTTTGGTGGAGAAAGTGGGGATCGTTGGCTCTTGCAGTTGTGGAGTGGTCTTGGGACGTGGCCACGTCATGGTTGACCCCATGGCGCCAGCCATGGTGGGTGCCGAAAGTGTAAAAAGCTGAATTTCTTGATTTTTGTCTGTTTCAGCTCCTTTTTCACTCCTTTTCTCGATTTAGGCCCCGATTACATAAAAATCCTAAAAATAAAGAAAAATAAAGTAATAACATAACAAAATAGCAATAAAAACTAAGAATGCATGCGAAATCGGAGTCAGAAATACGGTGAAATTTAGTGTTATCAGTGAACATTCCACTCCTTGATGTGATTCACTAGGTTCCAAAATATGCAAAAATTCTGAAAGATTTATGCATACACAAGAGGTAGATGAAGAGAAATGAGAGGGTGAATATGAGAAAAAAATGTTTTAGCCATCATTAAACCTAAACCTACACCTAAAAGGGCTAATGTTTTAGTCCTCAATCAGGGCATATTGCCCCAGAAATGTAAGGATCCAGGAACCTTTTTTATTCCAGGTACCATTGAGGATAGTAAATTTGGAAATTGCATGCTAGACTTAAGAGCTTCCATTAATAATATGCCTACTTCTATTTATAATAACCTTGATCATGGACCTTTGCAGAATACATGTTTAATCATTCAGTTGGTGAATGGAAGTAATACTCGCCCTATTAGAGTAGTGGAAGATGTGCTTATCCAAGTTAATGACTTGTTTTTTCCTACAGATTTTTACATTTTGGACATGAAAACAACAAAAACAAAAATTGATGTTGATGATGGAACAATGTCCATGGATTTTGGTGATACCATTGTTAAATTTAGTCTTTTTGATGCTATGAAACATCATGTGGAAGAACATTATGTATTTCGCATTGAAGTGCTTTCTCAGTTAATTGAGGATGCCCCGCAGGTTGGCATTGTTCCTATAGATGAAGTTATCAATGAAGAATTTGTTTATGAAACTAAAGCTTTTGTCGTCCTCGTTCCACCAACCGCATCATCCATTGACCATCTCTTTTACTTCAACATTTTTACTTATCAAAGGTCATTCTTTGATCCTGGAATACAAGGTGAAGGCACTAAACTTTTTTTATGAGAATCCCACTTTGGAAGAGCCTTCACTTACAAAGTATGTAGAAGAACCTTCACTAGCAAATGTTGTTTGTGCAATCACTTATCCTCCTTGACTACTCAGGTGTGTTATTTCCTTTCTCTCCCTCTTATTTTATATTTATGTCCTTTCATTGAGGACAATGCATGTTTTAAGTGTAGGGGAGGGAACCATTTCCTTGCTTTGTTTTGTTTTCCTTTTCTTTCAACAAAAAAATTAGACTTAGAAACACATGCATTTGTTGAAGTTTTTTGGCTATAGATTAATTTGAGGTTAGACTATGGAGACTTGGGATAACTTTACAAGGTCAATATCGTTTTAACACCTAAAGTCTCCCGAATATGGAAATCAATTTGAATACTTATTATGACATAGTCTTGAGTTCTCATCCTTTAATATATCTTAAGTAGTTTATCTATCAGTTAGCACCATCTAAACATCACACACTAAGTATGTAAGCTGATTCAAATAAGTGAATGATCTCGTGCTTAATAAGAAATATGAATAGGAATCTGTTTTTTAAGTTAGGTGACCTTCACCCAATCACTTAGCCTAACGGTTGTGAAACCTTGAAGAAAAAATTGTTCCTAAATTAGTTACTTTTGAATTTTTTTTCAAGGTATGGATCATAGTCACTAATAAACTTATTTAACATGTGTATGAATAGATAGCGAGCTTAATGTGATTGCATTAGAATGAAAGAGAATAAAAAGGAGGATGAGTAAGTTAAACTTAGGCATAATATTATGATTCATATTGGTTTATATAGAGGGAGGCTTATGACCGTACAATTGCGAATTTGTGTTCTTACGATATCCTTAGTGTACAAGATCAGTACCTTCGATGCAATTTTAACCGAAGAAGAGTTTGCAGCATAGAATGAGTATCTGAATGCTATTGTGTTTCATGAGTCTTGATAACACTTTGCACGAAGTGCAAACATTCATGTGTGGGGGAATTTTATCAGTGCATATTGATGCACATTCCTATACTATTGTACTAAGGCATTTCCATACTTTGTTTTATTATTTTTATTATTTTAGTGTGTTTTCGTATTTAAGTTTACTTTTAGCTTTATTTTATTTTCACAAGTTATTTTCAACATTAACTATTATTTGATACCTGTTCACTGCGCACACCATAACTTAAGCCATGAGATACCATTTTGCGTGTTCTAATATGCGTTGGAAAGCTAAGACAGAGAGCTACAAGTTTTATGTTGTAGCCGAGAGCTGATTTAAAGTGAAAGATGGTCAAATAATTTGTTGAAGTCAGAACCTAAATTCTTCCTTTAGGAATATTTAGTTTTGGCCTGGGTTATTTTATGTTTTTCGACCCAGTTGGGTTAGAATCCGAGATTTGATGTTTCTCCTATAACCGAGCAGCCGCATTATAATAGCGAGCACATTCTTTTCAGTATTCACGAGAAAATTTTTGCTTTGTACGATTATGACGAGGAATTAATCATTCAAAGTCGATCTATTCTAATCGTGTTTCCAATGCTTTGAGGTTTTTATTCTTTCAATTCAATTTTGCTTCTCTTTCAATTCTATTATATGAAATTGCATTTGTTAATATGTTATTTTGTGGAATGTTTTGATTTAATTTGTATGATTGTATTCTTGACTTTTAATCGCTGTTTACGTCGCTTTGTCGTTAAATCGCATTTGTATATCGTGTTTGCTTAATTCACGATTGTGTTTATCCATTTTCTTAATTCGGAATATAGAAATGTTAATATGTTGTATACCTTATTGCGTTTGTCAATTGATATTGAAATCGAATAGAGATCGAAGCAACTTAGGGAATTGGTAAGGTAAAAACCAGTTATTAGCCGGAAATCGAAAATAATAGATTGACTTATTTTTATAATCACTTATTTGTACTATTTATTTGTTAATCGAAACTCAACCCCCCATTGTTCCACTCAGTTGGTTAATAAAAATACAAGAATCCTTGTGAGATGATACTCGAGTTGTCGTTACTGTAAACTATATTTTCCAAAATTACTCGTTTTTGATCCGTGCACGATAGCGAATCAGAAGTCAATGTTGCATTATGGATTAATAGGATGAAGATAAGGCTCAATACTTCTCGCGTGACCCACCATATGCATTTTGTATTGTTGTTATGTTTTATTTGGATGTAGTTGTATTTTAAGTACAAAATTATCATGTATCCAACTTGACATGTTACAATATATATGATAACATGTTTTTTTCTTCATTTTTTTATGTTTAGTTATTATTTATGATGTTGTATTTTATAAGTGTTTTTATCAAATAAATGAACTTTGATATTATAACACATAATTTCATATTCTATAACTCAAACTCAATCATATGGGTTTTGGGCATAGTCTGACTTTTATAATTTGGACCCATGCCGAGGTTTTTTTTACATTTGTCTGGATTCTACAATTTTAACCCTTGAAACCATTTGGATTCTATAATCCTTAATGTATCATTTGATTCTATAGCATGAACTAGATTGTTCTTACATCTTATATGGACTATAATGCTTAATAAATGTATAAAATGACATGTTTAGTTCATTTGTAGTTTACATTAGAAAAATAATTAACTCTTCTTACCCTTACTAGACTCTCACCTAGTTGGAGTTTACTATAACAAGATGAAACAAATCAATGTCTCAACCACTGCGACAGAAGAAGGGTGATCTGATAACGAGAAAACGTATCGATTATATTGCTAAGTTTCATTAACGTTTTATCACATAATCATCGTTTTAACACTCGATTTCTCGAGTTTTTCTTACTATTTTGCAGGTACATCATATATGGAGCTAAATCATGAATTAAGAGCAAAAGGAACAAAAACAACCATAAAAAGATGAAGAAATGAAGAAGCCTGCAGAACTGCATAATTTGTTGCACTCACGGTCGTCACCACATTGTCACGACCGTGACACCCCAAAAGAAGCCATCACGACCGTGAGCACATTGTCACGACCGTGACACTTAAAATGCAAGGAACACGAGCGTGAAGACCTTGTCACGACCGTGACAAGGTAGAAACGTAGGTTATTGACTGAGACCACGTCAAAACGTTACGTGAAGAACTTTTTGCCTATTTTTTAGCCACGTTCCTATATTTCCTCCACTGCTTCAGCAAGGCCCAATGCAACAAAGTCCAAATATCAAGCCCATTAATTGTTCTATGAATAGTTCAAGTTTTATGAAGAAACTACAGAGCATTTTTTATTCATTTTTCTGCGGAAGCTCTGCATATTTATTTTACGACCCTGTTTTTATTTCTGCATTATTTTCAGTTTTTCATTCTTATTGTATCCAAACCCAACATATAACAATTTCCAACATCAGGAAATTGTTATACATTTACTTGTTTCTAAACCTTCAGAATTTGCTTATTTTCGATTTCCGCCAATTACTCCAAGCTTTCCGGTCTGTGGAAGAAGGAGTCTGCTATAATATTTGTTAACCAGGTTTTTATTATATTGCAAATTTAATATTTATAATGTTTATTTATTTTTCTGCCATGAGTATTCTATTATTTGTTTTTCTGTCTCTGTCTGGTTCAACATCAATGAGTAGCTAATTACCTTAGGGCGGTATGTAGTTAAAACAAACTTAATCGGTAAAATTTAATCATAGGCTTAAAATAATTAATAACTTAACATTCTGGCTGATACTTTTTAATTAAAATCGACATTTTCGTTACGAGAGTAAGAAAAGAGTATTAGGTTAGGTCAAGACCACGAGAGTGTGAGATTTTAATCAGATAGCTAAAGTTAGGCATTTAAATTAAACACAGCGAGAGCGCTTTAAAATAAATTAGAATTACTAAGTTTCCAAAAATTATCTCTAAACACTTATGGGCTAGCGAGAGCAGGCATAGGGCTTTAGGGATAAGATCTGAGATAAGACCACGAGAGTGTGAGTTGAGGGTATTTAAACTGGTAACCTCTACCGAATAGATTAAGTAAACACCTTTATAAGCCTAGGTTAGATTGACCCACCTAAGTTAGTATAATTACATACCGACCGCCTTAGTATTATTTTATTAAAACTTAAATTTAATTCCGCCTTTAATATTTTTAAAATCAACAAAAAACCGTGACAACCCTTCGCCTTAGCTAAACTAGAAGTCCATCTAGCACTAAGTAACCATAGAGTCCCTGTGGATCGATAATCTTAAATATTACTTCGATAGGCTGTGCACTTGCAGTTAAGATACCGCTAGACACATAATTAGACACGTCTTTAGCCCATCAAGTTTTTGGCGCCGTTGCCGGGGACCTTAATTTAGTTACTAGTGCACTTTAGGTAGAATTGTCTAGACTAAGGTATCAACTATTTTATTTATTTAATTTAATTTCCGAGTGTATGCCAAGTACTCGCTCTAAAAGCGAAGACTTGCAACCTCTAATCCCTGAATCGGAACGCTTCTTACACGTAAGAAGACGGATATTCGATTACGAAAAAAATTACAATCTTCCAGATCTTCAATTAGATTCACCTAAACCAGTCGTAACATCAAAGGACGCAGAGATGGCTGAAGAACAGAATCACCCACTCAAGTATTACGCTAGTCCTTCGCAAGCTGAACCGCATTCAAGCATTGCAGCACCGGCTATCAACCGAAATGATTTCGAACTAAAACCTTCGTTGATATCAGCCGTGCAGCAAAATCAATTCGCCGGAAATCCTACCGAGGATCCGAACCTTCATCTTTCGATCTTTGTGCAATACGCAGATACCGTAAAAGCCAATGGAGTTACCCAAGAAGCTATTAGACTACGTTTATTTCCTTTTTCACTTCGAGACAGAGCAAGAGCTTGGCTTCAATCTCTGCCTTCGAACTCAGTAACTACATGGGAGGAACTTAAGAGAGTTTTCTTGAACAGATATTTTCCACCTAGCAAGACAGCTATGCTGAGAGCTCAGATCAACGGATTTAAGCAAAGGGAAAGCGAATCATTATTCGAAGCTTGGGAACGCTATAAGGATTTGCTGAGACTTTGTCCACATCACGGATTAATAGAATGGATGGTCATCCATACCTTCTATAATGGACTCTTGTACAATACAAGAATGACAATTGACGCTGCCGCAGGCGGTGCATTGATGGACAAAGAATATAATGATGCTTATGCACTTATCGAAAGTATGGCTCAAAACCATTACCTTTGGGGAAGCGAGAGAGTCGCAACCGAGAAACCAACAAAAGGAGGTATGTACGAAGTGAGTAGTATGGACCAAGTCAATGCAAAGTTTGACCAACTAAGCCAAAAGATCGACAACTTGGCCATAACACCACCAACCACCGTGGCTGCAGTAACACCTAACTGTGAGTTATGTGGAGTTTCAGGACACGAAGTTTCTGATTGTCAACTATTGACAGGAACTCCCACTGATCAAGTGAATTATGCTCAAGGAAACCCATACTCAAACACATACAACCCAGGTTGGAAAAATCATCCGAACTTCTCCTATAAGAACAACAATGCTTTATACGCACCAGGTCAAGCACCAGCTACGCCACCAGGATATCAAAAGACTGCTCCTAATGTCCCTAGAAAATCGAACCTTGAGTTGATGATGAAGAACTTTATAGCTAACCAATCTCAAACAAACAAGGACTTATTAAACCAAAACATTCACACTAGTGAGCAGATTAAACAATTAGTGAGCAAAGTAGATGCATTAGCTACACATAACAAAATGCTTGAAACTCAGATTTCACAAGTAGCTCAACAACAAGCACCTACCGCTGCACCAGCTGGAGTATTTCCTGGACAACCTCAACCTAATCCGAAAGGACATGCCAATGCCGTAATATTAAGAAATGGCAAGGAACTTGACGGACCTACCGATCCAAGACTTGACAATCCAACCATGTACCAAAAACCGGATAAGACGACTGAAGAGGTGAATGATCCAGAAGAAAAGGAAGATGATAATCAAGAGGTAGTGGAGAAAGAACAACCTTATGTGCCTCCACCACCCTATAAACCAACAATTCCGTACCCTCAGAGATTAACAAATTCCAAGACGACGGGTCAATTTAAGAAATTTGTTGAACTTCTGAAACAGTTGAATATTACTATTCCGTTTACAGAAGCTATCACCCAAATACCCTCGTATGCTAAGTTTTTAAAAGAAATCTTATCCAATAAGAAAAAGATAGAGGATAACGGAACAGTTACACTTACTGCCGAGTGTAGCGCCATAATTCAGAATAATATGCCTCCTAAGCTAAAAGATCCAGGAAGTTTCTCTATACCCTGTGTAATAGGAAAATTCGTCATTGACAAAGCTCTATGCGATTTAGGAGCCAGTATCAGTGTTATGCCCTTAACGATTTGCAAAAGGCTAGACATGGGAGACCTTAGACCAACTAAAATGTCTGTTCAACTAGCCGATCGCTCTGTTAAATATCCTGTAGGCATACTAGAAAACGTCCCAGTACGTATAGGACAATTCTACATCCCTACTGATTTTATAATCATGGACATCTCTGAAGACTCCACTACACCTATCATACTAGGAAGACCATTCTTAGCTACCGCCGGAGCTATAATAGACGTAAAAAGAGGAAAGCTAACCTTTGAAGTAGGTGAAGAGAAAGTTGAATTTATTTTAACACAATTCTTACAATCACCAGCTATAGAGGATACATGCTATCTATTGGACGTAATTGACGAATGTGTAAGAGAAATGGAACTGAAAGAGACTACCTATTCTGAAATAATGAAAATTCAAATCCCTCCGATTTTCGAAGATGATAATTGGCGTGCACCGTATCAAGACGATAGTCTAAGCGAAAGTTTAGCACTTACACCGGATCCCATGCCAAGTAAAGATAAACCTACATTAGGATTAAAAACTTTACCTCATAACCTAAGGTACGAATTCTTAGACGTTGAATGTAAAAGACCAGTTATAATAAATTCCAGTTTAGGAACTATAGAAACAAAGAAACTTTTAGATGTCTTGAAGAAATATCCAACTGCATTAGGATATAACATATCTGATCTCAAAGGAATATGTACTTCAGTCTGTATGCATCGTATTCTGCTAGAAGAAGATTGCAGAACCTCCAGAGAATCTCAAAGAAGAATTAACCCAATCCTTAGCACTGTAGTGAAAGAAGAAGTTAAGAAACTACTAGATGCCGAAATAATATATCCAATCTCTGATAGTGAATGGGTTAGTCCAATACATATAGTGCCAAAGAAAGGAGGTATCACTGTTGTGAAAAACGCTCAAGGCGAATCGATATCACAAAGAGTAGTGACGGGACATAGAGTGTGCATAGATTATCGTAAACTAAACAAAGCCACTCGAAAAGATCATTTCCCACTACCCTTTATAGATCAAATGTTAGAATGATTAGCCAAGCATTCATATTTCTGTTATCTTGACGGTTACTCAGGATTTTTCCAAATCCCTATCCATCCAGATGATCAAGAGAAGACTACATTCACATGCCCATATGGAACGTTCGCTTATAGACGAATGCCCTTTGGATTATGCAACGCTCCTGCAACCTTTCAAAGATGTATGATGTCAATCTTCGCAGATTTTATAGACAACATCATGGAAGTGTTCATGGACGACTTCTCTGTATGCGGGCAAAGTTTTGAAGGATGCCTATCAAACTTAGAAATGGTGTTAGAAAGATGTGTAAAAGTAAACCTCGTGCTTAACTGGGAGAAATGTCATTTTATGGTCAGAGAAGGAATCATATTAGGTCACGTAATATCCGACAAGGGAATTGAAGTTGATAAAGCTAAGATTGAAGTCATAAAAGATCTTCAACCCCCTAAAACCGTTCGAGAAATACGAAGCTTTTTAGGACACGCCGGTTTCTACCGATGATTCATCAAAGATTTCTCGAAAATCACTAAACCCCTTACTGGTTTATTAATGAAAGACGCTGAGTTCATATTCAATGAAGATTGTCTTAAAGCATTCGAAACTCTAAAAACAACCCTCATCACCGCACCAATCATGCAACCCCCTGACTGGAGATTACCTTTCGAAATCATGTGCGATGCGAGTGACTATGCTGTAGGCGCAGTTCTAGGCCAAAGGAAGGAAAAGAAACTTCATGCGATTTACTATGCCAGTAGAACCTTAGATTCTGCTCAGATGAACTATGCCACTACTGAAAAAGAATTGTTAGCAGTTGTCTTTGCGCTTGACAAATTCCGTTCTTACCTAGTAGGAGCGAAAATAATCATTTACACAGACCATGCTGCTATCCGATATCTATTGACTAAGAAAGATGCTAAACCAAGACTCTTGAGATGGATTTTACTCTTACAAGAGTTTGATCTCGAAATAAAAGATAAGAAAGGTACTGAAAACTTCGTAGCGGACCATTTATCTAGAATAGAAGGTATTAAACCCGAACAAGTGCCGATTAACGATGATTTTCCGTATGAACAGCTGATAGCACAAATAGGAAGCGACCTAGCTCAGTTAGACTTAAATGAACCAGAACCCGTGGAAACAATCCAGACAACTGTAGGACTGCCATGGTACGCTGACATTGTCAACTACCTAGCCGCAGGAGCTCTTCCACCCGATCTAACCTATCAGCAGAAAAAGAAATTATTTCACAATCTAAAACATTATTACTGGGATGAACCATTATTGTTCAAAAGAGGACCAGATGGAATCTTTCGTCGATGTATTCCCGAAGAAGAAATAGAAGATGTCATTGCTCAATGTCATTCATCTCCTTATGGTGGACATGCAAGTACTTCCAAGACTTGTGCAAAAATCTTGCAAGCCGGCTTATTCTGGCCTAATCTATGGAAAGATGTCCACATCGCTGTTATAAATTACGATCGGTGTCAACGCACCGGCAATATTTCAAGAAGAGATGAAATGCCTCAAAAAGGAATATTAGAAGTAGAAATCTTTGACGTCTGGGGAATAGATTTCATGGGACCATTCCCATCATCTTTCGGTAATAATTACATACTCGTAGCTGTCGATTATGTTTCGAAATGGATTGAAGCTATAGCTTCTCCTACAAACGATACACGAGTAGTAATAAAACTTTTCAAAAATATAATCTTTCCCATATTTGGTGTGCCTAGACTCGTCATAAGTGACGGTGGCTCGCACTTCATTTCAAAAATCTTTGACAAATTACTATCTAAGTATGGAGTAAGACACCGTGTGGCAACACCATATCACCCACAAACAAGTGGACAAGTCGAAGTCTCAAACAGAGAAATTAAACAAATCTTAGAAAAGACTGTCGCCATATCTCGGAAAGATTGGTCATCTAAACTTAATGAAGCTTTATGGGCTTATAGGACCGCTTACAAGACACCCATAGGTACTACACCTTTCAAACTAGTTTATGGAAAATCTTGTCACCTCCCGGTAGAACTAGAACACAAAGCTTATTGGGCGATTAGAACTCTCAATATAAACTATAATGCTGCAGGAGAAAAGTGAATCCTAGACATTAACGAATTAGAAGAATTAAGGCTAGATGCTTATGAGAATGCTAAGATATATAAAGAAAGAACTAAGCGATGGCATGATAAACGCCTATCTAGGAAAGAATTTAGTGTGGGAGACGTTGTACTCCTCTTTAATTCAAGACTTAGGCTCTTTCCTGGAAAATTAAAATCTAGATGGTCAGGACCCTTTGAAATAACTAAAGTATTCCCGAGTGGAGCAATAGAAATTAAGGGTAGGAATAGTGAACCATTCATAGTAAACGGACAACGTTTAAAACATTATCATAAAGTTGAAAATAGAGATTATGCAAATAATCTAAGGCTTTTAGAGTTGTCCACTAATTCCCCTGATTAATCTAAACCTAAGCATTACGTCAGGCTTTTGACGATAAAAACAGCGCTTAGTGGGAGGCAACCCATTTACTCATTTAATTATTTAAACTATTCTCTTTATCATTTTGTTATTTATCGTTTTACTATTTATTTATTTGTTTTGTCATTTTATAGTTTTATTTTATATCACTATTATTTCCTTTAAATTATGCATTTCATTTTCTCATTTTTATCTTAAATCACTTTTTACAGATTTTCTAAAAGTCTTTTCCACTTTCCTTCTCCCCCTGATTTGTTTCCTCCATATTTGCACTAACCATGGCTAACCAACCCATAAACCATATGGAAACCAAATTTAGAGGTAGGAACCAAAGAATGAACTTTGAAGAGTTATCACAGAGGCAAATGGATTTGACCCTGTACCCGAATGATCAGACTATGGAAACCCTAGGTATACATGATAGCATCCTGTACTTGTTTAACCGACTTGGATGGGAGAATGCACGGATTCAACATAAGTTTGTGACTTACCGCGAGCTCACCCTTGAGTTCCTTAGCTCCTTAGTTTACCTACCTGAGCGCGGTTTTGGATTTAGGAAAGGATTTATCAGTTTCCGCCTGTTTGGAATAGAATATGACTTTAACCATAAAGAACTAGCTGACTTATTAGGATTCCCTAGTGGACCCTTTGCTTTTACTACCACACAGGTAGAATTGATGGATATTGAGCTAGATTTCTTTTGGGGAACTTTAACCGGAAACTACCACCCTGAACCAAATAGCATGAACAATGATGAGATCCATAACCCTGCTCTCCGTTACTTCCATAAAATCCTTGCCCACACCTTCTTTGGAAAAGAAGAAAACATTACCGGAGTCTCTAAAGATGAGATATTCATTATGTCATGTTTCACTAATGGACAGCCTGTTAATGGTGTACCTTTCATGATGCAAACCTTCACCCGTATCCAAGAAGAACCTGAATTACCTATATTAGTAGGAGGTCTTGTAACCATGATTGCTGATGCCTTAGGACTTAGGTACCAATTGCACAGGTGCAACCGTTTAGGTACCATCCGTCATATGAATCTTAACTTCTGCTTTAATCGCCATATCATAAGGAATTTAGGACGTCCACCTTTCGAGTACCAAATCCGGAATGAGGTAGTAACCCTGTTCACACTACCAAACCATGCTAGAGTAAGTGTTCACAATAAGGATAACTGGATTTATGAGTTAACCCCACCTGATTATCCATCCACTCCTGAAACACCTCAGTCTTACAAGATAAAAGATGATATAATGACCGATGTACAAACTGACCCTGAGACACCTCCTGGTTACCATGACATTGACCACACTGACGAAGTAAATGAAACCCCTGAAGTGAATCAAGGAGATTATGCTAACAACTTACAGAACATCATGAACACTCTTGAAGCTTACCAAACTGATATAAATTCATTTAAGGAAGACATTAAGAGCATGCGATTGGACATTATAGGTTTGACTGACATAACCTGTGAACAATTCTATCACTTGAACTCCGCAATCGAAGATTTGAAGAAACGCTTTTGAAAATGCTATAAGTGATTTAGTTTATTTTTCTCATTGTTTTCGTTTCTAGTTAGATTTATTTTTCGCAAACAATTTCGTACCGTATTTTCATTAATGTAATTTCATTTTCAATTACCTTATGCAATGCACTTCTAATTCCAAAATTTCTCCATTTTAATCAATTTATATATTTTTCATTCTATGTACTGTTATGCTTGCATTTACTCCTATTATATAAAAATCTCTCATGCCATGCAAGTTAGCAAAGTATTATGTTGAAATAAATTATTATATGGTGTTTAAATGTATTATTGAGTGAGAAGTGAAGAAATTAAATTATTATAAAGTATGTGAAGCATAAGAGATAGTGTTTTCTGGAAATTATTCAACGAAACAAGCTCTCACGGTCGTCACACCCCCTAACGATTGTGACGTGCTCATTTAGCGTGTCACGACCGTCACCTCCCTGTCACGACCGTGACAACCCTAAATATAGGATTCGTGAGAAACATAACTGTTTCTTTTCGTGACCTCCTCTTCTTCTTCCTCCATAACTTCCAAAAACCACCCATTTTCTCCATAACTTCCGTAACCTCCCATTACCAAATTAAAACTCATTAACCCCCCCCCCCCATTATCACCACACCTATCACATTCTCACCTTCCAATATTTACCCGAATCATTATTTCTCTCATTTTATCACTTTTTCACAAATATCAAAAATCTTCATCTTCCACTCTAGCTCTTGCATGCAATGGATACCATTCAATTTAGAGAAGGTGATGCTGGAGAAACCCAAAGAGAAAGATTTATCCGATTCCAGAACCGCGGTCTGCAACCTACGCGTTATATCGACACTGAATGCTTGAGAGAGCTCGGAATGCTCAACAGTGTCAAGAACCTGCTTAAGAAGGTTACTTTGTGGGTTCTATGCAGTCAGCCTCAGCCCACTTTCAAGTTGCTGACACTGGAGTTCCTAAGCTCGTTCTGCTACATCACCGGTTCCGGTTCTCAGAGTCAGCTTACCGGCGTTGCTAAATTCAGATTGTTTGGCCGGGAGTTTGAACTTTCACAAACAAGGATAGCCGAGTTGCTAGGCTTCGCTCACGGGAATGAAGCTCACCTCCGCGTGCCGGATAATTTTAGTGAAACCGCTTTCACTTTATGGCACGACATAACCAATACCCGTGCCTCAGCCTTCCAAAGCCTCAATGCTACACACATCCACAACCCGGCAATCCGTTATTTCCACCGAGTCATTTGCAACACCATATTCGCTCGAGAAAGTAACCATAAGCTCAACTCCAAGGAGCTTCTATTCTTGCACTGCGCTCTCAATGACGAGCCAATCAACGCTGCCCCGTTCATGCTTTCTCACATCCAGGCTATTGCGCACAGAGGCTCCACCCCATTTTTCATTGGCGGCATTGTCTCCGCCCTCGCCTTTCAGTTGGGGCTCAGTGACTTGCTCGACAACTTGTCTGGCATAGCCGCAGAATTCCTCACCAAGAGCTATTGCAGGTCCGCTCACCTGATTGCGCAGCGAGAGGATGGTAGGTATAGCCCTGTTGTCCATGGCACCATTTTTCACCATATTATTCTGCCGTCCCGTGACCGCATCGACCCATCCAGCCGAGCCAACTGGCTCTTTATTTTACCAGATGCTGCCGACCACGCCCCTATTCATGATGATCAGGCAGATCCTCCAGCGGATGAGATGCAAGACGCTATGGATGCAGCTGAGCCTGTCCAGGATATACCAGAGTCATCTACCCGACAGCCTCCTGCACAAGAATTCACTCTTGAGGATGTCCTCTGTGCGATTCATCAGCAGAACCAGATGAACGCCGCACTGGAGCGAAGGCAGAAGGAGCAGTATGATGCTTTACTCAGCACTATTGCAAGCAACCAGACATCTACTAATGAGAAGCTCGACGAAATTTTCAGCGAGCTAGAAGCCTTACACATTGACATCACTGCTGCCACCGGTACCGGTTCTGATCCTGAAGCGACTCCTTCCAGACGCTCCCGCACCAGAAGCCGAGCCCGCGGTCCTCAGCAGCCTTAGTTTTAGTTTTGCTTATGTTTGTTTTTCATTTTTCATAGTTTGTACTGTACTTTTACCGCTATTATATCACAACATTGAGGATAATGTCTGATATAGTGTGGGAGAGGTACCTTTCATTTCCGCATTTTTCCCTTTTCGCATTTTCTCATTCTGTTGTATTTCTTTTCGCAAGTTAATGAAACGAGCAATCTTTGTGCTATTTTCTTTAGTTTCGAACTTTCCCCGTTTATTTAGCCATACCAGAAAAAAATCTTTAATTATTCGCATTACCCGACTTACCTACGGAATCGTAATTAGGAAGCTGAGAACGATTAAACAAGACCAATACAATCTTGACACCTTTGACTTCCCACTTAAGCGATTCCATTCCGATTATCATTACGAGTACACCTTAAGTTTCAGTTCAAAAGTAACCCCTAGTAGTTTATACTAGCAGTCAGCACCGTCTGAACACAAACCACGTGGGGAGCCGATGAATATAAGCGTTTGATGCCAAATCAATAATGATCCTTCATATCTCGATGCAAAATGAAAAGAAATTGCACCAAAGTACACGGTCGCATATAAGAAACGAGAAATATGAGAAGGAGTCCATTGCGGGTTGGTTCAGAGGTACTGGTTCTGAACTTGGTAGGGCGTGCTACGGCTCGATCCCCCACAACCTCCAAATCGGATAATATATGTAGGGTTACCACACTCGTGTACCAGACCCCGTGCTTAAAAAGGATCAAAGTCGCTAACCGGCTACTCCACTACGTGCGTGCTAAGGCAAAGGGCTTAATGTGATTGCGCTAGAATGAAACCGGGCGAAATAAGATCGAAAAACTCTAGGTTAAATCATAAAGAAATTACCGATTGTTTCGTTTAACGGGAAGTCGACGACATAGCTTGTTGCTTGTGTCATTAGTGTATCGGTAGTGTTCTATCAAAGTACCGGTTTATCCGACAAAACGATCCCTCGTAAGGTTTGTTATGTGTATGCGTCGATAAAAACTTGTCCGCCGATTTTCAACCGACTATTTGCTTGAGGACAAGCAAAGGTTTAAGTTTGGGGAAGTTTGATAACGAGAAAACGTATCGATTATATTGCTAAGTTTCATTAACGTTTTATCACATAATCATCGTTTTAACACTCGATTTCTCGAGTTTTTCTTACTATTTTGCAGGTACATCATATATGGAGCTAAATCATGAATTAAGAGCAAAAGGAACAAAAACAACCATAAAAAGATGAAGAAATGAAGAAGCCTGCAGAACTGCATAATTTGTTGCACTCACGGTCGTCACCACATTGTCACGACCGTGACACCCCAAAAGAAGCCATCACGACCGTGAGCACATTGTCACGACCGTGACACTTAAAATGCAAGGAACACGAGCGTGAAGACCTTGTCACGACCGTGACAATGTAGAAACGTAGGTTATTGACTGAGACCACGTAAAAACGTTACGTGAAGAACTTTTTGCCTATTTTTTAGCCACGTTCCTATATTTCCTCCACTGCTTCAGCAAGGCCCAATGCAACAAAGTCCAAATATCAAGCCCATTAATTGTTCTATAAATAGTTCAAGTTTTATGAAGAAACTACAGAGCATTTTTTATTCATTTTTCTGCGGAAGCTCTGCCGATTTATTTTACGACCCTGTTTTTATTTCTGCATTATTTTTAGTTTTTCATTCTTATTGTATCCAAACCCAACATATAACAATTTCAAACATCAGGAAATTGTTATACATTTACTTGTTTCTAAACCTTCAGAATTTGCTTATTTTCGATTTCCGCCAATTACTCCAAGCTTTCCGGTCTGTGGAAGAAGGAGTCTGTTATAATATTTGTTAACCAGGTTTTTATTATATTGCAAATTTAATATTTATAATGTTTATTTATTTTTCTGCCATGAGTATTCTATTATTTGTTTTTCTGTCTCTGTCTGGTTCAACATCAATGAGTAGCTAATTACCTTAGGGCGGTATGTAGTTAAAACAAACTTAATCGGTAAAATTTAATCATAGGCTTAAAATAATTAATAACTTAACATTCTGGCTGATACTTTTTAATTAAAATCGACCTTTTCGTTACGAGAGTAAGAAAAGAGTATTAGGTTAGGTCAAGACCACGAGAGTGTGAGATTTTAATCAGATAGCTAAAGTTAGGCATTTAAATTAAACACAGCGAGAGCGCTTTAAAATAAATTAGAATTACTAAGTTTCCAAAAATTATCTCTAAACACTTATGGGCTAGCGAGAGCAGGCATAGGGCTTTAGGGATAAGATCTGAGATAAGACCACGAGAGTGTGAGTTGAGGGTATTTAAACTGGTAACCTCTATCGAATAGATTAAGTAAACACCTTTATAAGCCTAGGTTAGATTGACCCACCTAAGTTAGTATAATTACATACCGACCGCCTTAGTATTATTTTATTAAAACTTAAATTTAATTCCGCCTTTAATATTTTTAAAATCAACAAAAAACCGTGACAACCCTTCGCCTTAGCTAAACTAGAAGTCCATCTAGCACTAAGTAACCATAGAGTCCCTGTGGATCGATAATCTTAAATATTACTTCGATAGGCTGTGCACTTGCAGTTAAGATACCGCTAGACACATAATTAGACACGTCTTTAGCCCATCATGATCAGGGTTGAGTATTGTCATTCGTCATTCAATGATGACAGACATGCTTGCATCACCAATATGCAACTACAAAATGACGAAGATGTGATAACCAATTTTTACTATCTTGTCAGCATTGTTCCCTGGGATCTATCAATTTATACACTACCCTAATCAGACATATTGATGTTCTTTGTTCAAATCGGATTCGTCTAAAGACGTTTTATACACTACCCTAATCACAACTTTTATTGGTATATGATGTGAAACAATCCGTTGAATTTCATATAATTTAATTGAAAGTCCCTACTCATCGTGTTTATTCCTGAACTTAACTATTTCTGATTCTAAAATTTGAAGGTTTCAAAAACACAATCCAAATTCTAAAATCTTAAGAATTTTTTTATCAATTCTAAAATTTTACCAAAGCTTTAACATCTCAGTGACAACTTCGAAAGTTCATTTCCAAAATTTAATTCAGAGATGCATCTCTGGACTCACCCTATCAGTTTATTTTGTATTTAACATCTTAGTGACAATTCCAAAAGTGCATTTCCGGAGTTGTAAAATAGGAACTCAAAAATCTGCCACCTTTGCATGTCATTCAATTTTTAATGTACATTTCTGTAACTATCAAACGTGATTTCTAATAAAACACAATCCTACATGCTGCACTTCTTCATGATCAAACACCATTATCATTTTGTCACAAAACCCTTACAAAAAATCCTTTCATTCTCAAATGGCACTAGTTTGAGAGAAATGTGAGTGTCCCTCTATGTTGTGTGGTTATCTTTGGAAAATAACAAATGGAGATTTAATGTGATTTGTGATTTACATAACCATGACATGTGTGATAAGTTAGTCGAACATCCCAATACCTGTTGTCTTATGTTGGAATAAAAGGAAATTGTTTCAGACATGACATTGAATATGGTGCAACACAAAAACATACTTGCAACTTTGAAACAAAAAAGATCCAAAAATATGTTAAACATAAAGTAAGTGTACAATATTAATGTTATTAACAACAAGGCATTAAAGGGGGATAAAACTGAAATGCAACAATTGTTGAAACTTTGGATGGTAACAATTATGTATCTAGGTACCGAGCGTGCAAAGATGGAGTAATTGTTCAAGATATATTTTGGACTCATCCTGATTCCATAACGTCGCTTAACATGTTTCTTACTGTGCTCATCATTGATTCAACGTATAAGACCAACACGTACAAACTTCCACAATTGAAAATTGTTGGTATTACCTCTACCTATAAGATTTATTATGCCGAATTTACATTTCTGGTGAGTGAAAAAAGAGGAAAACGTTACTTGGGCGTTAGAAGTGTGTCAGACAATTTTGAAGGACAAATAAGACAAGCTGGAAGTAATTGTCACCGATCGCGATTGGTTGTGGAAATGCATTTCCATAAACTTAGGATTGAGTGGTTCCAAAAACATCTTTATGGAATTTCCCAAGGTACAAGATAGAATTTCGAAGGTCCATATTGGTCAAAACTTGTATAAAAATAGGTCTCGTATCTCATATTTTTTGTACCAAATCACATTACACCTATTGAACATCAATTGACATGTTGCAAATGTCTACTTCAACATCGCGAATCCCTCAATTGAATTTAATTCAATGAGTAGACCCCTCTTCTAGATCTAAAATTCATACTGGAGTATCTTCTATAATACTTTGTCAATAAAAAAATTATGAAGGTCGAGTATCATTCATTCTCGATTAACAACTAAGTGAATATTCAGTTAAACAATTTTGAGCTGAAGACATATGTAAATTTAAGGGTTATGTGAAATATAATTTTCCGTTACAAAACAAAAGATCCGATTGAGTTAGATGCGACAATTGCGAGATCGAGCAAAGATATTATGAAGATGTTGAAACGTCTATCTAGATATTAAAATGTAACATTCGATTTGTGTTAACGATTAACTATGTAATGTTTCATTTTTTTATGTTATCAATATTAATTTATCTTTGTTTTTATATTTTTTTTATGTGTTTGTTTTTGGTTCAACATGTTATGAAAATATATATTCGTAAGATTTACGAAGATACATTTTCAGATTAAATTCAGTCAAATATTTGTGATGTGACTCAAGAAACAAATGAATGATGTACGTTTGGGGTGCGTCCAATCCGAAGACGATGAATTTTAAAATAGTTTTGATTTTTTACAATGGAGGGATGCGATAAGCAATTCCTAAAACATAATCATCTCTTTCAAATAAAAAAATAAAATAAAATTGTCAATTCCAATAGGGCCAATCCCAACCCAACTCTTTAAGGCCCACTACAACCCACCCAAATCCAAACCAAACCCACCAGGCCAGCCGCAGCCAGAAGTATCCACAGTGATTGTTTTCTCTACCAGTGAACCCTGTCACCGATCGCTCCCTGTCCCTCCCCCATCCGCCTCTTTCCCCGGCGCGACTCTATTCCGGTTAGTATCTTTCTCTATTCAAACGCATTGTTTTTTTTACTTTTCCAAACCCTGTGTTGTATTTCATTCCATCTTTATTGTATTTAACAAAAAAGGTTAATTTCATTCAACTATGGTTCTTTATGATATAAACTATTTTCATACATGAATTGCGCCTTTTCTCTGCCACTGTATCTGAATTCTAAACGCATTGTTTTCTTAGGTTCAAAACCAATTTGATTTATTTCTCAGAATGAAGAAGCATGGAAGTAGAATCCCTAATTCCACTGAAACTTACGAGGAGAGTGAGACTGATGAGTCACTTTCTTCTTCTAGTTCATCAGAAGATGTGGGTAACTTCAAATCATAAGTTATTTATTTTATTTTACTTTTTTATAAAAAAAATAAACCTAGGTCATAGTAAATTTGTATTGTTATTGATTTTGGTAATGGTAGGATGAAGAGGAAGAGATAGAGAAGGTGCTAGCTGATGTAACTTTTGAGGAGTTGCAGAAAGCTCGATCAAATGGGGCACATGCGGTTTTTAAGAAACGCGGAGAAGACAAGAAGTTAAAAAGGGCCAACAAGAATAGGTGTTGTATTAGTAACTTAGTAGTTAATTCCTATGTTTCATTATAAGTGTCTTAGCCTATGTTTGGTAATATTTAAAAGTCACGGTACAAAATAAGGGAATATTAGTAAAAATCATAATTAATGTTTATTGATATTCTAAAGTCAAAGCCCTCTTTGAGGGTGTGCGAGATAGGATACAACACAAGACCTCCATTTTTTCAAGATAAAATTGTGGATAGATAGGGCCTCATAATAGACCTACCATGGTTAAACCATAACTGAATAGGACCTCTATTTTTTTTTTTTTCACGGTTAAAACACCGCTAACCAATAAAGGGCCTCTAAAAACTTAAGACAACCCTATCTAAAGTGACAATTAATTTGAAACACAAAGATTGGAAAGAAGACACATATAATGAGACAGAAGGAGTATCTATTTGACAGTTGTTTTTCTTCTAATCTAATCCTCGTGTGCAAATAAAATAATTTCTAATGTTTCACCAGGCCAATGGAAGCTAGTAGCAAAAAGCCGGTTCCTGCTTTTAGAGATGTCATCCAGGCCCCTAAGAAGGTGGGACTGTTTGTTACTTGTGTAGAGTTTATTGATCTCTGCTGCTATCTTGTGTTGTTCATTGACACATTGAATTGAATGGTTTAAAATTTCAAAATCATTATGTATGAATGCCATTAGCATGCGTAGTTTTATTTTCAAGGGTAATATTTTAGACCTATTTCCTGGAAAACAATTTGCGGGCTCATGGAGTGGAGGAAAACCAACTGCTTATTGTTTCCTTGCTCTCACATGCACCCACTTTTTCAGTTGCAGTTAAGACTTTAGGACCACTATTAGTGTATGAATACTTTGAAATATTCAAATTTTAAGGGTTGTTCTATAAGATGTGGAATTTGGGTTGAATTTGAAAATGAGCCTGTATATGTATATGATCTTTCTGTTTGATGATGATTTTTACTCAACTATGCATGTCTTCATGAATTTTCAGGTTGTACGCGACCCACGATTTGAATCTCTTTGTGGTACACTCGATTCTGATGGGTATGTTCACATCTGGATGTGTGCTTTTTGTTCTACCTTTTTCTTGTTTTGTTCATTTTAGTTGTGAAATGCTATAAATTGCAATCATGATGAAAAGTTTAAGCATTTTCATACCAGCGTAAAGTCATGCTGATTTTTGTCATGTTTTCCATTTTAAAGCATGCCTAACTAAGTGATGTTATTTCACTGTTTTTGTTCTAACTAAGAGCTAGTTATCACTGACTTGGAGTAGTCGACTTAGTGAGAATGTTGAAGTTTTGGACAGAAGAACGCAAATTAAATATGTAAAATGTGTTAATACCTTTCGATTAAAAAACTTCAAATTCTGACTCAGTATATTACTCTTTACTTTGCGCTAGAATCTGTTAGATAGTATTGAAGGATCTTTATGTTGATATTTATTTTAGTGAATCATAAAGAAGCATCAAGTTATTGATAAATTTGCACGCTCTTGCAATCATCGTCTTAATTTTAAGCATTTTCATACTGGAGTAAATCCTTCTGATTTTGATTGTGTTTTCCCATTTAGAGCATGTCTAGCCCAGTACCTTTCCTGACTATTTTTTATTTAAGAGCTTTTTTATCCCTGTCACGAAGGTATCAACTTATTGAATAGGGTTAAAGACGTTAAATCCATAAAGCGAATTCTTTATTCTGACTCAACATGTATTACGCCTTTACCCTTCATTAGAATCTGTTAGATAATACTGAAAGATCTTTATGCTGATGATTATTTTTAGTGAGTGCTAAAGAAGCGTCAAATGATTTATTCATCTCCAATTCATGTTATATACTATGTAGACAATTTATCATTGATTCAACACCCAAATTAAAGCATGACATTGAGCAAGTTTTAAGATATCATGATGTTCATACCTTTGTATGTGTGTGCATAAGCTTGTCGGGTTGGTGTTTAGTTAGGAAGTGGCATTTGGTATCTCCTTTTTGGGTATTACTAGTTACTTGGAACCATTTACTTAGTTTCTGCAATGCCTTGTCGTTTGCTTAGGTACCATTTACTTGGAAAATTTAGTATTCAATTATACGATTGATAGTTCTAGCCCATCTCATAGGTTCATTGGCTGTTTTGTTGGTTTTTTGTTTAATTATTTATGGATTGTACTGCTGAACAGTTTAATGCAAGTGTTTTTTATGTTGTTTTTTTATTTTTATTTGGAGCAACTGAGTTTAACTAAATCTGGAAGCTTTTCTTGTTTTTCGTTATGTGAACTGTGTAGCACTAACTATTTTTATGTGTGCTTGGACTTACAGGTTTAGAAAGAGATACAATTTTTTATATGAAAAGGATCTTCCTGCCGAAAGACAGGTAGAATTGCAGATCTTAACCGCAGAATGTTGTGTATAACTTATTTTGTGACTTTCCTCCCATGACATCTTATGGGTGTAACAGGCTCTTAAAAGGGAAATGAAAAAACTCAAAGATCCTGAGCGGAAAAGTGAAATAGAAGAACGCATATCATGGGTTGTAAGTATACATGTCTGTTGCAAGTTTTGTTTCACCGTCCAAAAATGTAACAATCATTAATTTACTCGATCACATTTGCATGTCTTTTCAGGATAAACAGTTGAAATCTGATTCAACAAGAAATGTTGAGACAAGTATTTTAGCTAAACACAAGAAGAAAGAAAGAGAAGCCGCAAAGCAGGGAAAACGTCCTTTCTATCTCAAGAAATGTAATTTTTCTTTTCTTTGCACAGCATTCTATCTCTTCTTTCTCCACTTTCCTTATGTTAGAAACACAATCTCTGCATATGTTAATTTTATCATCTTTATCTGAACTCTATAGAGAAGTTCTTTGCTGAACCGAAAATATAAGTTTATCCGACAAATGCATTTAAAATCATATCAAACAAACGAGTTTAAATAAAATGAAATATCAACTATATATAATGACATATTATTTTGTTTTTCAGCTGAAATCCGAAAACAAAGGCTTATTGAAAAATATGAGGATCTCAAGGTATGCATCTTAGAACATCTCTCTGTCCCCATTCACCTTGTTTTCATTGTAGAATGTCATTTATTGCTTGTATTTTCCATTAATTCTATCCATTCACCATTTTCAGACGACTGGGAAACTTGATTCATATATTGAGAAAAAGAGGAAGAGGAATGCTGCAAAGGACCATAAACTCATGCCATATCGTAGATCTGATGACAATGTAGAGTAAGGTTGTTAACATTGTACTGGAATGTAGCAGCCGCCAAAAAACAGTTATATACATTTTGTATACTATCTTTGGGTTGTATATTCTGCAAGATTTACTAACAACCACATTTTTTTGGGCCTAAGGTAAGAGTCTTTTTTTTTAATAAAAAAAATGAGGCAGAGAATGAGATTTTGCAATTATATAGGTCCCTTGTTTTTGTAATTCTTTCATGATGGACATGCTTTAATTTAATAGAGTATTTTTATAATTATGACCATTTTAGTTGATGAATAACTTCTCATGTTTGTCTGAATAAAAACTAGGATTTCAAGGGTTTTATGATCATGAAGATTATATTTTATGTCATTGATTACATGTTCTTAGTTTTCATAAGTAAGGTAATGCTCTTTTTTAGGCTTTCTAAAAGTAGTCGTGTCCCATGTTTTTTCAAAATGGTGCAAACACATCATCCTCCCCTAAACCATCAACATAAGATTCAACTTTTTTTTTGGTGATGGTGTCGTCAAGATGTCTAACCCGACCAGTCCAAGCACAAACATTTTTCTCTTTCATCTGATTTAATATTATAGTTTCAATATGTTTCAAGGAAATCTGTTTCAATGAAATTAGAAATTTTGCTCGCACACTTCTGAAATTGACATACTCAATATAAGACTTTTCCATAGAAGAATTTACTACAACATTCCAAGCTTCCATTATGGGTTCCACAATTAGTTTAGATTTGACAATGTTCACATCCTTAACTTTGATATTTTTGGTTGTTACTATCAACTAACATCTAGCTCTAACATTCTAAGTTATGTTATAATGACACAATAAAGCATATGCTGTAGGGAAAATTGCAACAAAATTAATTAGTGAAGTATTGCAATAAGTGACAATCACTGGGGACATATTATCCGCATCCTTCAACAAGTTAGAAGACAATTTTAGATCCAAAATAATCTTATCCTTCGGCTTTATAGAAAACAGAGATGCAAATTCTAAACAATATTTTATTTAATTAAATTGAATTCAGTTTTTACCTCACTTATATTCCCTTGGGTTTTCCAAAAATTGAGGTTGAGATATAATTATTAAAAAAAAGACACGTGTCACATAGAGTTGAAGTTGAAGAATTTATGAATGATACTCTAGAAGACATGTTTCGTGATATTATAGTAGATGTTTTTAATAAAGCTCATTGGGAAGATACTTTGCAAAAAGAAAGGGAAGAGTCATTATATCTAGGATGTAAATTTTTTACAAGATTGTCAGATGTGTTAAAACTATTTAATCATAAGGCATGAGGTGGATGGACGAATAAAAGTTTCATTGAATTGTTTGAATTGTTGCAAGAAATGCTTCTAGAAGGTAACACGTTGCCGAATCCTAGCTATGAGGCCAAAATAATATTGTGTTCAATGAATTTGGACTATGTCAAAATACATGCATGTCGTAATGATTGCATATTATATAACAAAGAGTATGAAAGTTTGAAGGAGTATCCGAGGTGTGGGTAGTCACGCTACAAGTAGAAGGACAATGGCGTTGAAGAAGATGATGTAACTAGAAAATGGTGCTTTTTCCAAGGTGATGAGGTACCTACAAATAATTCAAAGGTTCAAAAGACTTTTTGCTAATGTAAATGACACAAAGAATACTAGATGACATGCAAATGAAAGAGTATGTGATGCAAAAAATTTCCATGTAGCTGATTCATTGCAATGGAAGAAAATTGATTCGTTGTTTTCACATTTTGCATTGAGCAAAGGGACCTTAGCCTAGAACTTCCAATGACAGAATGAACTCGTTTTGTAATTTGAGTATTAGCCATACTTTATGGTATGTTCTTCTCATAACTTACAACCTATCTTTGTGGTTGTGCATGAAGCGCAAATATATGATGTTATCAATGATGATTTCAAGCCCAAAATAACCAAGGAACGACATAGATGTTTATTTAACACCATTAATTGAATTTAATACTTTTGTGGGAGGAAGGCATTGATGTTGATGATGTGTATACACGTGATAATTTTAATACTTTTGTGTGTCATGTTGTTTTGCATAATCAATAATGTTCTTGCATATGGTAATTTATCTGGGTACAACGTCAAGAGACATAAAGCACGTCCTATATGTGAAAATGATACATGCTTCCACCAATTACAAAATGGAAAAATATTGTTTACCTTGGGCATCGAAAAATCTAAGACCTAATCATTCATACCGTAGATTGTGGAAGACTTTTAATGGAAAACAGAAGTTTGATATCACTCCAAAGCCCTTAATCGGGAAGGAAATTTATAAAAGACAATAACACATTAATATTGTCTTTGTAAACAAACAAAAAGAGCCCGTGGAGAAACATATTTGGAAAAAGAGGTCGATTTTCTTTGATCTTCCATATTGATCTAGTCTGATGTAAGACATTATCTTGATATGATGCATGTGGAGAAAAATGTATCTAATAGTTTGATTGAAACACTTCTAAACATTAAAGGCAAGAAAAAATACTAAGAAATCCCGTCAAGATAGGGTGGTGATGAGTATACGACAAGAGTTAGCCCTAAAAGATATAGGAAATAAAACATATTTGCCCCCAACATGTCACATTCAATCTAAAAAAAGTTTTATGCGATTGTTTGCTGTAACACCCCCTTTCTATACCCCAAAAATAATCAATTAAATCATTTAGGCACAATAAAATATTCATCAGAGTATATTTGAAAATATGGTATAAAAGGGTCATGCCACATTATACTTGAAATTAACACATACACCACATGCTCATTAAAGATATGCAACAAACGGGGTAACTTGCAAACACTAAGGATTTCATCCTTACACCCGTATTCATTAATTCATAAACAACGGAAACAAACATAACAATTTCAAACTTATATACTTATCATAAATATATCCACAAGTTTGAATCACCAAAATATTTCATGTTTACATAAAACATTCATTGCCAAAATACATGTACAAATGTAATCACAAAAAGGCATCAAGCCGATCCTAGCTACCCGGTGCTACATATTAGAGCCGACCGACCAAAAAGATGAAGACAAGTTTCACAAAAGACCTCCAGCAACCTACTCTGCAATGCCTCATAGAGCATCATAAAACAACAGAAGGATGAGAAACATTATCATAATAACATTGCATATAATTATATACCTCAACATATAAAATGCACATAAGCAAGTTCTCACCACAATCATTTCTCATCACCTATATACATCACAATGTATACATATATACAAAATCAAGCATGTTCATCATGCACCAATTCACTATTCACATTATTAGACATAAACATCTACATTCACGTTTATTCATCAATATCAATCACTCTAATAAACATACATTATTCATGTTTATTCACCAACATCAATTATAGATGATAAATGTAAATCATAGAGACCGACTCACGACTCTATGCAAATGCAATGCAGTACCGACTCAATCATTAGCAAGTTCACTCAGGAACTAATGGAACCATCGCTCATTACCTAAAGTAACTCCCCGTCGGGCATACGATGTTCACCCATTGCTCACACCCCACATGGGCACACAATGTTTATGGATTTCTCACACCCCACACGGGCACACAATCCGATTGCTCACACCCCACACGGACACACAATCAATGTGAATAAATCACCCATCGCTCACACCCCACACGGGCACACGATGTTTCTGGATTGTTCACACCCAACACGAGCATACAATCCGATCGCTCACACCCCACAAGGGCACACGATCGTGTTGTAGTCATCGCTCACACTCCACATGAGCACACAATGCTACAACGGATTCACAAAGAATCCCCCAACACAAGAATGCATACATTATGCTTCACATGCAAAATGACACACAACATTCTTGCAAATGCATACATTATTCACAACATAATTATGCACTCAACTCATTCAATTAAAATACATTTGCATTCAATTCAAGCAATGTATACATTTGCCAAACGGCCACACCATCACATCAAACCCACATTTCCATAATTAACTCATTTACGTTTTATCGGAAAAGTCGGGTGAAAGTCGGCTAAAAATAACATTTCTTAGCATCAATAGTTTCTACACATTTCTAGCTTCGAATCGATATAAGGAACACCTAAAACGGATAACCGAAACTAAAGCTATGAATTAAAAACACCAACTCCTCAAAAACCTACAGGCTCGCTGAGCGTCCTCTCGCTCGCCGAGCGAGGAAATCCCTGGAATTCTCGCTGAGCGAGGGATAGCTAGCTGAGCGAAAACTGCGAATTCCAGAATTTCTCAGCTGCATAACAGTCCACCAAAACATCTCCAAATCTCCAAAATACTTCCATAAACATGATCAATAACATATACTAACTATCATACTTTGATTATAACGATTTCTAACCGATTAATCTACCAATTTTCTCACATTTCACTAAAACCCTAACTATTCATCTTCTCTAAACTTCATCAAAACTAAAACTCAACCATCACACACATACATAATCATACACAATGATAAGATAATAAGATTTCACACCCTTACCCGATTATTTCGATTCCTAGGAGCAATCTTGAAGAATCCAAGCTTTTCCTCTTTTCCCCCTCTTTCTTCTCTTCCTTTCTTTCTCTTCTATTTCCTTTCTATTCTCTTTTCTTTCTCTTTCTCACATTTATATTCTTTTCTCTCTAATTCTCTTACTAACTATTCTTTCCACCAAATATCATTTTTCTCACAAAAATATAATTCCATCTAATTCTAACTTATCACTAATTAGCAAATGTCTAAAATACTCTCTTATCCAATTTTACCCGAAAAATCACAAAACGGTAAAATCACATATCACATTAACATATCATATTATCATGTCAATTTCACAAATAAGATAATTATCATACAAATAAAATAAAAGACTCAACAAAATTTGGGAATTAATCAAATCGGGGCGTTACATTTGCAGGGTATCAAAATTCTCCAAGGGTACTGATAAAATGTGACAAAACTTGGGTCAATGAAAGTTCTCAAATTAGTTGGCTTAAAATCCCATGATTGTTATGTCTTGATGCAACAACTTCTACCAGTGGCTATCCAAGGGTAATTATAATTAAATTGTACTTATTCTTCAATGTTATATGTAATAAACTCAATAATCTTTTTAGATGAGTTAGAAAAAGAGGTTGCAATTATCTTGTGTCAATTATACATAATTCCCCCTCTATCATTTTTTGACATTATGGTTCACTAAGTTGTTCATCTAGTAAGGGAGATTAGAATTTGTGGTCCAATTTATTATGGTGGATGTATCTGGTAGAGCAATACATAAAGATATTTAAAGGGTATACAAAGAATCATCATCGTTCATAAGCTTCGATCGTTAAATGGTACTTCACAGAAGAATCTATTGAGTTTTGTACAAACTATTTTTCAGAAGCGAACTCTATAGGAATTCCCGAGTCTAGTCATGATGAAAGATATAATGGTAGAGGTATTCAAGGTTTAAATGTTATGGCATTTTATCGAGATGTGGTTCTTCAAACACATTTGTATATATTGAACAAAGTTGATGAAGTCCAACCTTACTTGTTCACTCACAAAAGTCTTATCAAGGAAAAATTCCTCCAGATGAGTGAAAAATTATTGTTGACAGAGCATAACAAAACTTTCATAACTTGGTTTAATGAAAAAGTTTCAAAATAGAGTAGTGCATCAGAGATAATTAAATGGATGTCACATACGATTAAGTTTAATGTAATAACTTGGAGTGCATACGACATTACTAAATTTTCATTCAATACAAAATCAAAGGATGATCATAGTACCAGGCAAAATAGTGGAGTTATGGTCGAAGTTGAATCCATATACTTCTCTAGCTCTAAAGATAACAACCCATGTACTTTAGGGTCATTTAGGAGATTTTGAAAATTGATTATGTTACTTTTAAAGTGTCTTTATTTAAGTGTAAGTGGATTAAAAATAACATTGATGTAGAAACTGATGCATTAGGATTTACACGGGCTGATCTTCGAAAGACAACTTATATGAACGACCCATTCATCATGACATCCCAATAAAAATAAGTTTTTTCATGTCAATGATCCTTATAACACTAAATAGTCAATTATTCTACAAGGAGAACATATTACTGATAGTGGTGAAAATCAAGATTTAAATTTTGAGACCCCTTCTTTCGTAACACATGTACGTCTCTCATCTAAAGAAAATGATTCAAATGATGTGCATGTTATTCGTCATGATCCTCAACAGGGGATATGACAAAACTAGTAAGTAAATATTTTATATCACTTAGTAATATATATATATATATATATATATATATATATATATATATTCATTTTACATTTTTTTAAAATTCTGTTTAGTAAAGATTTAATTTTGTTGTTGTTGCTGATGACCCTAATTGGTTTCGAATGTTGTTCAAATTATAGGTACTTAGCGATCGCTGATAAATCATATAAGATAACTTTTTTATGACCTACAAGACTTTGCATTTTGGTTATTGCTTTTGTTAGTTAATCATTTGTTTTAATTTTGCTGTAAAATTATAAGGTGTACATGTGTCATTCTGATTTTGCAAATTATGTAAACAATGAATATTTTTGGTACAATGTTTCTCTTTGAGAAATGGACAAAAGATACAATGTTTCTGTTTCAGAATTGGAAAAAAATATGGTTCTTTAATACAAGTTCAAACAAAAATATAGATAATAAAAAAAATTAAATAGTAATGTTTTTCACTTGGTTAATATTACAAACCGAGGAAATAATATTGCTCTATTAACTCAATTTTACTTTCAACCGAGAGAAAATTTAGGGCGCTCCATCCAGTACTGAAAATATTAAAAAATGCAGTTGTTGGGGATCAAATACATGTGCAGAACACTTTACCCCCTGGTTATTCAAAACCTGGGTGATAAAGTGATATGTTTTCATATCGCCCTTTGTTAACTCGCTTGTGTAACCAAGTTTAAATTCCCTTTATGTCCGAGATTAAATGTGTTTTTTGTAGTAATGTGTATATCATACAATATATGAAATTTCCAAACATTTTTTTCCTTAGTGTACTCACACAACCTGAAAAAATATCCACATTTCCTTTATCCGATGTCATCACGTTTCAACTTTCTATTTGTTTCTTCATAATCACAACCTTTTTACTAACCCATCACAATAAAAGGGTTTCTTCTATCAAAAGCCAAATAATGCCTCTCGATAGCTACATCAAAGCTAAATCCGATATTTTCTCATGCAAAAAGGGTGTTAGTGAAGTTGTTCATTGTCCCATCTATTATTTTGTCTTGTTGAAAATGTGTTCAGTAGTTGCATTACAAAATTAGTCTATGATGGGAAATTGACTCTAATTAGTAGTACTAGAGATAACTAGGTCCCTTCATATGTGTTATATGCAGATGATGCCATGGTCTTTTGCAAGGTTACTGTTAGTATGTAAGAAGTATCATTGAATTATTCACCCAGTATGGTGCAAGATCACCCCAAATTATTAACCCAAATAAATTTACTTTCTTTGGAGGATCCATCAATCATAATAGGTCAAACAAACTTGTTTAGATGGTTGGACTCAATGGTGGTGTTTACTATTTAATTTCTCTTGGAATTCCCAATTTTAAAGGCTAGAAAAAAATTCAACTATATTCAATCTATTCCTGACAAGATCAAATCCAAATTGAGTGTTTGGAAGGTTTCTCTTCTTTCTGTTAATGGAAGAGTTGAACTTGTCAAAGAGTTTTATCTAGGGAATTCTGATTTACTTGTTCCTTATCTATTACTAGTATGTCAGCCTCCTTAATACCATTGACAAATGGATAATAAATTTCATATTAGAAGGTGATATTAATAACAGAAAAATTATCATTGTAGCTTGACATATTTTTATACTCCTACTCGTGAAGTTTGGGCATTAGGCTCCTTAGAGACATCAACAAAGAAGAAATGATTAAGAATGGGTTGGAGCTTCGTTGTTCCTGAAACTAATTGATTTCTTAGACTTAGTCATTATGAAAATAGGTTTTATTCAATATCACATATACTTCTCTATTTGGGGGAATTAGAAGAATTTTTTTTAGAATTAAAGGATAACTCTAAATGTCTTGTTGGTGACGTGGGTTCTATTAATTTTTTATTTTATAATTAAATAGAGGATGCTCTTTATCCTGTCTCTATTCAGATTCTCAATGATCAATGAGATATTTCATACTCAATGATCAATGAGATATTCTTAGTTTTATTATGAACATCGCTCATTATTTGTGTAACATGCCATCAAGATAACTATTCCTAAGGTTACATTTGCTGACAAGCTTGTTTGGATTCATAGTATGGATGAGTCTCTCAATTTTAAAGAAGCTTATAAATTTCAAAGGCCTCGTAGTCGGATATATTTCCTTGGACCAAAAAAGTTTGACACAAATAAAGAGTGATCGCGGGTCAGTTTGGTTCGGTTTCGAGAGAATCTAATACCCAAACCAATGAAAAACATGAATTTATTTGGATTGGATTTTTTAATTTTTTTTTCCATAAATCCCAAACCAAACAAATCCGAAAAACAATAGATTGATTTGGATTAGATTGATCAGATATATTAAAAATAAATATATAAAAATATTTTTAAAATATAAAACAATTTTACTGTACGTTCGTATGTCATTCCATAACATAATCATATGTCATTCCATAACATAATCATATGTCATTCCATAATATAACGCTAAAGTTTTGTGACTTTAAAATGTCACTTTAAATTCTTACATCACCCACCATAGCTTTGATACAAGCTAAAAACAATCTAGTAGAGAATCATCATATGTCAAATTAAAATAGGACTATATAATAAGCAATAGCAAAATGCATACAAAATTCATAATTTGTCCGCATATACTTCAAATATATTTAAACTAGCATCATAATGCATATAAAGTATTAAAAATCATGTCAAAACAACATGAGACAACAATAAAACAATATGAGATAACACACACAAAAAACAATAGACAATAGTAGCGACATTTGACAACATCCAACAATAGACACATTCAACATCACCAAACAACAAAATACAACAACCTGCAACATTCACCAGCAACAAATAAATAGCAAAACAACAACAAACAAGCATCCAACAACAATAAATAAATACCAAAACAACAACAAACAACATCCAATAACATTCAACAATAACAAATAAACACCAAAATTGTAAAATAGCAACAATAACATATTAGTAACAAATTGACAATAACAAAACTATAACAAATATTTTAAATTAGGGAAATGTTAACCAGTGCCCTCATGACATTTTTTAAGAGTCTTAAATAGTAAATTTTTATAAAAATATGTGCAATAAATGCATTGGAAATTGAACTGTTTGAATTTTTTAATGAATAATTTCTTAATATGGAATGCTTAAAGAGTATCCTGAAGGCACTCATTAGCAAGACCCTTTAAATTAATATAACCCTAAAAGAATTATTAAATTACATTCATGTGTTACAACCAACACCAATTGTAGCCCCATCATTATCTAAAGCTAATTGGGATAACTCTAAAATTATTAACAAATAAATTAGCTCATAATTTTCAAGAATTAAAAGTAAAAAATTTAAAATGCTGAAAAGTTATAAACAAACAAACATACCAAATTCAATATTTTCTTCTTCATCTAATTCAGCTTGAAAATATATTATCATCGGAGACTTAATCCAATTCTGAGAACATATCAAAGCTTGAATTGTGGAGGGATTTAAAGAACTACGAAATGCATCAAGCACCCGACCACCACTACTAAATGCAAACTCGAAGGATACTGTAGAGACTTGAATTGTCAAAGCATCCCTAGCAATGAATAAAAGAACATGATACTTATTTGCTTTCCCTTTCCACCATTTCAAAGTTTCAAAATCAACCACACTTTCCTCAATACCATCTTATACATATCTTTCCAACTCATTTCTTTGAACTTCACCATATTTTATCCTCATATTAATCCTAAATTGGTTTTCTCAATCCTCCTCAAATTTTTTACCATTAGCTTCAAAGGCTGCAACATTTGAAGATATCCTACTGGACCCGCAAGTTTCAATAGAAACATGATACTCTATCATGTATTGTTCAAACAACTTTTTTCACAAGATCATGTAACTTTTCATCATCTCCTTACACTTGTAAACCTCATACATCTTTTTAAGAAAAATTCAATGTAATCATAATTACAACAGGGTCAAGAAAAATAGCCACAAATACATTTTTTTTATCTCACTACTACCACAATATTTGTTAAAATTTTCTTGCGTTTTTGTTATCATCTTCTTCAACATATCATCTCGCTATTCACCCACATATTCAATGACCTTTGAATCTCAATCAACTTCTTGAAGAAAGTGTTGACAGTAACATGCAATGACCCGGAAAAAGAAAGCGTTGCATCATAGAAAACCTTCAAAAATTTAGTAAATACACGAGTATGGTTCATATCATATTGGTTAGGACAACTTCCAAAATCACTCTCACGAGAAATTTTATATGCAACCTCAACAAATTCCAATCGATAAAAAACTTGTTCATATATTTCAACCACATCTAACATCAAATAAGTGGAATTTCACCTAGTTGGTACATCGAGTATTACTCTTGCCTTAGTTTCTACATTTCGATCTTGTGCACACCTCTTAAAATAGGCTAATCTAGAAGGAGAAGACTTAACAAACTTACAAGCAATCCTAATTTTTTCAATTGAAACATCAATATATTTCAATCCTTCACTAACAATTAATTTTAGGATATAGGCACAACAACACAAATTCATGTACTCTCATTTCAACAATATTTTCCCATTCCAAACACACATGCCTCTACTTAGATATGAAATAGCAACACCATTAGAACTTGAATTATCAACTGTCACACAATTTTTTTTTTTAATCCCTCATTCTTTCATGCAATTCTCTAGAGCTATCCCAATGGACTCACCTTTGTGGTCAGAAATCAAGCCAAAATACAATATTTTATTTTTTAAAGCCCATCCATCATCAATATAATGACCAGTAACACACATATAATTCATGTTTTGTATTAAGTGCATGTGTCAATAGTAAGTGAAACCATTTGGTGATTTAAAGACAAAACACATTTCAACAACTCTTTTTCAGCATTAAAGACTTGAATACAATCTCTTGCAATATTGATACGAGAAAGAATTTTTAATCTAGGTTGTACCTCATCAATAAACTTCCTAAATCCTTCATTTTCAAAAAACTTAAAAGGAAGTTCATCTGTAATGATCATTTTTGCAAGCGCTAATTTAAACTTCTCTTGATTAAAATAAACAAGCTTAAAGCTAACACTATTAGGGTCATCTTCATCATTATCCTTTCATAGTGCAAGTGTCTTTTGTGAACTACTAATTTTCCAATATGGATTTTTTAGACAAACCTTCAAATGTTTCAGCGTGTTACTAGTTCCATGGCTAGAACTATTTTCAACATAAGATGTGAAATAATAGTTACAAAATGCAAAAACTTTCTTCTTTGTAAAATGCATCCAAGCACTAGAAGGAGGTCTAGAAGGTTTTGTTTTCTTTACCTTGGTTGGTGATGATGATGGAGTATCAAGTCCTTGTTCATGAACCAAATCAACAACTTTAGCTCCTGGTTGCACAACAGGAACAACATCAATTTCTTGTTAATTTTGAGCATCTAACATTTGAATTTGAGAAAATATAATACCATTGATAATGCTTTCCATGTATACAAAACATTATAAATAACATAAACAAAGTTAAAACATTATAAATAACAATTCATTATTTTCAACAAATTCTTTGAATTTTTGAAGTGTTAAAATTTAAACAGTCATCTTTCACAAATTATTATAAATAACATAAAATAGAGTTAAATATTTAATTTACATCCTTCATAACATATTATGATTAACGAGTAGTAAAATTAAAACAGAAACGAGTAGTAAAATTAAAACAATCATCTTTCATAAAATATTATGATGAACGAGTAGTAAAATTATCAGATAAGGAGATAATTTACATAACAACATATGACATTTGAATTTGAGGAGAAACAAGAGTTGAAACATAAAAAATAGTTTGTATCTAGTAATAAAGTTTGTATATGTTAAATCATAGCTTGCAGATTTACGATTTGGGATTTGCGACTTGCAATTAGGGATATGCGATTTTGCGATTTCATATATGCAATATGCAAGTTCAGATATACGATTTGTGATTTGCAGTTTACGTACGATTTGAGATTTATAGTTTTGCGATTTGAAAATCGGAAAGAAGATTCTGATTTGAGATTTCAAGTTGATATGCGATTTGTGAGACTGAGTTTGATTTATAATGATTGTAATGTGATGTTTTGTTTATCTATATTTCATCATTAATTGTGATTTTGATAATCTGAATGATGTTGTTGGTTTTGATAATCGCCGACTGCCGTTCTATTTTTTTATTAGAAAATGTTTAGACTTAGACTCTTTTCTTTTTCTTTTTATTTATTGTTGGTACATAGTACTAATTTGGTACTAAGACTCTTTTTTTTTTTTTTAATTTGGTATTAATATTATTCTTTCAAATAACTTATAACTCAATAAAAATTAATAATTTAGTCTATGAATTAATTATGTTGACTTTTATTGGTTTGTATTGGACTTATGAGTAGTAAATTAGAAATTTATCGCTCGAATTAATTAACATTGATTTTATTAGTTCAGGTCGATTCGGCTTTTTTCCGAACTGAAAAAATGTCCAATCCAAATACATTGATTTAAATTTTCCAGAATTCATGATCACCCCGGACACAAATATATTCTAATGTATAAATCTATCACTACTAGAAGGAGACTAATTTATAATAATTATCTACTTATGACAACTTGTACTCTAGAGGTTGTGTCATTGTTTCCAAATATAGTCTTTGTGGTGTACTAGTCTAGGATATCTATATTTTTTTGTTTGTATCTGTTTTTTGAAAACTTTGGAGTTAGTTGCAAAATATCATTGTATTGACACTAGTTCTACGCTGCATATCCTTAATTCTTGCGGAAAATATTGGTCTGGTTAGTGTAAGCTTGTCATCCAAAGTGACATTATTAATATATTTATATTATTTGGTTTTATAGGAACATTTTTTCAGGTGTCAACATAAGAGAATAGATTGGAGATCTCCGATCAATTCTATTATATCTAACATCTCCTTCAGTGGAACTTATACAAATGGCAAAATTTGCAATTCTGTTGGATTTTTACTGTGAAATTCATCCTCCTGAAGCTCTTAAATTTCAAGAGATCTTTTGGAACTCTCCTGGATAAAATGCAGCTTAGTTGAAACATCTCATTGTAGTCTTAGTTGGTGGAAATTATTTTAACTATTGATTAAGAATAATTTGTATGTGATCACTTTATCATATTCAATTCACGTAAGATTAATTTTTAATAAGACAATTTTTCTCTTCTCATTTAATCAAATAAAAGAAGCTAACATGTTTTCATACCTTTCTTTTAAGTTTTTCATCTAACTACAGCTAATTAAAACTCATCATCTACTATATATTTATCAAACATTAAGCAGATGTTAATTAAGTAGTTAGAATATAAATTGACAATCTTTATCATCTGTCAGGATGGCCGAGTGGTCTAAGGCGCCAGACTCAAGTTCTGGTCTTCAAAAGAGGGCGTGGGTTCAAATCCCACTTCTGACATTTTTGGAAAAATAATTTTTTTTTCTTCAATATTTTTGTTTTTTATTATTCATTTTATATTGAATTATCTAGCTACGAAGAAACTATAGAAAACAGGTGAATGAGTAGTATCATGAGGCACGAGTGGAGGAGAAACATCCTGACATGGACCAAGAGGTGTAGAAGAAGGATCAAGATCATGACTATCACGAGCAACATGATGGGTTTTTTTGAAAGACCTCATGACACATAGTGTTGACAAGATATGAACATCGTGTGACTTTAAGAATTAAGATTATGTTTCATTATTTACGTTTAAAACTATATTTCAATAAATAATTGGTATATAATTTCAAAAAAGATTATGTTATATGGGATTGTGGTCTTTTGAAGGTGCCCATGCATGACTAGAGATTGAAGAACAGAAGAAGTTTATAATGATTAACATGTCAACACCTATTATCAAAAGCATTGATGATACGTGATTGAATCCATACACTATGTAAAAAAATGGATAAAGGATAAAGAGACCAATTATTTCCACATTAGATGACATGTCATCGATTTTTCATGTTCTTCTTCTCAATTTTTACTTCACTTTGTAAAAAATGTCTCCATTTTGCCAAAGTATAGTATTTCAAGTTGTATGTCTCAAATACATTAAAGGGGAGAATTTCAATAAGGTTTTGTTATTTATTTCTTAAGCTTTCGTTTCGTCTGAGTCTCCTCTTCAATTGTACTTAATTGAATTAAGTTTTGAATCCACTTATTTTAACATGTATAATTGAAATATTTGCATTTGAGTACGATCATTATGTTTTAACTCAATTGGTTGAGTTAATGGAACAAGAATCGTATTTGATGTTAGTTCAAGTTATATGGAAAATGGAATATCAAATTATTTTGAAAAATTAAGATTTCATGTGTGTGACTCGAATCACTCACAAACCATGACTCGAATTAAAACAAACAGAGGAAAACGAGAAGGATTTTGTATATGTGACTCAAATCACGTTTTTCGCTTGATTCAAATCATGCAACACTATGACTCAAATGACAAGTTGTACATGATTGAAACCACATCAGTTCCTATTAATCTCAGTTTAGTTTGATTCGAATGACCCCTTACACATGACTCGAATCACAACGTTTCTCACATTTTTCTATTTTGGCATTGTCCAAATTAATTTGAATCACTACATATACATGAACCAGATCATGACTCAAATCACTCTTATAACTTGACTCGAATCACAAGAAAATGGATTACTAATTTTATGTTCATCTTGTTCCACTATACTTGTTCACTTGACTCAAATCAACAAATGTTCTTGACTTGAATAAAACAAAAACTTTCATCTATTTTTGTGTTTAATCTCCATCACCTATAAATCTTTTGTCTTTTCATATCTTTCATAACAACGTATATGTGATGGGAGACATTGGTGTGAACGATTTGTTGAAGAAATGTTGAAATGGTTATTGTGGTGATTGAAGGAGGGATTGTTGTCATATTTGAGCATTTTTGTTATGATAGAAGGAGGGATTGCTATTATATGTTCCTTGGATGTTTTGGCTACGATAGTGTTATATGTGAATTTTGGGTGTCTTGATAATAATCATCTTGTTGGTGATGGTATGGGGTACGCTCTTGGTATTGTGGTTTGGTGTGTGATATGTTTTGGTTATGAATTTGTGTGTTTGTAGGCCGATAATTTTGTTAGACAGGGGGTTGTAAGTATTTGGTAATGTAATTTTGCAAGGGATTAGACGTTGAAGCTTATTGTGTGTATGTGGTTTGGCGTGGGTCAATAATTCTAATTCTTTTTCCATCATTAATATCTCCGTCTAACCAACTTTTCAAACTCATTTCAAGATGCTCGTAACTTTAGATGTTTCAAAAAAGCATTTTTATTAGAGCTTTCATTGTCGAATTGTAACACCCTAATTTTTGCCCTAAGGTTTCTTCACATATCATTTTCATTTTTGCATACAAACAAGATCGCACTGGTTTCGAGTTTCTTCTCAGGTGTAGGATCTATGCTTCGCAGGGGATCACCATTGTTTTTATTTCTTTATAGTTATTTATATTTACTGATCACTAACCAAAATACCAAAAAATATGTTGCAGTATTCTTCTTCTTCTCTGTGTTGCAGGTGTTCAAAGACAGGGCAGTAATTTCATTCAGATGCGTTTGTTCAGTCACAATTCGATTTCAAGTGGATGTTTGACCTATTATTGGTTAAACTATCAAAAGATTGGTTGACTACCAGTTGTGTGTGCCAGTAGTTCATTTCTCGGGCAATGCGTTTTCAAAGTACAAGTTGGGTTGTGTGACAGTGTTTTGTGCGAAGTTTGGCTTGAATCTTCAGTGTTTATCAGTTCACCGTTTCATCAGTTCATCAGCGATTCATCTGAGGATTTATTTTCCTCAGTTTGGTTTCGAATCATCAGGGCATGTAATCAGACAGTTTTCAGATGACAGTTGGTTTACGTTCTGAAATATTCAGTGGAGCTGTGTTGGCTGTTGTTTCATTTTTCATCAGAGGCTTGCAAGAAAAATCAGAATTGGTTGTGGGCTTAGGAGCATTTCATATCCATTTTCGATTAAACCATTCTTTCCAATTTTTCTATTATCCATTTTTATTCAATGATCATCTTTCATTATCTTAAATCATTTCCAAGTTATCCAATTAGTAGTCAATAATCATTTTTTTTATCCATTTTGATCAATATCGTTTATTCTACATAAAATCCATTTTTCTCTTCAATATCCATTTTGCCATTTTATTCAAACCCATACTTTTATCCATTTTTTTTTAAATTCCAAAATTTCTATTATTACATCCAAAAACCATTATTCATTTTTTAATATAATTCTTTTTTTTTAATCCATTCTCATTTATATATATATATATATATATATATATATATATATATATATATATATATATATATATATATATATATATATATATATATATATATATATATATATATATATATATATATATATATATATATATATATATATATATATATATATACCACAAAAATAAGCCCATTTTTTTCCTTTAATTCCTATATCTAAAAATAATTGAAAAAAATATATAATAAACCCATATCATTTTTTTTGTTTAGCCCATTTTATTTTTCTTTACACAAAATAGATTAAAAAAAAATAAAGCAGCCATTTCAATTCACATCATTTCATCCAGCAAGCATTTCTCTGGCCCACATGCTTTCTCAGCCAGCCCAAGCAAAGTCATCTCCAAACTCAATCCGTATGCCCAAGCCCTCAGCATCTTCCCCAAGCCTTCCACTTGACTTCAAGCCGCCCAACATATTTGCTTCAAGCCAAACTACAGCCAAAGCCATTTGCCTTCAATCATTCCCGCACGCCCGAAGCAAAACAACAAAAACAACACCAGCCTTTTCGCGCTAGCCGCATCCCGCATGTACCTCTCAGCCAAAACTCCAAGACAATTGATAAGCCTTTTCACGCAACAAGCTGGCCCACAAATACAAACAGCAACAACTCTAAACGTCACAGCATCTTGCATACCTCAAGCCACAAACAACTTCATAGCATCAAAAACAAAAGCCAAAACTGCAAGCCGTTACTCTTGCCACAGCCTATCCCGTACGCGCTAGCATCAAGCTCCCATCCAGCTGCCAAGCTTCACAAGCCGAAACAAAACAACAGCCGCACGCCTTCCGTAATTCCCAGCATGCCTCACTCTCAGCTCACACACGCGTACCGTGACCTCAAACAACGCCCAGCTCAAGCCACTTCGCACGAGAAACGCACCTGAAATTCCAAAATCAAAACGCAAAAATCAAAAGAACCAAACGACATCACCCTCTCCTCATTTCTTCCCTATTTAAACAGCTCCTCTCTCATTCAGAAATCAAGCTTACATAACATACAAAACCTCTGCCTGAATCCATCCCCAATCAAAAACCCTTTCAACCTTCAATTAATTTCATCTTCACTCCCAAATTTCTCTCAAATCCCTAAGCCCTTTCTTCATATCTCATCCCTCACCTCCAATTGATGTTGACGAGCTAAGAAAAAGAGATTGAGAGAGAGAGAGAGAGAGAGAAATCCGCAAGAGAGAGACCGAAAGAAGAGTGAATTGCGAGGAAGAGGAGAAGAAGAAATCGAAGGCGAAAGAGGGAAAAGAAATCGGAAGAGAGAAGCAGTGAAAAGTGTTTTCGGTTTTTGTTGATTTTTGAGGTGAGAAGAAGAATCCAATTGCCCTGTTTTCTTGCTGTTTCTGCGCGAAGAAGAAGAGGAACATCCTTTTTTTTTTTATTTGGTAGTTATTTTCGATAAAAGAAAATCATGTGATTTGGTGTGGGCCTTTTGGCTTTTGGATCTTTAGTGATCCACCTCCCTGACCCGCGGATATTATCCATCTCGCTTTTCCACTTTTCTTTGAAGAGTTTACCCCGCACCCCCCCAATTATACCTGTACCCCCCAGAAATTTTTTTTTGACCAAAATGCCCTCATATAAATAGTTACTAATTTAAATTCACTTTCCATTTTTACCGTTCGTCCAAAAGTTACAGAGAGAAAATTTTTTTTGATTTTCGCACGTGTTTACCGGAAGACTACAAGTAAGTCTTCCGGAATGTAAAATTTTGTACCGGAAGAGTTTGTGAAAGTCTTCCGGTACCGGAAGAGTTTGTGAAAGTCTTCCGGTACCGGAAGACTTTATGAAAGTCTTCCGGAATGGTTTAAATGACTACCGAAAGACTTCATCAAAGTCTTCCGGAATGTTGTTTTAAAAATTGCCTACCGAAAGACTTTGATGAAGTCTTCCGGAATGGTTTTGTGTGTACCGGAAGACTTCAAGAAAGTCTTCCAGAAAGTTACTAATTTAAATAGTTACTAATTTAAATTCACTTTCCATTTTTACCGTTCGTCCAAAAGTTACAGAGAGAAAAAAAATTTTGATTTTCGCACGTGTTTACCGGAAGACTACAAGTAAGTCTTCCGGAATGTAAAATTTTGTACCGGAAGAGTTTGTGAAAGTCTTCCGGTACCGGAAGAGTTTGTGAAAGTCTTCCGGTACCGGAAGACTTTATGAAAGTCTTCCGGAATGGTTTAAATGACTACCGAAAGACTTCATCAAAGTCTTCCGGAATGTTGTTTTAAAAATTGCCTACCGAAAGACTTTGATGAAGTCTTCCGGAATGGTTTTGTGTGTACCGGAAGACTTCAAGAAAGTCTTCCAGAAATTTAATTTTTTTTTTTATTATTAAATAATTGTTTTTCTGTTTTTTTTCAGTGGTGCGATCACGCGGCAGAGATGGGAGGATTCCAGTGCGATCGATGGGACGGGGCGAGACGAGTAGGTCACGCGCAGATGATGCTGGTACATCTGCAGCTGCAGCTGACCCTGTGGGGTATCCTGGTGGTCCGCAGCTGACCCTGTGGGGTATCCTGGTGGTTCGTACGATACCAGTCTTTTGGTTTCGTACGAGCATCACGTGGCGAGACGTGTATGGTTGGGTGAGGTAAGGAAATTATAATTATTTAGTTTTGAATAATAACCGAAATTATATAATTTGTTTATCTAATTTGTTTAATTTTATTTGATTTCAGGAGAGGGGGGCGAAGAAGGAACTGAAGGTGGCTGGACATGGGTTGAAGTTGACCCAGATGGTTCCACAGCAGCTTCCACCGGAGATTGAGGGTATCATATCGAGATCCGGTTTAGCTTCCTTACAGAGATCGAGTTTGAAGAAGATTGATGCAAACTTGGTTTCTGCATTTGTGGAGAGATGGCATATAGAGACATCTTCATTTCACCTGCCGTTCGGTGAAATGACGATTACTCTCGATGATGTGGCATGTCTACTTCATTTGCCTATTAGGGGGTATTCTGGAACCCTCAACCCATCAGTGAGGAGTTAGCCATTGAGTGGGTTGTTGACTATCTTGGAGTGACATCGAGAGTGGCACTTTTCCAGGTTCGTGAGTGCAGAGGATCGTACTTCAAGATAGAGTGGTTATATGATCGATTCGTAGAGCATCGAGCAGCTTCACGTTGGGCATTTGCGACCCGATGTTATTTGATGGTGTTAGTGGGCTGCACCATCTTTGCGGATAAGTCATTTACACTCGTGGAGGCGCGATACTTGGCATTATTTAGGGACCTGGATGCGTTGTCCACCTATAGTTGGGCAACAGCTGCATTGGTGACATTGTATAGGTTTCTTGGAGATGCGTCTATGTTTAGCTGCAAACAGCTTGGTGGTTATCCTTCTTTCATGTTAACCTATATTCAAAATTAAACAATACATTATTTAATGTTACTCAAATAATTTACTAATAATATCAAATTATAACAATGTTTACCTGAATCCAATGATTTGAGTTTACAAATCCAATGCAATAAAATGAGACATTGGGTGAGAATGTAGTTGTCATAGGGAAGAAAGTCAAACATTCGACTCCTAGACAGACAAGTACCACGTTATACCGATTCGCTATCACGTAACCCATATCTGGTAGAGTCAACCATTTCTCTATTGGTTGAGAACCACTTCCCTCTATCTTCAAAGAATCTCTCACTTCAGCTAACCGATCAGCAAATAAATTGGCATATAAAGCTGATCTTTCATTATGTATAATTTCCAATTCTAATTCCCGACGAACCATTGGCCAACCATCTTCGGCATAACCCCGCAATGAAGCAATCACTCTAAATCCACAATTACCATCTGACATTACGTTGACAACGTCATCAATAAATGACCTAATATGATAAGGAAATTGAAGGATGAACCGTTTAGATGACTGTGAAGTTTGTGTTAATTTTAACTTCTTTTTCACAGGTTGTGATGGTTGAGATTTCTTTTTTGAATTTTGTGATGGTTGAGATTGTCGTTGTGAAGATTGTGATGCTTGATCAACATATTCATGATACGAAGGATCCCTGTAAACATCATACCCTTCAGGTTTTTTGTCTTTTTTCTTGACTCCACCCTTTGTCTTTATTTTTTCAGGTGGTGCTAACAAAGAAGTCGTTGTGGGAAATGCAAGTTCATAAACCCTACTATATAATGCCCTTCTTCCAACAACATCTTATGACCTATACCTTTTCCATAACTCATCCATTGCAGATTTCATACCCACATCTGATTCCTCATCTAAGTCTTCTTCCAACTTAATTTCCATACTTAGTTTCCTCCAATGTACATGCACAACCTCAATTGGTATCGGAATACCACTAATTCTATACCCTGCCAACTCACACGCGCAAGGTAATCCATAGGTGGATCTAAGAGTACATCGGCATCTGTCTTTGTTAGTTCCAATATAATCAACTCTCTTTAACTCTTCAGCAACGCGCCTCAATGCAGCTCGCGACACTGAAGTACGTAAATATGTGTAAAATGGACTTGAATGGACATGTGCAACTTCATACACACTCTTTTGAAAAGAAGCTCGAATGTTGCTGATTTGTATCTTTAAGTTGTCAGTCATGGCCTCCCAACATTTGACCATGTCACCAATACTGTTACCCAACATCTGTTTTAACTTCCAATGAGCAGACTCAACCCTATAATAATACATATTTAAACTAAGTAAGAAAAATAAAAAATTCACAAAAAGTATATTTTGGGATCTAAAACAAAACATACCGATTAGTCGTCGTGTTACCCATATGTAGGACTCGATTAATCCATGCGCAAACAAACCTTTGTCTATGTGGTGTCAACCATGTGTCGTTCACGTACTCAAAAAATTTAGGACAATCAACACACTCTTGCTCAAGTTCTTTTAAATGTTGTGCATACTCAACCTCATCACTAGCCCATACAACATCCGTCCATAATTTGCCAATTGACTCCTGCTTATCAGGATCCACTAATAGTTTCCTTTTTGCACCAACATTTTTGTTAATGTGAAACTGACATAGCAAATTATTTGTCTTCGGAAACACAGTTTCAATGGCTTTCATCAAAGCAAGATCTCTATCTGTCATCATAACTTGTGGAAATAAATCTTTTTTCACAAATAATTTTTTAAGCTTATCTAACACCCAACAAAAAGTCTCAGTCTGCTCAGACTCAATATACGCAAATGCGACAGCAAAAGTCAACTCGGTAGATGTCATTCCAACAATTTCAAACAAAGGTTGTCTGTATTTGTTTGTCTTATAAGTGCTATCCATAACTAACACAATAGGAAACATATTCAACAACTTAACTGAATCTGGATGTGCCCAAAATATATCTTTAATAACTTCAGAGTCATCTCTTTTTCTACTCCAATAAACATAACCTGCAGCCTCGATAAGCTTAAACAAATGTTGTATCTCACTTCTAGGACCTCTTATCTCTTTTCCCATCATACTCTTTTGCTTGTATATTTGTGTGATACGAGTGACACAATCTGGATCAAGCTCGTACAAGGAATGCAATATATTTCTGGGTGCAACCTTTCTCTTTGTTAAATCAGCAACATGTTGCTTCTGATCCGCTGTCAACCTACCAACAAATGAGTGACCTTCTAATCTATCGGGTAAATCATGGTTATGAACGCCACATTTTACATCAATCTTCCATCCAGATCCATCTTTTTTCGGAATCGACCTGATCTTAAATGGACATCCACATTTTTTCGTCGCACTTTCTATTCCACTACGAATATCCTTGTATTTCCCACCTTTATCGCAACCAAATATTATTTTGTTCTTTCTTCCTCTCTTGCCTGTTTGTGTATCTGAACGAGTGATGACGACCGTCACTTTATTTCGTAATCCGGTGTCTTTGACCCATCTTATCACCTCTTCTCGTGTACCAAATATCTCTGTCGTTGTAAATACATCTGATGTATTCACACATATCGGTTCTTTTTCGTGTAAAGGTACTGCACCTACAAAATAAAAATATTTTTTTAAAAAAAGAATTAAAAAAACTTAAATAATAAAAAAAAAATCAAACCGGAAGACTTTATGAAAGTCTTCCGGTATTGTGCTCTTACAATACCGGAACACTTACATAAAGTCTTCCGGTACACATATTCATTACTACCGGAAGAGTTAATAAAAGTCTTCTGTACCGGAACACTTTTATTAAGTCTTCCGGTGTACAAACAGCATAATACCGGAAGACTTACATTAAGTCTTCCGGTATGTTAATTTACGTACCGGAACTCATTACCAAAGTCTTCCGGAACGTATATTTTTGGACAAATTTTTACTTTAACCGTACGGTCTGACACAAATGGTAAAAAAAAAATTAATAAAATAATAATATAATAAAATAATCTAAGGTTAAAATGGGCATTTTTTTTAAAAATGTGGGGATACGGGTATAGGTGGGGGGTGCGGGGTAAAATCTTCCTTTTCTTTCTTTTTATTAATTTTCTTTAGTTTATTTCTTTTAAAATGGATTTTGTTACAATTTATTTTTTTGATTTAAAAACTTTATAGAAAAAGTATTTTAAGAGCATGTTAGAGAAAATTATTTTAAAAATGATTTAGAAAAGAATTTTAGGAAAAAGATTTAGAAACATTTCAGTTTAGAAAAGTTTTTTTTTAGAAAAGAATTTAAAAATATTATTTCTATTTCTTTTTTTGGATCTACTTTTAGATCCATTATTCTTCATCTTTTTTTTCTTTTGGTCGATGACAATCTCCGATTCGGGATTGTTGATTTCCGATTAAGTTTAATCTTCATTATTTCAAATCTATGGATGAATGATCATTTGGATCATTCTCCATACTTTGAGATCGTGATAGGTTGCTTTTCGATGAAATTCAACAAAAATTCCGATTAAGATTAGACCATCTTTTTCTTTTAGTGTGGCATGTTTTCGGAGAACGATCCATTATATCGTTTCTCTAACATGTATTAACACGAATATTTTCCACTTTAATTAGTGGTGGCCGGCCTCATTTGTAGGGTAATTACTCCGTAAATTACTCGGCGATTGCTTAACATAGACCTACAGTTGTCCCGAATCGGATTAAAGATCCACTTGGATCCGTTTGCCTCGATCTTATTTTTCTTTTTGTGGTTGTGCTTGATTAAGTTCATCATACCACCTTATATTGTAAATATTATAATAATGTGAATATAATTGTTTAAATTTAATCTCTCGCACCTTATCCTTTTATTTTAATTTCTTGCTCCCTTATCTCCTTATTATATTTTGTCATATTATATCATATATCATTTGTTTATATTCATATTGTGCTTGTTTTTTTTTTATTTTGTCCATTTGGATATCAAAACACTTAATAAAGGATTGAACACTTAAAAGACTTGTGACTTCTAATTTTGGACTTATGGTTACTATCCCGAGCTTTTGGAGAATGGACTTAGACCTTAAGATCTTTCCCCCTTTCTCAAGTTGGAATGGATTAGAAACCTCGGCCTCAAGTTATGTCATTAGCCTTTGAAGAGGGAAGTTCGAACTTTGAAGAGTTATGCATATTGGTTTGGTAAACTCTTTCCTTAACCTTTTAATTCAAGCATTAGGATTAGTCCCTTCATCTCCTCCCCATTCTTTAATTTTCAAAACTTCTCTCTATTTCAAAAACCTTCTTGTTTTCTAAACTTCAAACACTTTCATAAATAAACCTTGACTTAGGTCAAGCGATTTTTAATCTTTTCACTTTATTTTCTTAATCAAATATTAATTCATGTAAATAAATTGAAATCTTTTCTCATATACTTTAAAAAATGCAAACCCACTCAATTGTTTTTGTGCTTTGTGCACCCTTTTCTTTTCCACGTGTTTAGATATGATTCATCCTTTCTAGCGGAATTATTCGCTAAAGGATGACGACTTATCTCTACATTCTAAAATCAATTCAACTCATTTGTTCTTTTAAAACTTTGTACCACGAACTACGAGGTTTTGATCTCGCATTGCACTTTGTGGGTACGTAGGCATAAGGCGTTAAAACCTTATCAAACACAAAATCATTAAAAAAATATTCTTCTCCTCATCTCTTCCATCTTTTTTTTAAGCAAACCAATTTCAGACCAAAAAGCAATAAATATTTCAAAGGACTCCCGTGGAGTACCACGGACGAGTCGGATGCCTAAAACCTTCCCGGTTCGTAACCAATCCCCTTACCCAATCTCTGTTTATTTCTTTTAGCTTTTGCTTTTAGAATCCTAGGTTTTTATTCGTTCTTTTACCTTTTTCCTTTCGGAAATAAAGAAAAGCGTGGTGGCGACTCTGTGTTTTATCGATTTAAGTTAACCAATAACTTACACTCACGATTTTACCGCTACACGAATAACATATATGTCCATATCTTTTGTCAATCATGATAGATTTAGTGAAGAAAATAAAAGAAGAATATGAAATGAGGTGTGAAGTAAATGATAAAAGGCACTTCTATTTATACTAAAAAAACATAATACACATTGGCGCTAGCTGAATTGACGCCACCATTTAAAAGGTATACATTGTCGCTAATTGGGCTAACAATACCATTTACAGGCAATCCAATTGGTGCCACCATTGAAAAAGTAGGTGAAGACGCCCAATTCGCTTGGCGCCACCACACAATTTCAATTTTTTTTGTTTGAAAGTTGAGTAGATTGAGAATATTTTTGAAATTTACAGATTTGTTGTTTACTTATTATCATCGTCCTATACAAATTTGGATTATATAATCCAAACACTACTCATTTATTTGAATGGTATAATAATAACAACTAATTATTATCCCATTAAGTGGAATCTGCTATATAAATTAACTTTTGTCATAATGTTCTATCAAAGACGATGTTTTTATCCAAATCAATAATCTCGAGGTCTTTCTTAATAACTTCATTAATAGTTTTTCTAGGGTTTCCCTTTCCTTTAAGTGTTCGCCTTTTCCTATCCGGTATACCCTCTTTACTACAAAATTTACAAATCTTTTCTTTACATGGCTAGATCACTTAAGTTTATTTTTCACCATCTTCTCCACTATAGGAACTACCCTAACACTCTCTAATATTTTCAATTTTAATTCTTTCATGTCAAGTCTTACAACACATCCACCGCAACACCCTCATTTATGCTACATTGACTTTACTCTCGTGTTGTTTTTTAACTGCCCAACATTTTATTTCGTACAAAATCGCAAGTCTTACTGTTGTTCGATAAAAAAATTCCTTTAACTTGTGTGATACCTTTGCATCACATAAAATATCTGACGTCATTCTTCATTTCAACCACCCAGCTTGAATTGAATGGTTTACATTCTCTTATAGTTCTCCATCATTTTGTATTATGGACCCAAGATATTTAAACCGTGTTATTTGAGGGATAAATATGGTCTCCAACTTTCAGCTTTAAGTTAGAAATGTTTCTTCTTTTGTTGAACTTACATTCCATATTCTCTGTTTTACTTCTACTAAGACGAACATCGTGTGTTTCTAAAGTCCGTCTCCACTTTTTCAAACTCTATTTTGACGAACACCATGTGTTTCTAAAGCTCGTCACTATTTTTCTAATCTCATTTAAATCTTCATTCGATACTTTAAGAAGAACTATATGTGAGTAAATCCAAAAATAAAAAAATAAAAAAAATTAGGACTTAGGGTTAAACCTTGTTGCAAACCAATTATAATGGAAAAATCATTTATCTTAGATAACTCGAATATAAAAACCATTTATTATGGATATAGACATTGAAACTTTTTTTTTCTTTATCTAAACTTTTTTTCCTTTATTTTACATAATTCAGATTCTATAATTCAAGTTAAAAAATATACACTATAAATTCTAAAGTCTAGACAATAATATTATCAATTCTATGATTTTTATAGTTTTCAAGGGGTGGGAAAACAAACTCATGCAAAAATTCATATTTTTATATCAACAAAAATTAAGTCCTACAAGACACACTTTGTGTACAAAAATGACACTTTACAAGTTCCTTCTTTTTGTATAACAGAAACCCTGTAATGTAATTACAGCATTTACCTAACCTGTAACTTCACCACTCCCTTTTATTATTGAAAAGATTAAACTATGTTATAAAGTATGACCAACCAATGAAGTTTGTATTCCCTCCTTCTATGTGCCAATGCCAAATCCAAAGGCTTATATGAGAGTCAAAAATGCATTTCTTGTGTCTAATGCAATTATCTTTTTACTGTTTGGAATTTTTATTCTCAGACTCTTCAACTTGAGATTCTGGCTTTGAATGATCATCTTGAGTCTGAGAATTTGATCTATGATGATACTGAGTCTTGGAATGCTGAATGGCTTGTCTGAGTTCCGTGTACATCTTGACAGATGACCCCGAAAAATTATTTAACTGACCGAGAAATCTTATAAAGCTTGCTCGAAACTGATCAAAACCCGACATCCAGTCCTCCGAAGCGTCGTCTCCCAGTAGATTATCTGATGACTCATTGCCTATGTCTGTGTTCCAGGATGATGCTACATGAGGATGTTTTGCAACTTTAGCATGGCTCTTCTCTTGACGCGGTAAGAATCGGGAAGTTTCACTAGCTAAACTTCGGATGGAATCTACGACTTCTTGGGTAGGTAATTCGCCGAGCTTATCTAACCAGATACCACAGGTGGCGTAAATTGGCGGACCATACATTCTCAGGAGTGGAGGTTGAGGCCTCCTTTTTTTCTTGGCGGTTTTTTGTTGAAGAGAAACGCATTTGTTTAGCCATCCGTTTATAGCCTCTAGATAAGATTTTTGAGCTCCAACCCACTTGGTAAAACTTGATGCGAGAAAATGGAGTTCACTTTCAAGATAGGAAGCAATTTGTTTACGTGTTTCGGAATGCAAGGTGATTCTAACATGGTTGTTGTAATATGCTTTTGACAGAATCTGAAACTGGAGCTTGTGGCAATCGAACATAGTTTCCCACATCCGACTTAACCTGACACCGAAGCAAAACAGAATCATATGAAACACCAAGCAGAAAAAATATTCTTAATAAAACAAGAGGAATCTAAAGAATCATACCCTTCAATTAACTCCTCGAGTTGTGGCTGAAGCTCTTTGTCCCGCAATTCCTCGATCATCTTAGATATAGAATCTATCCTGAGAATAGCAACTCTGATTCTTGAATGCAGATCCTTAACTACAGCACGGGTTTTATCAATCGTAGAAGTCTTTTCTCCTTTTGATTCCAGATGCTGCAAGATTTTACACTTGGTGTCATATTCCTTTCTGATCACCCCACTAGCCTGCATTTAACAGAAATATAGAAAAAATTTCATCTTAGATCAGATAAGAAAGTTTTAAAGAATTAAGAAGGTTCCATTTTTAACTATACCGATGAAGAATAACAAAGCTATTTTATGCCAATTAAGTATTTGGTTACGGCGGCTTAAAGTATAAGCTTCGGTCACTCGAGACTCGTTATTCTATGTATGTATGTGTTATGTTAATGAAGCCAATAGAAGTTGATGATAAGAAAGAGTATACAGTACCTTGACTTCATCATAGAGCTTTCTTTCCCATGCAAATAATCTATCCAAGGTAGATGCATGGCTTCCAGAGTTCATACAGAAATTATCAAATAGATTATTTGTATGGTTGTCTATATCATCTTTTGAGTTTGCTCCCAAAGGATTTCTGGATGAATTGGATCGAGATGACATTGTCCTATGCCAAGTTAAGTACTTGACTGAGTTTTGAGCAGGTTCTAAGAAAATTTTATATAAAAAGTTAGACATGGAATTCACAAAAACAGTTTTCAACAAACAACAATGAGTATAATGTAAGTATAGATTGTGTTTCATGAGCCGCTATTCTCATAACTCGTCAAAGAGCAGTTAAATACCAAGACGAGAAAAAAAGAAAGATAGGAACACGAATAATACTAACGAAAAAGGTCGAAGAGAAACACACTAATATACGAATATAATATAAATGTTCCAATAATTTCTTGAATATCGCTAACACCTAACAGTATCAATATTTAATAACGTCTAATTCAACAAAAGATGGTTGACAAAGTTCGGGTAACATTAAAGAGCAAAACCAAAAAGAACGATAAGAATACCTTCTGGAACTTGACTTGGGTCTTCCCCACATGAGAAACAAGCCTTCAAAAATGAGGACCCCATTGAAGCATCTGTTACAATTAAAATTTCTCAAGGTTAAACATTCATGTTGAAGTAAATTACATAGCACAGTAAATGAAATTTTTTTAAAACTCAGAAAAATGAACTTTAATGACGAGAACGGAACATTTTAGTCGTACAGGTATCAGAATCTCAATAATAGACATTAATGCAGGAACATATGGAGAATAAAGAGTTATAGGAATTACTTTCTTTGCCCGGAAATATAGGACGAAAGTGTAACTTATTTGCTTCAAGCATTCTTGGAACCTCTTTGCCAGATTCAGATGCTCGAACAAAGAGATATTCAATTTCTTTCATGCTTGCGAAAAAGTCCTTAGGTACAACTTTATTTTCAGAGTGATATTCTTTCTCCACTGACTTAATTGTTTCAGTTTGAAACGCTGATACAGTAGTTGCTGTCTTTAGTGGTGATACATTAGATGAGACTAAGCTCTCCTTCTCCTCATTCACAACCGAATCCCCTGCTTGAGGCTTATCCGTGCCATGAAATCCATTGGCTTGAACATGGTCCTTTACTCTATTAAAATTTTCAAATTTTCGGACGAGGGTATCTGTGGCAGGCTCATCATCAAATTCATCTTCAAAGTCACGAGAGACTTCACTTGCTAGAGAAGAAACCTTCTCTTCATCATCCTCCAACTCAGGAACCCCTTCCTCCTCCCTTAATCTTGTCATATCATCGGCAATTCCCATATCTCGATGCATTCCCTTTCCTTCTTGAAAAGAAAATTGATGGTCCATAGGATGAAAAAGACCGAAAAAATCCCATGGTTGAGTTCCATTTGGAAGTGAAGAATCTTCAAATACCGAAGTTTCAGACCTTTCAGTAGAAAAGGGAGCGACATTTTGTGGAGCACTCGATGATGTTACTGTTCCTATAACAGGTGCAGGTGGTTTTTCTTCAACCTTTTTAGATGAACTACTGCTAAACCTCATATGATTAGCATGGAACTTAGTAGAGCTGGGAGGAGAAGGTGTTGGAGAAAAGTTTTCATGTGGATCAATGCGTTGTGATGCAGATGGTGAAGAGAATGAGAACTGAGATGGGGTTTTCACATTAAAAGCACGCGGCTCGGGTGTTGCATTAGTGGACGTATACAAGGAAGATTCAATTGGCGCTTCCGGTTCCGTGAACTTCCTCAGAGCTGTTCCTGCAATTTTCAACGACTGGACATATGAAACATAGGCCGCTGCGAGCGAGCAACGCCCATCAAGTGCCTGCCTAACAAATTTCTTCCTTTCGCGGCACAGTTGGAGTGCCTTATCATCATCCAATTTGGAGCTTGAGGCCCCCATTATTACCCCAGTAGTAGCTTTCCTTTCCCTTTACGCAAACTTTGGAGCAAGACTTATATCTGCAAATTAACTCAGTATCAAATGTATTCGAGAAACAATAACGACACGAAATTTACTGCTCAGAATGTATCGATATATTGAGAAACCCTATTTCTGAAACATTATAACAGTCACTAGCATCAAGTCTAAACAAGCGGTGCACGTGTCATAGTTATAACTATGGCTCATCGTCATCAATATACATTTTGACAGAAAAACTGACGGATAAATTTATCCACAAGTAATAACGTGCAAAATAACAAAAGAATCGTAAAGTAACTACACGAATGTAAACACTAATCATCTTAATTTGTGTAAAAGCGTTCTCATCTAACTTCTACATGATTTAAACCACTAGTGAACAACCATAAAGCTAGAAAATTAACTCAACAATGCAATTGCTGAAGTAAAACAACCACAGTCAAAGAATTAAGAGTGTCCACTCCCCCATGTCCCAACAAACAAATTTCCAAGCAATTTTTTTCTTCATTTATCAGACAAAAGATCAAACAAAACATCTAAATAACATGGTCAGACAAGGCATGAAATGAATATTCCCACAAGCAAATCATCCAACCCAACCCCAATATAGCATAGAAACAAAAACAAAACCCACATAACAGCAATTCCACATCACACACATATTATATAAACACTATTAAGCACTAAAACATGTAAGGAGATAGAAAAGAAAGAAAAAAACAGCCCAATTAAGAAAACAAGATTAACAACAAGAGAAACGTAAATTTCACAACCCAGTAAAAACGAGAGTGATTGGAGATGCATAAAGAAACAAAATTTGACAGTAAATAAAGCAACAAAGTGAAAGAAAACACAAACCCACTTACAAATTAGGAAAACAAAAAATGGGTAATCCTCAAAACTCGAAAAGTTTCAACCAAAACTTAAATGGCACAGTAGATGTATTCGTTGGAACAGAAGAAACAGAAGAACGAAAACAAAAAACAAAAGGAATAAAATATAATAAAGTTTGAGAATTTCAGGTACCGAGAGAGCACTGATTCAGAGGTACACGCGGAGGAATTGAATTCCGGCAAAAATCATGGACAGAGAAAGAGAAAGGAAATAGTGTTTTTTTGTTGTTTCTAGAGAGAGGAGAGAGAAAGGGAATAAGATGGATGAAACGGCTGACTAAGTGTTGATCGGTCCATGCAAAAGGCATATAATAAAGAGACATTTACATCTCATGTTGTGTATGTGGAACCCACTTCAAGTGTTTAAAAGGAACCTAAAGATCATAGTCACAAGATTTTGTCCTTTTCAATCTTATCAAAATTGTGTCACTTTGCTTAACCATGTTAATTTTCTCTTTCTTTTATCATTCACTTTCATCTATGTTTTTGAAAAGTCTTGGATGTTGCAATGTGTATTGTGTGATAATTTGAGACATTTCATCTAAATTATGTTTTTAATTGAAGATCCGTAAGAAAGAAAGAAAATATACTATACTTTCCATCTTCATCTTCATGTCACAAATTTTCTTCTTATGTTTTTTATATAAGTGAAGAAGTTTTGAGTTTGTTCTCTCTCTCAATTAAAAGCATAATCAAATAATATTAAATTATTAATTTCTGTTACTATTATCCGGTGTTGGTTATACCATAGAGTCATTATTACATTATTGAGAAATTTTATTACACTTTATGAAATTTATTATCTATTTTTTAATATCATTCACATTCATTTATTTCTATTTAACAAATAATTAAGAATTTATAATAAAGATTCATATCAACAGATTTATTCTATACTATTGTCAACTGAAGAATTTATCTAAAAAATTTGCTTATAAGATAACTCTTTCCCTTTTCATTTTATTGTTTATTTATTTATTTTATTGTGTATACATTTTTCATATAATTGGACTAAGAATATTCATATATTTTTATTTTCTCATTTTTATATATTTTGATTCTCTCATTTTCTTGACTTAAAATTTTATATTGTTCTAATTTTTCTTCTTCGAGTAATAACGAAAACCAATATACTAATACTTTTTTTTTATTCTATCTGCTAAGAAATTTATTGATAAGGTATTTTTTCTTTTTATTTTACTTTAATTTATTGATAAGATATTTTTTATGTTTATTGATAAGGTATTGTTTCTTTTTATTTTATTTTATTTTTAATTGATTTTGTTGTGGTATCAGGTTTGAATTTAATAGAAAAGAATATAAATTATATATATATATATATATATATATATATATATATATATATATATATATATATATATATATATATATATATATATATATATATATATATATATAATTTTATTTTCATGCCTTGGAATTTCATGATTTTTAGTGGTTTTCTTAATTTTCGCAATCCCTTAAGAATATTGGAAGGATATATTTAAACTAGTGAGAGGGCGAGTTGATGCCTCTCCGGTCACTACATGGGTGAGGTGTATATATCTTTTTCCTTTATCGCAAGATCCTCGAATAATCAAAGGGATGAACCCATGTGTTCTTTCCCCTTTGATCAGGAAGTGGTCCATATTTTGACATTCTTAAGTTCTCTAAATACTTGTATTTTTATCATTTAGGACTGTAAAGACGGCAGTGGAATAAAGTAGTGTTTAGGTATGAAAGAGTTCCTTTCGGTTTGATCACGTGCTTATTACATTATATTAGAAAACATCATTCTCTTCTTTAGAAAGAGATGTGGCAGAGACCTCTCTTGATGAGAGAAGATAGCGCTTGGTTAAGACGTAAGTGGTGCAACATTGGACGAGTTTTCCCTCGCCTCTCCCTTAGATCGTAGTTGTTGATGGAGGGGTGAGGCTTTGTGAAACCTCTTAGGATGGTGAGGCTCACCCTCCCAAGATTTCACGACGGGAGAAAGACCTCTCGGGACTATTAGGAAATCGCGAGGTAGTAGAAGGGGATGAGAAAGTAGGGGTGAATTTGTCCCTCTTGAACCCTCTTTGTGAATAATCTTGCCTTTAATGTTGTAGAGTTTTATGATTGCCACATCTCTTTCCCGAAGAATTTTCCTAGTGATTATTCATCGCTTTTTGACATGCCTTTCGTAAGGCTATTTGATCTACTAGAGGTCCAACTTTTGAGGTGCCTTATAGTAGAGAACGCTTAGTGGGAAAAACATTCTCGCACTATCCGAGAAATAAAATCCAATGTGAGTCGTGTGAACTGTAACACCTTTTCTACCTCATCACAGATTAAACAATTTAACTCGATTATCAGAGTAAAACTCATATAAAAGGGCATCACATTTACTTCTAAAACTCAAAATTCAAAACATCACATAGAGTCATGTCCCGTAACATGGGTTCACAAAAAAATCATGAAAAACATTCATAAACCTTTTCTTCATAATTATGCAGCGGAGATCGTGTTTATGCAAAAGTGATGGGATCAATAAAATTTTAAAAATTGTTAAATAGATCATCAAAAAGCTAAATTTTAAAATAAAAGACTAATACTTTAAGAAAATAAGGAAATTAAAATTACGATTAAATACTTAATTTATATATTTAAAATGTGCTTTTATAGTATAATATTCAACTTTATCATGTAAAAAAAATGTCTGTGTAAACATTCTCCAAATAATTTTTCATAGAGTTTTTTTTGTCTAACTCTTATTTCATTATTCAAATCTCTATGGATCATGGACCAATCATCCTCACCACATTCAATTCAATGATGCAGTGACTCTATATCCATAATTTTCATCTTCTTCAATATCATCAATGTATGACTTAATATGGTTAAGAAATTGAACAGTTAAATGATTTTGAGATACTTGCTTCTTAGATGGTTGTTATTTAGTTGATTGCTACTTAGAAAAGTACTTTTGAGATTATAAATTAAGATAAGATTGAAAGAGTTGTATACACAGCCTCTTTGAAGATCTTTGAGAATCAAAGTATATTTGGTCAACATACTCATGATATAAGGAGTGTCGATAAATATCATATCTCATTAATTTATTCCCTATATTTACATTCCTCATTTGCTTTTTATTTTTTGAGGCAGTGAACACATTGAACTCATAGTAAAAAAGTTCAATGAATATCATATATGATTTGCTTTTTATTTTCAGTCAAGTTGTCAACTTCAATTTCTACTATTGGAGTCACTCATTGGAAATTTTAGTTTCTTCAACTTCTTAGAAATACAACTTCAATTTCTTTCATCAAAGAAAGATCTTTGTCCGCAACATCACGTATGGACATTTCATCCTAAAAAATTATTTTAATTTATCCAATATCCAACACAAATTCTTTGTCTGCTCAGATTTTATATAGACAAATGCAACAAAAAATATCAATTGGATTGATGTCATATCAACAATTTCAAACAAATTTTGTATATATTTGTTTGTCTTGTATGTGTTGTCCATAATCAACAAGAAGAAAAAAATCAACAAATTGATTGAATATGGGTGGACCCAAAATATATCTCTCAAAATATTTGAGTCATCTCTTCTTCTACTTCAGTAAACATAACCATTCATCATCTTAAGCAAATATTGTATCTCATTTCTAAGACTTTTTATCTTTTTTTGTAACTTATTATTATGTTTATATATTTGCATGGTTATATATTTGCATGGTCTGAGTAATAGTCTCAGGATCTCAATCTTGTAAGGACAAAAATGTATGTATAGGTGGAACGTGACGTTTTGTCAAATCAACAATATGATTCCACTCATCTGGACTCAAACGACTAACAAATGCGTGACCTTTAAATCTATCTGGTAAATCATAGTTGTGAAATCTATATTTTACATCAATCTTTCATCTTGAACCATTTTTAGACAATGTTGATTTGATTTTTAATGGACAACCATTTTCTTATTAACACTTTGTGTTGCACTATTTGTTTCCTTGTATTTTGTTTATTTTATCATAACCAAATATTAATTTGTTACTTCTCCTTATCTTTTCAGTTTCGGTATTTGAACGAGTAATGATGGCAGTTATTTTATGTATGATTTTAACCTCTTTAATCCACCTTATTACCTTTTCTGTGTCAAATTCGAATTAATTGAGAATTCATCAATATTATTTACATGTGTTTAATTTTTATCGCATATCACTAAAGGTGTCTCCATATCTATGAAACATATGAAAAAAATTAAAAATTAAAATAAAAAAATACATATTTAAAAAATTAAAATTAAAATAAATAAAAAATACAAACCAATTTTCTTAGGTGAGTAATTCTATGAACAAAAGTTACATAAACTGAATTAGTTATAACTATGTTATTTGGTGATAACAATTAATACACCATATGAATTAATATTAGATAACATTTTCGTGATAACAATTAATATAAAAAAACGATAAAAAAAACTTTAAAATTGTTTTTCATTTGAAGAAAAAACAATATAACTTTTTTTCTAAAATAATTAAAATATTTTTTTGTTAAAAAGTATTTTTAAGTTTTTTTTTATAAAAATGATAAAAAAAAATTAAAAGTATTTTGTTCTAACTTTTTTTTTTTTCAAAAAATAAGGTCTAAGTCTCCTACTCTAGACCTCCTAAAAAAACATTAATATATATTAATATTAGGAGGCTTAAAAAACTGGTCAAGTAATTTGCCTGATTAATGGAATTTTATTATGAGTGGTTTTTTTAAGAATCTCTCTTTTAACTTTCTCGCTATGTTCTCTTAGTATTTATTATGTTTTACTCATGCCTACAAAAATCTAGTTTCAAAATACGAATTTTAATCTCCAAACGTTTTCATTTAAGTACTTGTACCCTCTTCTTTCCCTTCCATTTGAAAGAAAACAAAACCAGCTGAAGCATAGTTTTCATCTCTCACATTGTTCCGAACTTTCTCCAAATATCTACTAGTGTGCACTAAAACATATGATCTTCATCAAAATTTAATCCTTTCCATTCAAACTAAGCACAAATATCTTTCACATCTGCTAAGTTTCTCATATCCTTCTTTTATTTATTTATAATGCATGTAATTTCTTAATAGGTTATAATTATGATGCATTAGGATACATTGAATAGAAATGTAGTTTGTTTGTTCTTAATAAGATTTGGTGTGAATTTGAGACTTTGAGGGTTAGGGTAGGGTACGTACAAGAACGCATTCTGTTATGGTGTGTTTCGGTCCAAATTTTGAAATCTAGATTTTGAAATCTAGGCCCTTACTATGAATAACAAAATTTGGATTTATATGATATTCATTATATTTATTAATTTTGTGTCGTGATACATTGATTCATCTTCTTTGATTTTATTTCTTGTTTGATTACAGAAAAAATAGAAGATGAATCAACTGAGATACATATATGATCGAGTGGCCAAACATACTTCAGTGTGTTAGGAGAAAGTTAGAATCTCGTGACCGCAGCTGGAGAATCGTCGTGTATTGGTGAGGGATCGTCTTCACGATATTATGTATCTTCGGCTCATGGTGAAGCACATACTGCTCATGTTCATGCTGATGTACAAGCATGTGATCAATATTCTGCAGTGGGACCTGATGTTGTTGCACTTTTTAGTTTTTTATGCACAACATGTAGTTCATGTGTGAGAGAAAGAGGTAGCATAAATATTTCATTGCTTTATTTAAAAAATTGTTATACTAATTGAATTGTTTGACGTTGAAATATTTATTTTTGTAGTATTGTGACACGTTGAAATGTATAAATCATGGTAAGAAGATATCAAAGATGTTGTAATTAAATGAACCATGGTTTCAGAGAGTCTTAGAATTATCTAGGGTGAAGGATTTTACTAGGACTAAATATAGTTATATTGAACATGGTTTATTTTTTTGCATTTGTTGAGAGATGACACACAGGAACATCATCATTTCATCTTCCGAGCAATGGGATGACTGTCACACTTGATATAGCATGCCTCTTACATCCTCCAATCACATGATGATTGTTAGATCACTCTAGAATTACCAGACCTAAGACCTTCAGTCAGACGCTTGCATAAATAATGGTTGATTCAGATAAAATATGAGGGAAGATAGAAGCCATCAGAGGATTTCAGACTAGATTCTCATATTTGAATTTTCATAGGATGTGAAGCCAATTAAGTACATATTCTTTTTGCTTTGGTCTTGCGGTTGACTTCGTTTGGGGTTTGATCCCTTGTTACAAAAAAAAATCACTAGATACAACCCTATTTGATTCGGCTTTTTGCTATTTGTTTAATCAAAAGACCAACTTTACAAACTATGGAGTTTAAAAAAATAACATGTAGTAATTAGTAGCAAAAGATACAAAGCATAAGATCACGTGGGCTAGGCCATACTAAAATAGATAAACAATCAATTTAGAGAACAGTCGGCAAATTGTGCCATTCACTTTGGATCTACCAAAGATGGAAAATGGAATCATAATACATCAATTTTATTACCTTGTCTCCTATCTTCCTATTTTACTTTAAATATACACCAACCATGCAATAAAATCCATTATATTCTCCTGAAAAGTTATTGAAATTTACCAACCAAAGGTTAACTTGTGCCGCAATATTCTTAAACAAGTGAATGGCATTATGCATCTAATATTCTTTTTTTTAATACAAAGCTAAATAAATAAAGGGTTGACTTTATACAACAATAGAAACCAAGTCTTGTCCAAGTCTTAACCAATTAAGTGAAGTCAAATATATAGATCAACATTTACCATAATGTTCAATCAAAAACCATTCTTCTATTCAAATTGTTAATCTCAAAATTTTCTTAATAAACTTTTCTTATAAAAAAATAATGACAAAATGGAAGATGAACACTAATAAGCAATATCAAAGTTGAGCATATGCATAACATCATGCCTTTACCTTAACTTCATGACATAAATTTACAAGCTGATATTTAGATTACTAGCTAAAAGGTTGGAATTTCAAGCCACAGGTTGGGCCTAAGCTTTGCAAAATTAAAAAACAAAAAAAAACAAAACCGGCAGCAAAATATAGTACTTCACCTAGCATGCCCTACAACAGGATACCACTATCAGTTTAGGTTGGACGAGAAGATTTTCGAGTAACTCTTTTCAAATCAGTGACAGCTGTTGATGATTGAGACACATGTTGGCCTTCTATATCTGCTTCATGAGTTCTCCGTAGTCTAGTCCTTTTTTGTGCCCGTCCATTGTCATGCTGATTTCCTCTATGTTCATTGAGCTCATCCTGATTGCTACATCCAACTCCGTCATCCTCAACAACCGTATCGGCTCTCCGCTTCTTTCCTTTAGAACCAGAAGCCCGTTGGCTTTGCCTAGGTCCATTGTCATCTTCAGTCTGTACGTATTCTGCTTTGGGTATTGTAAATGGCCATGAAGTGCCACAACATGGGCAAACTTTTGCAGCCTAAACACCAGTGAATAGCAGATTAAGATTGACAGGAACTCCACATTTCTAAGATGGTAAAAATTGAGCTAGACTTCATACCTTTATCTGGGAGAAAAGTTGCTTCAGACAATAGTGATGAATTCGTACAGTACAATTTTCATTTTTGCACAACTCTGCCTGTTATGCAATGACCGATGAATGGTCAGATTTAGAAATAGCAACAATGTGGGGAAAGTACACCATGTACTAACTACATATTAAAATTTTCCATATATGTTCCTTGTAATAGAAGCAACTTGTTAACGACATTTAAAATGCGATCAATAAGTAAACAACCATATCAGTAGTCTTTTTCAAGATTTTCCCTACAATTTCCATGGTACCTTATATTGAAAACCCAACAGAAAAAGTAAATATAGAAATCTATGCTTATTCAAAATAACTACAACCAATGATGTGAAATGGAAAAAGAAAGACTGTACAAAAAGTAAAGAGGGACAACCTTAATTCCAGCTTCATTGCAAACTTGACAGGATGGAACATCATTACTTCGAAACCAACTGCGGAGATCAAGGAATGATTTTACACCAAGTCTAACATCACCATCTGTGGTCAAATTAAGCCACAAGTCACTCACAAGTTCATTTAGAGTTTTTTCCTTTTGAGACAAATTAAAACTCTTAAATGCATATGGCACTTGTGGTTGGTTTCCTTGAGTTTGTTGTTGGCCTCCTTGAGATTCTGAACCAGTCCCAATTGTAACCTGCACATAGCCCATGAAATTTGAGCACTATTGTCAACAATCATAAACATGTGAGTTGTATAGAAGATTTTCTTATGACAATAGAACTTCAGCAGTGATCTATGCCGCTCTAACTCTATAGGTGTTACAACATATTTAAGAGCTGCTTATAAAAAAACAGTATATTGAAGAGCTGGTACAATAAAGCATGTGTTTTCATAATAACGTCTAGGTTGTCAATCCCAGATAGCATCCCCCAAAACTGGGTAGCAGTATAACGCAAAATGACAATCCTAATTGATGAAGAGAGACAACAAGTGGCAGGCCTGTGTTATGTGATATAAGGGCAATGACCCTCACAAAGCCAAATAAGTTCACTTGAAAATATTTAATAGTTTTGTTGTGCACCCATAAAGGTAAAATGTATAAATGAGTTATAACTTATAAGAGAACTATTTATGATAATTTTGACTACAAAAATTCATAGAACATTTTCAAAATATGTAAAGGACAATTGTAATTGTATAAGCTTCATTATTTTGGAGTTTTTTCCCACAAGATTATATACTACATGCTTTGTAAAACTTTATACTATAATGTTTTTCTTTATAAAAGTTTATAGAATTTCTTCTAGAACTGCCATTGAGACGAGTAAATTCTCAACATGAGCTGGGAAGAAGATTTGGCAAGCAAAGGTCTGCCCTACCATCAAATAAGAGCGAAAGTATATATAATCTAAGTTTAATGAGATGAGAATCCGTATTGTTTATTAGAGGAAAACTAGGGATTGTATGATAAGACAAGTTACATAATTTCCATTTGATTGCAAATCTTAACAAGTAGATTCTCACTAATTAGGGTTGTTTGGCCCTGTCCACCCACCAAAAATTTCTCATGTATCTGTTTTGTAAATTGCAAGTGCTTTACATTGATATGTTTGATCATACTTCACAGTATCAAAGGATAGTAAATAAAATCAAAATTCAATTTCTGATGAGCAGAAAAATGTAGACTGGTGAAAATTTATAACCTGGCTATCCAAATTAAGATTGAGAGCACCAATGGTGGAGATAAAACCATTTGCAGTGTCATCTTGAACTATTGCTTCAATCTGTTGTTTACCATTAAAAGAACATAATATGTGATTAGTCTCAAGATGTCATAATATCAAGCACCAAACTACTAAACTGAGCAAGTATTGATATTTTTCACATAGAAACATGCATATTAAAAAACATTCCCAATATCTCCTCCCCCTATCAATATTTAATTCTAATGGACATGAGCAAATGGGAGAAGAGGTCCTAATCCAATTAATGATTGTTGAAACCTCTACTTGGATCTATCCGTTTGTGGCTACCTATTAGTAAGAGCAAATGAGAATTGATCCGACAAAACATGACTTGCAGTTTATGAAAGCTTCAGAACCTTTTAATTCTATAATCTTGTACACATGGATAACATTTGCACGCTTACAACTCAGCAACCCAATCTAACATGCAATCAACATCCTAAACTTCATCTGTTTTGACCTTAATTATATTATTGACCACAACCATTTCAAACATTAATCCTCAAATTTCAATATTTCCTTATAAATCATCCCTATTAAGATATTTACTACAAATGACTGTGTGTTCTAATATGAAAGACAGACAAACCAAAGAACTTCACCCATAGTAGATTATATAAAGCAATTTTAGAGCCTATTACTTCTATCACGCGCATACGGAGACAAGTTCAATTACACTTACAATGGCCTTATAAAAAGCAATCTGCGGAACTGAATACTTGGTCCCGAGCTTCGATTGTTCATCGGAAACAGTATTAACAACTCCATAATAAACATGGCCATCGTATTGATCAATGCAGGCACGTAACTCAAAATTAGCACAAGTTAGAGCCTTGTTTATTGCCAGAATAAATGCATCAAAAAGCCGACGATCGGTACCTATACAAGAACAAACCAATAGAATCAAAATCATGATAAAATGAAACGCAAATAGTAGCAATCAAAACTAAAAAATAGGAAAATGAAAAAGAAAAACCTGGATTTTTCTTAGTGAGGTCCTCAAACATGGAGTGTAGGTCTTTCTCCTTGAGTGGACCCCGTGACAAGAGAGCTTGAACTATGACATGGTGTGTTGGGCTTAACCCACCCGACATGAGAAACCCTAGTGTGGAATCAAGTTTGGGAAACTTAGGGTTGAGGGTTTATGTAAAATCTGGTAGATATTTTGAAGAATGAAAAATGATTGGTGAAAGTTTTGAAGGATTTGAATGTTGGAGAAGTAAGGTTTTGGTGTTTAGAGGGAAATTATACGGTGAGAATGGTGCTGGAAAAGGAGAAATTAGGGGTTAGAGAAGTTGAAATGTTGGGTTGCCGAAAAAAAGGAGGAAAAGAGAGGGAAAACAAATAAGGATATTTCTCACCGAAAAATTGGGAAAAATAAATATGCCTCTCGCGGGATAGATAATGGAAAAACAAAATGAACTCGGACTATTCGCACTTAATTACTATTATTTTTCTCATTTCTTAGTTTTATTAATCAATAAATAATTAATAAATTTTGTTCTTTTTTATATAATTAGTATTTTTATAAGCAAAACTCGTTTCCTCATTTTTTTAGTTTTATTAATCAATAAATAATTAATAAATATTTTCTTTTTTATATAATTAGTATTTTTATAAGCAAAACTCGTATTAATGAGAAGGAGTATTCAATCTTTATAATATAAGGATAATTAGGAGTGAAAATAGGTTGGGTCGAACTATACTTTGTCAAATCTAAGTCTGGTATGTCAGAAAAATTGAAGCTTAAGCATGGTCTATAGTCTGTCATAGACTTAATTTTAGGTCTGGTCTTTTTATAAGGTTTAGTTAGCTTGTTAGCCTACATAAAAAAACTATTATTTTAGACATATGTAAATAAGCAATTAAAATAATATTTAAATAGACTGACAAACTAAAATACCACTGAAACTAAAAGTTTGTTTGCATTAACTTATTTTAACTTTCATATTATCACACGTTTTGTGAGACAGTTTGTTTAAGATAACTTATGAAAACAACTTATAACATTGTTCATAAGGTGTTTTTATCTTATTTTCATAAGTTTTTCAAGATAACCAATTTTTATTTATGTTATTTAATTCAAAGTATAAAATATAACATAATGATGATAAAAAAAATTATTCAAATTTATTTAAATAGGTCGGCCTGTTAGGTTTACAATGTTTTTTTCATGGCCTGAGGTCTAGTCTTTTTAACTAAACAGATTTATAAAAAAATATGAGTCTTTTTTATTTATAGAAAAGGGTTAGCCTGACCTGAGCTTATGTAGACTAGTTTGTAGGTCCCTATTATTGGTGATTTTACCTAATCAAGAGGGTCTTCCAGCAATTGGGCGCAACAGCAAGTGGATGGAGAGAAAGGGGGTGTACCTGCAAGGCGCTCTGATGTCAAAGTTAATAGAGGTACAATAAGTAGGTGAGTTAGCAGAGTGAATCAGAATACCTGATCTTTTAACGAAAAAAGGTATTTATAGAGAGCCCCCAACGCTGGACCAAGGTCCTTCCTTGGGCTGGATCAGCTAGGTCCAAAGAAGAACTGTCAAGAAACGCGTGAGAATCGTGAAGACCTAGCTGAGTGGTCTGGTCCTTGGTTCAACTGCCCCTATCTTTCAAGAGATAATGGGGGACAGTTGGGGGACAGTTGGGTGACGTGGCAAGTGAACTGACGGACGTGTTCCTTGCTCATTCTGAGTGCATGCCCGACGTATGGGATGCTTGCCCGACCGCTAAGCGTCCCTATCCGTCTGCCAGGCGTGTCTGCCCGAGCATATGGGCCTCTGCTCGACATATTGGGTCGTAGTCCAATACAGCCTGGAGGCTCAGTCTATAACAGAAGCCCCCCAAGTCGAGTCTCCGAGTCGGAGTGATGAATTATGACATAGCCGAACGTAGGCGTGTTAGAGAAAGCGTCTGACCTATTTTTACCCATATGGTTAATTATTATATTTAGAAACTGATCATAAGTTAGTTTAAGTACAAAACTCATGTGTTTTGATCATCTTTTTAAGTTTTTCAATATGTGTATAACAACTTTAAGCAACACTCATTTTAAAACTAATGAAGTAATTAGAAAAAATTTCAACTTTAAAACTAATGAAGTAATTAGAAAGAATTTCAATTATGTTTTTAATTATTTATAAGATTCAATACAAACCAACAAAGTTTATGTAAAGTTAAGCAAAACCAATATGTCCAATAAATCAATATCAATTAAACTTTACAATTTAGGGTAATATGTCCAATAAATCAATATCAATTAATTAAAAACATAGTTTTCTTTTTATATTTTCAAAAATATTTTTTAAAATATTATAAGTTTTTTTTAATTTCATTTTTTCTAAATTAAAAGACTCATTTTAGCATTTTATTGTTACATAAACATATATCATTGAAGACCAAACATAGTCAAAATTACATATTTTAAAAAAAATTGTATCTCAAAATTAATTTTTATGAAAATCTATTTGAAATAACTTTAAAATTAAATGATTTATGAAAATTTTGATATAAAAAAATTTCAATAAAATGATGATATATCTAAAATAATATTTTAAGAATAACTATTTAAATCAATTTTTTATAAAAAAAAATTGTAAATATATTTTACACAAAAATACGTAACACTATAAAAAATTATTTTAAAAAAATTAAAACAAACTGTCGCTTAATTTAATGGATTCAACTAGGAAGGAACTAATAATAAATTGAAGAATAAAAAATTAAAAAATATTCTTTAATAGATGCATAGAATAAAAACTGGTTGAACGAATCATAATTCAAGAAATTTTTGCATGGTAACGTACTTAAATAGATACTCTTACACACATTCAATAAGAGGAAGAAAAAAAAATAAAATTTATTTTAAATTTAATTTATTTTTAGTTAGATTCATGGGGTGGTTGTGATTACGAAGAGAGAAAAAATTATTTTTATTTTTTAATTAATAAAATAATTGTGACCGAGTGTGTGTATATATATTTCTTATGTAACTCTCTCTGTAAAATTTTCTCTCATAATTCAGCCCAACTCAATTTGGACCGACAAAGCTGTGGTTTAAATGAGATCCAACCAATACAATAGCTGATTTTTAAAACATTGACCATATCTTAATAAATATAACTAATAATTCAACTAACACTTTCGTACAATGTGACTATAATAAGTCAAACAACATACACTTTTTGTATCTCATTATACATTGAAAAATCCTTGTCTCCTACTCTAAATTCTCACTGGATCCTTCCATAGCACAGATTTTCCTCAGTCCTACACTAACACGCAAAAATAGATAACCAGAAAGAAGCACATGAGGCACAATGAATGTTTTACTAATAATGAGATATCCACTTTTTCATTTCTGGCTATATGACCACATTCTACCATAAGTGAAACCTTTGAATTCTTTATCTGCTTCACTTAAGATGCCATAACATTCCAAGTACTGTAATCCTTCAGCATTTCATGCAATAGGAACGTTAGGTTCTCCCAAATTCACAAAAGCCTCTCCCCATGTCAAGCGTTCCGCTGCAGCATTCCAAGACACAAGGTGGTTCAGGAATACATTTACATACTCTGCTCTGTCATTCTGTCCAAAAGTTGCAAGACATGAGGATTGTTAAGTTAATGTTTATGGCAAGTAAGTGACAATATATGATGGTTACATACCTTGTAATCTAGATAGTATGCATGCTGCAATGAAATGAAAAACATGTCAGTGATGACTAACATAAAGCTTGTTGCTATGTAATTATAATGTGCATCCACATTTTTTTTTAGTTGTAAGGAAGAGAGAAAGAGAGCTAATCATACCTCCCATAAATCCAAATTGATAATTGGCTGCATGAGAAAAGATTATTAGCTCCATTTCCGATATTAAAACAGACATATTTTATAAATGAAAGGGAGAAATAACTTACTATGTCACCCCACACAATTGGGCAAATGGAGTTTGTAGTTTTAACAATGGCTAGTTGTTTCTCTTTTCTCTTCACTAAAACACCCAGCAAAAATTTGCAACAATCAATTATCCGCAATATGAAAGCAAAATATTGAACAATAAGGTTTAGTTTAAGATAGTACATTTCAACAATGGAACAGTCTAAGAAAGCACTTGTTCTAGAACTAAACCAGCTAGTGATGAGAATAGTTATTACAGCCTCAAACATAAAGTATTCAAATATTCTCAATGAGATAAAAGAAACGAGAATTTAACAGTGCAGGAAAACAAAAACTAGGTGCTTATTTTTAAATCTTAGATTTATTTTAGATATATGTTTGTTTATAAGAGAAATCCAATGATTCAATGGCATTGAGAAGATAATATGGGATTGAATAACTTATGCATTACTTTAGCAAGACAGGAGAAGGGGGAATCAATTTGGAAAGGACTTACAAACTAGCCAAACCCAGCCAGAACCAAACAACGTGAGTGCAGCTTCTGTAAACTTTTCTTTGAAATCCGTAAATGATCCAAAGTCCTTTTCGATCTGTTGAAGGAGACCTAATATGGGCATATCACCCCCTCCCGGTTGCATGGATTCCCAGAAGAAGTCATGATTCCAAACCTGTGCGGAAATAATTAGGTATAACAATTCACGTAGACATCATTTGAATATAAAAACACAATGCAGACACAATTGTAATTTTGTGATTATTGAATATCATATAGTTCGACGAACAGACAAGCATGGCCGTCTTTGAAGGCGTGCAAGACGGACTACCGCACAGGGTCCAAAATTGTTCACCGTTAAACCGTGGCTAAATAGGACCTCATAAAATGTTTATCACGGTTAAAGTGTGGTTAAATAGGACATCTATTTGTTTTTTCATTATTAAACTACGACTAATCTACACAGGTCCTCCAAAAACTTGAGACGACTCTACATACAAGAATAACATCATCACAGAGAATAGGACATACAACTTCTAATTTCATGCCAGCTAGAGAAAATCCAAACCACCAAATAAAAATCATTTATTAAAGAGACACACAAAAACCAAAAAGAGTGCAAGAGCTACAAAAAGAGTATTTATTTCTTTCAGCTTCCACTCTATGTTGATTTAGCTTCAAACGCAATGTCCAATCTTAAATACATTTTATGGTTTCAAGAATAGTTTCAGACTCTCGGGCACATGTTTCTGATCATAATGGGGGAGATGCGAAATTTCCAACAGGGTGGTGTTCATCAACCTTACATCCCTATAACTACAAATATAACCTAGTATATTAAAAGTATCCAGACAACTTTAACTTGCAAACTTGCCTAGATACAAAGAATTAAACATAATAGAGTGAATGTAATTTCTGAAACAAGTTGAGACACAAGTGTAGGTTTGGAAAATCTGAAAGGAGGTTAATAATATCAACACTCAAGAATGTATATCCTATTTTTATTATGTAATATAAACTTGAGCATTTTGAATAGTTTTATATGAATAAGCGAGAAGCTTTAGATTCATGATTGACTTTAAAAGACCAAAGCAGCTATCAATTTAATTATTACCTCGGCTGCATTGTTGAATTCAGCTAAGGGATTCCCATTGTTGTATGTCACTTTGACTAGTTCATCCAAGGTGTAACCGTAAAGTATATCATCCTTTGCCAGCTGTTTGTTCAAACCTTCAATGAAATTCCGATGAAGCTCTCCCCAGTGTATGTCAATTGTCTTCTTACTCATGTATGGCTCTAATGCATCCTATGAATATTGAAGCAACAAATGAAGTTAGAATTATGATATGAAGCTAAGTAAAAATTTTGAGTTAGGTAAAGGTTGGACTTAATTGTATGTTTCATCATGATTCATGAATATTACCTTCTATGTCATTCCGTTGTCAATCACTGCTGTTTTCTCAATTCTAGTTTCTTTCTTGGTCATTAAAATCGTAAAAAAAGTTGGAATAACTATGTAACTATCTCAAATAAAGCTAAATATGACAATGCAACCTATGTCTGCAGTGATTTCTTAGATAAGCCTAGTGCAGCACTCAACTAATCCAAGTATATAGGTTAAAATAGTATGTCTCCAAATAAAAACATGTATTCAGCTAACTATATGGTTCACTTACATGTTCGTAAGGAGGGGTCTTCAAGCCATAATATGCAGTAATATTTGAAGATCTGGACAAGGCACCAAACCTCTTTTTCTGCATAAATACAATTGAGGAAGCAACATACCAGCACAAATCAGATTTTTTTTGCGACTTTCTATACAGAATAAAATTCAGAAACTAATTTTTTTGAAGAATCAGAAACTAAATAAAACAAAATTCATCTAAAACAAGCATTCCATGTCACTAACTGAAATTCATCAAGCAACCCCAAGTTCTATAGCAATATTAGTAAACCTTTAATGACTCTTTACAATTTTCTATTTTAAAACAAATAGAACTGGCAACACACATTGTTATAAACAAACAAACATCACTACAGACCAAAACCATTTTGAATTCAACCTGTGTTATTAATCTATTAGCCATTTGCTTCTCGTAGGATTAAAGCTCGTATTTTTATTTTTTATATTTGTTAACTTCAATACAAAAAAAACCACCCATTGATCAATAGAAATATTGCTATTCTAGGTCTTCACTTTGTATCTTAATTTTGTTTCCATTTCTAAGAAATACAAATAACAGATCCATATCACTTAATGCAACAATATATCACCATGCCTACATGAAAAATTAAACATTTTTTACATTTATCAAGGTCGATAGAAACACATATATTGGCCGTGAACATTGGACGAACATGTTTATTCGAAATGTTCGTCAGAAAAAAGAGAAAAAACTTACAGTAATTTAAAAGGGAAATTAATCAGCAAGAAAATGAATATCAATCCAAGTAATTTACCCTGTGAATAAGCTTTGGAATCTTGAAATTTGTAGATAAGTCTGCTGAAATGAGACGAGAGCTAGTAGGAATTGGGTTGAAGTAACAGGAAGCCATTGCAACTCTATTCCCCTAGCATTCATTTACATAAGAATATTAATTCATTATTTGGCATTGGATTAATAACCAATACCTTAGATTTATCAAAACAGATACAATTTTGCAAAATTTGGAAGAAAACTTTATAAGGTTGATAAGATAACAACAATTTAATAATGTTCAAAAAACTGAAAGAAATGTGGGTAATACTGAAGTCATTTAGGCATTTAAACAAACAATTGATATACAGCAGCAAGTAAGTTCAAAACTGAAGTTGAAAAACAACAACGCTAACAGCAAAAGTAATGCACAAAACATGAAAAACAAAAGAACCGAAGTAGCTGACAAATAAAAGAAGAAAAATATTGATATAGTAAATAATGAAAGGAAAAGAAAAGTTACAAGATGATGAGAACGATGCTGTTGAAACGGGTGAAGGTGGAAGATGGTGGTAATGTTTTGTTGCAGCACAACCTTCTCAAACTATCTGCTCTTCGTATCAGTAAAAGATAATGTAACCAGTGTTCAACCCGACCAGTAAAAGATAATGTAACCAGTGTTCAACCCCGACCGGACAGGACCCGGTTCGGTTCAACAATAGTACTCCGTTGATCAATATTTGTGGGATCTCTTTGGACAATCTAATATCTAACTATAAAAATTACTTAATCTTTTACCACTAAACCCTCATAATTAAATTTAATTAATAATTTAATTTCAAGGGTATATATATTTTATTACTTAATACCTTACTAATAGCAATTTGACAATTAATACATTGAGATGTTAATTCCACATTTTTTCATATTTGTTGTTTTTCCTCTAATATTTTATTATATATTACATAAAAAAAATTATAAGAAATTAATGTCAACCACTTTTTTTATTTGGGAAGCTCAAGATACCTTCATCATATTTTCACAATGCTTAATATATAAATTATTAGGAAAACAAAACAAAATCAATTGAGATTTTGTAATTTTTTTTTAAACTTATAAAATAACTAAAGGTTATCCGAATTTTTTCTAATTAACTTTATAATAGTAATCATGATAAATGAAATATATTGTCTGGAAATCATGAAAATTTAATGAGATTGAGAAATATGTAATGTGAATTTAGACGTGGCTCGTGCGAGAGCACGGAAAGGCTGTTATAAATTTTAGGTTTAAATAAATTTGACTAATACATAAAAAGTAATGTTTTTTGAATTGGAAAAATGATTTTATTCAAATTTGTAGTTTTAAAATTAACTATATTGATTCAACTAAGTTTTGTTAACTCATCTGGATTTAAGGGTAGATGTAAACGTATCTATGAGAAATTATGTTGTAGACATTTCATTTTAATGTTCATCTTTTAAACATTTATATTGTTGCAGTTAAGAGAAAACTATATGATTTGATATATTTTTAAAAATAATTATAATATTATTTCTCATATAAATTATGTTTTATGATTAATTGATAAAATAATTATGATTTATGATTATAAGTATCATACAAATCATTTAAGTTATGATTTATGATTTATTCTAAAATGATAAAATAATTTTTTTAAACAAATATTACAAAATGAGTAATTATTAACTTGAAATAAAATATATAAAGTGAACAATGGAAATCGATAAAATTTTCTCTCGTTTTTAAACAAATTTATTAAGAAATATTAGCAAAATTGCGATTTGTTTAAAATTGAAAGTAAGTATTATTATAGTTTAAATAACATTTTGTTGCTAAAAAATATTAAAAATTATGTATTTTTTTATGAAATATTAATAAAATTCGTGTATTTTTTAATAAAATATTTTGAAAAAAATCATTATATGTATGGTAACTTTATCAAAGAGTTCCATTATATTATAGTAACTTTGATTGTTACATTTTATTAAATAGTAATCATGAAAATAAAAGATTATTGGTAATCATGAAAAAATAATGATAAATAATAATCATGAAAAAATAATGATAATGGTAATAATTTATATAATTGTTTTCTACTAAATTAAAAATAAATAATTGAAAAATTCAAATACAATAGTGAAAAGAAAAAAAAAAGAAAAAATGAATAATTTAAAAATGGAATGACTTTAAATGTTCTAATATGAAATTTAAAATTTTGTAGAGTTAAACTTCTATTATGAAATTCACCTACTCAGAAGATGAAATATTCATTTAGAACTGTGACAGGGATTTGTCATATATTGTAGATTTGTAAAAATTGTAAATATGATATAATAAGAAGGATTTAAAATTGATATTTGACGGGAAACTGTTATAAATTTTAGGTTTGAACAAATTGACTAATATCTAAAAGATAATTTAAAACTGATATTTGACGGGAAACTGTTATAAATTTTAGGTTTGAACAAATTGACTAATATCTAAAAGATAATGTTATTTGAATTGGAAACATGATTTTATTGATGTTTGTAGTTTTAGATTTACTCATCTGAATTGAACTGAGTTTTGTTAATTATTGAAATTGCAAGCATGATCCAGAATCGCATATTGTGTATTGAATGATATCAATATATATTTTTGAATACCATATGTAAGAAGTTTTGATTTTGTATTTGTAATTTATTCATATTATTGTTGTTGGATTTATTAACCTATTAAATTGGTTACTCTAAACAAAATTTAGACTCTGAAAAAGTGGTAGAATTTACCGGTGATGTTTCACAACATAGCGTGTGAATACAGACAGGGCTCGTGCGATAGCACGGGTATCCCACTAGTTGACAAAATTAAAACAATAGTCTTCTCGTTTTTTATTATAAATCGTTTTGAGAAAATATTTTTTAGCACAATATATTTTATAATATCAATGCATTATTAATGTTATTTTTTCTATTATATCCTTAAATATTTATTATTCTCTCTCCTCTCAATTATGTAAATTTGTGTTTCCAATATAATTAATGAAGGACAATTTTTTAAAACCCTTCAAATTTTCACTTTTTCAAACCATAACTATTGCATTTCTTAATATGTGTGAAAAGTCAAAAACGATTTATAATAAAAAAAACAGAGGTTGTAGTACTCAGTAATAAAAAGCAAACGCAATTGGTGAACTAAATATCTTGAACCGACAATGTTAATCTCTGTTACGATGATGCAGGGTGAATTTGTATGATTAACACTATAATGCTCAAATCAATTCAAGATTTAAGAATAGTATAATGAATAATGAAGATAACAGAAAGTATCTTTTTTTTATGGACTTACTTTATACTTTGGTTCGTAATAAGTGAATTTGAGATGAATTGGGTATTGACTATTTAGATCTTTGGCCAGTCCATAATAATTGCCCACAAAGTTTTGTCGGACATTGAATGAGTCGGGGAAACCTTTAGCGAGTTTGGTCGGCCTCTAATATGTAGTCTGATGTGAGCTAGAATTGAAACATTTGGAAATGGTTGAAAGAGTAGTGAGGAACAATCACATTAAATGTATTTCCATCATTGAAATGTTTTGTCGCCTTCTTGTGACACATGTGTTAATGCGACAAATTAGATCATGGTGTGGCTCCCAGTGCACTTGAATGCATTCGAGTTTGCATGTATCCTCGAGGGGGAATCTAGTCGTTGATTACATATCTCATTTCCTTAGTTGATTTGAGTTGTCTAACAGTTCTCACCTATAAATAGTAGGAGTTTAGCGTTTTAGAAACTTTTTGCAATCCTTTTCATTCAAATTCGTATATATTCATTGTTTTAATACGCACATTTGCTTCTTCTTTCCTGAAAGCATTAATTAGGACGATTGTAGTTCTTTAATCAAAATCTTTTCTTTCTTCACTCATTTCTCTTCATCAATTTCACACCCCGAGTACCACCCTAAACACAACTTTTTTCTTTAACATTTTATATTTTTTTAGTCAGGATGAGTGATAGTACAATTAACTAAGTAAGCGATTCTGAGAGCGAAACTTCTTCTGCCTCGAGAATTGGGACATCCCTTGATTCTCACCTCCCTCCTCTTAATCACGATCACTTGGAACCAAAAGTCATATCTTTATTTGACGATGCTAACTTAGAAATGGTATATGGGGATTCCCTGTAGGAAGAAGCTTCCTCATCCGACTCATTAGAAACACTTTTATCTAATGTAAATGAAGACATGAAACATATTGATATCCATATGCCTTTTTACATTTTAATTGAGGATAAAATACAAGTCAATCGGCGAATGAGAAAACAAGCTAAAAGTTTCATCCAACTTTTCCTGAGAACTAATAACTCTGAACCTAGCAACGCTGAAGTGAAAACTTACTTGGATATTCGAGGTCAGAAAGATGCAATGTGTTGGATCATGCCGGACAAACATTATAAGATCAACCATTTGGCTTGGAAATGATTGACGTCAATGGAGCCAACTAATATGGTGAAGTTTGGTTGGGTGGAGGCCAATGTGGTAGGTACCATGTATGTTCTAAATAGTGAGGCATCAATAGAGGATGTTGGCCTTGTGGTCGTCGACCCTCAAGAATGGTTAGCTCTTCAAGTGGGTATGGAGAAAAGGATATGTAATTTCTTTGATAACTGCACGATTCCCCTCTACGTGTGCCTATTCATAAGGATAAGACTGTGAATGTCTTTTGAAGTTGCTCTGCCTTCCAGAGCTTTGGTTTGTTCCTTGTCTCGTTTAATATCATTTATCATTTACCAATTTCGTAATTGAGTCTCATACAATTTAGATCTTTGCAAATATCTTAGAATTGAGTGCAATATTTTTTAAATAAATGTTTTGCATTAAATCTTATTTTGCATGCATAAATCAAATAGTTGAGTTTTTATTATCAAGAATCATATTTAAGATTGGTTCAAGCCATAACATTAGTAGCATCTCAAAGCATATTTAAAATTGCAAAAAAAAAGGAAGATATTTTAGGTGTGTGGTTTAAATCACACATCTTATGATTCGAATCAAATGAAACAGAGGTTTTCAGGAAATTTTTGATGTTGTTATGATTTGACTCGCATTGTTCACGACTCGAATAATAAAGTTATGTGACTCGAATCACATTGTTCCCATCTCGAATCATGAAATGAGGAAAACTCCAGGATTTTCCTTTGACTTGCTTGATTTGAATCACAATGTCCATGACTCGAATCATGACTTTAGTCTTGAATCTAATCACATTGTTCATGAGCCAAATCACATAAATGAGTTTCTCATATGTTTTAAATCTTGATCCAAATTACTTTTCAATTTGACTCAAATCATACACGTGCTTATGACTCGAATCAAACATCATTTTTTCACTAATTTTATGCATAATCTCAAGCACCTATATAAATCATTGTCCTCTCTCTCTCTCTCTCTCACCATAATAAACATACGAATGATTATTATGATGATAATTGATCTTACTGGGATAAGAACAATCATCAGTAGCCTGCAACATGTGAGCTTCTATGGTTGATGAAGAGGATGAGGATGTACCTGCAAGGCATTCCGATGCTAAAATGAGTTTCAAAGTGAAGGAAGGCAAGCACATAAAGGTTAAAGTGAATGATCTAGAGTACATTACCCTCTTGTGGATGAGGGTATTCATAGAATGCCTCCAGCGCTGAGTCAAGGCACTATGCCAAACAAGACCTTAGTCAACGCTTTTTTTAGCCTTAGACAGCGCTTTAAAGCGCTGTCTAAACCTCCGCTGCTAAAGGTTTAGACAACGCTTTTTTAAATCTTAAAAGCGCTGTTTAGGAGCTGTCTAAGGTACCCTTAGACAGCGCTTTTAGGAATACCTTAGACAGCGCTTTTGAAAAAGCGCTTTCTAAGCCCCTATACCTTAGACGACGCTTTTGGTGAAAGCGCTGTCTAATCCCCTCCTATTTTAATTTTTTTAGGTATACCTTAGACAGCGCTTTTCAAAAGCGTTGTCTAAGACCCCCCCCCCCCCTTAGACAGCGCTTTTGCCAAAAGCGTTTTCTAAGCCCCCCTTAGACAGCGCTTTTGCCAAAAGCGTTGTCCAAGGTATACGAAATTTTTTGCAGCTTTTGTTTTAAACCACATTTTTTCCAGGTTTATAAACCAGAATTTCTACCTGTTTTCAAACAAATTTTGGCAGACAAATATCACATTTTATATATGCCATTTCAAAACATTTTGGCCTTTTTTTCTACCAATTTTTGGCTAACAAATATATATATACCAATTCAAACCAATTTTGCCTTAAATGTATCAAAATATATACAAATTTATGTACAAATTTACAAGTCATTACATATACTACAAATGTACAATATAATTACACAAATTTATGTACAAATTTACAAGTCATGTACAATATACTACAAATTTACAAGTCATTACATAAAACATTGAGCTCTATGATGAATTGACACCATTCCTCTTTGATTTCGTCCACTTGATCCTTTGTATAAAATGCACACTTGAATTCATCAAAGTACTACATAATAATATAACATAGTTTGATTTAATTTCAACTATTTAATTATATGAGATATGTGTAAATATAAAAATAACTCATAAGTTAGAAATACATACATCGGTGGGAATCTCTAATCGGCCCAAAACAAGAGTATCTCGCATAAACCTCAAAATGAAATACCCGCAATCTATTTGATTACGTTGTTGAGGACACTACATATGAAAAAAAAATATATGGATAAATCCTAAGTTTTATCAAGTGTCATCACTAATATAATAAAAAATGTGATAATTAAAAATATACCGCCACTTGAATCCATGTAATGGAGTTGGCGCCCCTCTTTGAGGTTTGGATATCTCGTTGGGCTCGAAAAGCTTGTAGGATGCTAATAAAATAAAAATGAAGTAATTAGAACAATTCACGTAAACTAAGAAATACACACAAAAAATTTTTGAACATTCTCACTTACGTGTCAATTATGACCTTCATATCCGGGTATGTTGTCCAATCATTTCCTAACGAGTCAAGATAATACACGATTTCTCGGATAGGATTGATTGCGAGCAACAACCAATGTCCACTGTAATGATTAAGCAAATGTTAGATGTTAACTTGGAAAAAAATTATAATAGATGAATTTAGAATGAAATTCTAACCCGGTATTAAACGGTATAAAGAACAACTTCTCCGCATCTTTGTTGGCCATGAGGATCCGAAGAACGTACTCTGTCACGGTATCCGGTCTACTTAAGATTAAACTTAAGTTGACAGTCGCGGGTGCTAAGAATCCGAATGACACGTCCAAACCATTGGGGCGCATCAATTTGTCATACAAAAACCTAATATAAAAACATCATTAACATTAGACACCTCTTTTGAAACATAAAGTAAATAAGTTGTTCAATTAATATAACAAAGTAGACCGGATTTACCTAATATATGTATTGACAACGGTGACGCCGATTTCTTCACGACCAAAAACTTGCATGAAGTCTTCATTACCAATCATTTGGTCGTAATCAAAGCCGAAAATACCTACCTCCATATGTACATTCCGAACACCTCCGGTCGGTATATCGGTCATCTCAAGAAATGTCTTGAGGCACGACCTATACTTGGTGGTAGGTTTTTTTCTAGCTACGGTCTTCTTAGCACCAGCACTTTTTACCCGTGCGGAGGCGTTGCTAACCTCCTTTTTTTGTTGTGCGGAGGCGTTGCTAACCTCATTTTCTTGAAGCTACATGTCATATAAATAGTTAGATCAAATTAAGAATGTAACAACTTCCATGAATATATGTCATATAATTGTATATTACCTCTTTTCTTGAAACCACGGACTCGGTATGCCGCGGAATAACATTATCTTTTGATTTGGATTTTGTGGGAGTCTATTTAACATAACCAAGGAAAATATGTACGTAAAATGCGCGTAAAAACTTTGAATATACACATTAAAGTTAACATAGGTTTTAGGCATACCTCATATCCTACGCATATGAGGTTTGTCGGCCATGCAACAAACGAACCTACTGCTTCGTCCACCGTTGTTGCATCCGAATCATCGTTAGGATATGGTAATGATGCATTCGGCTCAACTGCAATATCAACCGATACCTTCAAACATCCAGCAGGAAGCTCTATGGTGTGGAGTAATACTCCGTTAACGTTATGCACTTTTCCCTTGCCAACCATCCGATAGTATGGTGATGACAAATATAGTTGACAATGGGAAATGCCCTAAAACCAATAATAACAAGAAATTGTTAATGTGTATATATGTCATATACATAATTTAAGCAAATAGTTCAATTTAAGACAATTATATGTAATTACCTCTGGAATGTTCGGCTGAAAGGTACAGTTGATACTGTCTTTGTCCGAACCATCTTTGAAACATGCTGAGGCGCTAGCCTCTCTTTCTCTCCTCAATGCATCAATCTCAGCTTGCATGGCTTCCAATTTTGCATGAAGCTCCCGATTACTAGGAGACTTTCCTTTTTTAACACTCAGGGAGGTCGGAGTGACTCCAAATCCCTTACCCCTCACCCGACCAGAATACTCAGGGACATCTAATGCCCGACTAAGTATGCTCCTAGTATCATCGGGAGATAAAGACTGAGATAGCGCCTCCTGAAAAATCAGATGAATACCGTATACTTGTTAAATATTTGTGTATAAAAATGTTATTCAATTAATGAAAAAATGTTATACTTACACATTTCTGGTATACGTGTAAAACTTCTTCTCGAGGAACTCCAGATTTTCCCACACGGGCTTCCTTCCACAAAACATGTGCAGGAAGAGATGTTTCTGAACTTTTCTCCTTCTGCAGCTACACATTAAGTCATACAATTTGATCAGATAAAACTAATATATGATGAACAATTTTGTTATCGCAATTTATAAATACTTACCATGGATTGTTCTAAGCGTCCATATCCGACACGTCCTTTTCGGTACGGATATGCGGGACTTGATGCTCTTTCCCGATTTGTGGCACTTATTCTTTTAAAAACCGGGTCTTGTCATTTGGATTTGAAAGCTTCCCATTCTTCAGCTGATATCAAACTTTCATATTTTTTAGGAAGCTCCGCATCCACATAATTACCATCCGCATCCCTAAGGAACTTGGATGATAAAAATGTTCGAAACCCTCTTAAAAGCTTTCCGGCCAATTTCATATAAAAACCTCTTTTTTCTTCTTCGATGTTAAAATATTGCTAAGAAAAACATACAGATTGATAGTTAGTACCGGTAATTGAAAAAACATAATTGATACCGTATAATTAAGGGCCAAATGATTGTACCTTTATCTCACTCCAAATTTTTTCTTTGGAGTCATTCAGCTCTTTGTTTCTCCAATCATCACAGGTAATGGGAATTTCATTCCTTACTAGTACACTGATAAAACTAGTTAAGGTATGCCCATTAGGTTCTACAAGCTGTCCCCGATGGCTCCAATAGACATCTAGTATGATGCCTCAAGATCTTCCTTGGACCACCCTTCTCATTAATGTGATGCCTCTTCGAATTTCTTCTTCCGCGGATACTTTTTTACTAACTTCCTCATGTTGGTCATCAGCCATGTCTAACCTGTAATAAACCAAGGACACCATCAAATATCAAATATAACTTATAATCATATCAATTGAAAACAAAAATATAACAAAATCATGCATTATCAGATATAACTTATAATCAAAGCAATTGAAAACAAAAAAATAAAGAAATCATGCATTATCATATATAACTTATAATCAAAGCAATTGAAAACAAAAATATAACGAAATCATGCATTATCAGATATAACTTATAATCAAAGCAATTGAAAACAAAAAAATAAAGAAACCATGCATAATTTACCTCAGTCACTAACATCTCTTTCTTTTCTTTATTGGAATATTAATCACTTGTTTCTTAGCAATGCGTACGGATGAATTGATCCAAATTCCCTCATTATGATCGTTTCTTATATATGACTCATCCGGTATAAGATCCTCAACTTCATCATTTCTATTCAACTCATTCCGTCTAATGCATGACTCATTCTCAACATCAATATCACATTGATCGACACCGCTATCATCAGTCACTTTGTTAGAGAAAAGCACTATAGACCATTTTGTACTCTTCGGGTCATTCACATAGAACACTTGTTTAGCTTGAGATGCTAGAATAAAAGGTTCATCTTTGTACCCCACCCTAGTAAGATCAACTTGCAAAAATCCAGACTTATTCATTCGTATGCCACTACTATTCACCCACTTGCAACCAAAGATGGGAATCTGAAACTTCTCGTAATCAAACACCCAAATGTGCTCAATAACTCCAAAATATGACAAATTTGCATATTTGGGGTTTAAGTCCTTCATACTTGATATATGCATTATTTCAGCTAGCACGGTGACACCACTATTTTGCATAGTACTCTTCTCATCTTGTTCTTTGGTATAAAATGTGTATCCATTAATTGAGTATGCGCTATGAGAAAACACATGCAAACTTGGACCATATGCCAAACATCTCAACCTTTCTGTTACCGAAGAAGGATCTGAAGAGCGCTTCGAATAAATATGATCCTTCAACCATTGTATGAAACTTTGATTGTGCTCTATAACTATCCAATTTTCATTTCTGTTCGGATTTAACCTTCGGAGTACATCCTTGTGCATTTCAACATATGGCTCAACCTCATTATTATTGTGCAGAACATACAAATGAACTTGATCCCGTTCATCCCTTGATATTGTCACAATTTTATTCCCAATTAATTTTTTACCTTCCATTTTTTCGAAAATCTGAGCTCTGGGGAGTCCAATCGATTGAACGTTAGACAAATATTTAGTACAAAACTCAACAGCTTCTTCAACAATGTATCGTTCAACAATACAACCCTCTGGTCGACTTCGGGATTTCACGTACCCTTTTAATATTTTCATATACCGTTCAACAGGGTACATCCATCTCATATAAGCTGGTCCACACAACTGTGTCTCTTTCACAAGATGAACAACTAAATGAACCATTATGTCAAAAAAAGACGGAGGAAAATACATTTCAAGCTCACACAAGGTAATTACAATCTCTTTTTGTAGTGTAGGTAAGATCTCGGGATCGATCACCTTACTACAGATTGACCTAAAGAAAAAACACAATTTAGTTATGGCACTCCTTACTTTTTCTGGCAAAATAGAACGTATACCTATCGGTAGAAAATGTTCCATTATAACATGACAATCATGTGTCTTCAAATTCTTCAACTTGAGGTCTTTCATAGAAACAAGTCTTCTGATATCTGATGAGTATCCTTTTGGAACCTTAATTTTCGTTAATTTTCTCACCATGAAATATCCAACACTGATAACTTTGATCAATTCCATGCCTCAGCAAATGCGATTTCAATCCATGTGCGTCAACCTTACCAATATAACAACAACGAAAGCAAGGACAATGCATTCGTCTGGGGTTTTCAGCGTGTTGAACAACATACTTAACGAATTCCGCAACCCCACTCTCGTACTCTTTGGTCATTCGATCGACACAGATCCATGTTTTATCCATGGTTTTCCTACTTATTAAGGTAAACAATCAATCCAGACGAAAATACATAACTAAGGCAGTATCTTTGAATATTCTAACAATTTTAAAGTTCAATTCATTTTAAACTTCAATAACGTATACATAACCAATATTAATATAAACTTCAATAACGTATCCGATACGCCGATATACCAACTTTAATTACCTCATCACTTTCATTTTTTCTATTACAAGAATCAAACTTTTTCTATTACAATATACCTATAACTATACCTATAACACGTTAATTTTTCTATAACTAACTTTAATTTTCTATTAGAATATACCTATAACTATACCTATAACTATACCTATAAACATTTTCTATTACAAACATTCCTGTATTACAACATTTTTCAAGGAAGAACATTTTTCTATTACAACATTATTACTTATCAAACATAACAACTTTAATTACCTCATCACTTTCATTTTTTCTATTACAAGAATCAAACTTTTTCTTCCATTACTTTTCTCTTATCAACATTTTTCTATTATCAACATTATTACTTATCAAACATAACAACAACAATGTACCTTATGAACTCAGTTTTTACAAACTCAGTTTTCTAATCAAATATAACAACAACAATGTACCTTATTGTTTCCTTACAAACATCAACATTTTTCTATTGTCAACTTCTAAACTCAGTTTTTATGAATCAAAACAACTTCAACAAGAATAATACACTAAACTCAGTCAACAAGATTATGCACATTCTCAACATTAGTAAACTACCGCAAGATTATAAACATTCTCAACATTCTCAACAAGATTATAAACATTCTCAACATTCTCAACAAGATTATACAGTAGAAACGAAGAAATGAAGAAATGAAGAACATACCGCAATGAAGAACAGTAGAAACGAAAAACGAAGTCAACACCCAAATGTCGAGACACGTACGTGTCGCTCCCGGGATTTTCATCCTAGTACAAACGCGAAAGTGGCGCGGAAAGGTTAGAGTCGCCAGCCATACATTTTTATCCCGAAGGAATGGGAAAGGTAATGTTGCACAAACCTAAGGAAGAAGGAAAGGACAAGGTCCTGCGAACCAAAGATCTGAGTTCGGGAGTCGGTTACGACCTGGGAAGGTATTAGCACCCCAGATCGTCCGTCGTACCCGACGGGATCCACGCTTGCTTGCTTGTTTCAAAGGGTGAGAAATAAAGTGTTGCTGAACAAATGAACCGCTAAATGGAATGGAATGAGAAATGAGAAAAGAACAAAATAAGAAAACCAAACTAAAGAATGGGGAAAATGTAGGGAAAATAAAGAGTGTGCTCGAACGGGCCCTACCCCGCTGCCTACGTACCTCATCGGGATAATGAGGATCAGAGTCGACGTAGTTCGCCTAACTAAGGCGGGAACTATTTGTTTGTGTTTTTTATGTTGGAACTGCGTATGTCTATGCTCATGTGTTGCAGGCTCGTCTGGTACGAGTGCGTTTACCGTCTTGCATGTGTGACAAGTCGTCGCAAGTTCGCGTTGTGAGTGAATGAGATGAGAAAAGAAGTTCCCGCAGGATAGTCGCTTGTTATTTGTTTTTGTCTTTTAAAAGAAGTATTTTGAATTTGTTTGTGAACGGTCTTGTACTAAGACCTATCCATCGCGGTGAGTATTTACACCTCGCCCCGAAACAGGACGCGTATAAACACTCCGCAACAAAGTCTCGTGTCGTACAAGATTGTTCGGTTTATCCTTATATGTTTTATTATTTTTCTTTATGAGATGAGAAAGAATGACTCAAGTTGGAAAAGGAAAAATCTAATGGGAACTAAGACACACCCTAATTTTTATTGATTTATTTACATGGGAGATCCTATGGTTTGTGGAGTTTTCTAAACCTAAGAAAGAAAAGGAAAAGAAGAAAAAAGAGTTAGAAACTAACTTACTTCCTAAGGAAGTTAAGTTGTTTCTAAGGAAAGGGAAAGCCTAAAAGCAAAGCACAAAGTGCTAAGGAAAACACATTTAGAATGCCTAAAAGATAGGAATGAAGTGAGGCTTACCTTAATCTCCCCCTACAAAACAAGAGTTAGCATGACAATGCATATTGAAAGTAAAAATCAAAGCATAAAAGCGATTAAGTACCATAAACGTCCTAGAATGGAACTAGGGTTCAAAATAAGACCTAAGTCTAAAGGTGAAGGTACCTAAAGGTTATATGACTTCTAAAGTCAGTAGCTACATTATATAGGTCCCTAAGGATGCTAGTATACCTCACAAGATCAAACTATGTCAAACTATGTACAACAAGTTCACCTAAGTTCACCTAAATGCAAGTTAGGGTTTATGGATGAAGTATGAATGCATATGGCTTACAAGCATGAATTAATACATGAAATGAACATCAAAGTCAGTAATGAATGATTATGAAGATGGATGAATGAATATACAATCATGGATGCAATGGATTAGGCATATGGAGCAATGAGAAGAAGATATGAGAAGAAACGAGCAAAAATCGCATAAGATCGCACATGATGAAAGTTAAGGAAAAATGGCATGTGAATATGCATGAAATGATTATGGTTCAGTAGCATACAAGGTATGAGATTCAATTAGAATGCATGAATAGGCATTAATGATTTCCACATAATTCAAGTTATTATTTAGAGGAGAAGAGAAGCTAGTTTAAGTTAAAGTTAATTCACATAAGTATGCACTTTAAAGCACCAAAACAAACCAAATGAGTATGGTTCAAAAAATGACCTATGACTGGAATTAAAGGCATACAAATGAACTATAATCAACTCCTAAAATCTACCAAAAATCCCTTCAAGAAAATGGCATGAATGCATTCTTATCATTTAAGTTATGGAGCAAATAGACACATGAATCAACCTAGGATCTAGGTGACATGGAAAAATAGAAAAAAGCCTTTAAAAATTATGAAATTAAATCCCTGGAATGATATAGTGATTATATTACATGGTCTAAAAGGATTCCACAAAATTATACACCAAAGTGCCAAAACAATTACTTGACTAGCAAGGTAGCAAGGCATGATCGCCGAAAAACAACTCCACAAAGTGGATCAAAAAGGGCATCTAAAATTATGAAAAAAATGCCTAATGAGCATCAAAATGTCACAAATTACAGTGATTAATCACAAACAAAAAAAAAGGTCTCACACCTATGGGGAAAAATTGTTTTTGGTCCCTTATGTCAAAATACTCCTTTTTGGGACAGCTTATGATCTAAAATCCAAATTAATTATTGAAACCACCCAAATATGGAAACAAAAAATATGACAAATTAATTAAGAGGAAGAAGATCACTCATGAATTTTTCCAGAATTTTATCACACCTAAAACTATTTTTAATAATTGCGACGAAACGGGCAAAAACGATATTTTAAGGGAAAGTGAAAGGAATCGAATTCTCTAATCCGTAACCTAATCCCTAAACTCCGAAATCGACACATATCAATATATATCACAAATAAATCCAATGCCTCAGGTGGGAGGGCTCAATATGCACCTTAAGTTACATGATCCTAAGTCGCATACAACTAGAATGATGCATTAAAGCAGAGAATCGAGATTACTTACTTGATCGAAGTGCCGATTCTTTCACATAAAAGAAATCCAAAAAAACTTCAAGCCAAGCCTTGTAATCTCCCATGAGCAAAATAAATGCTCATCTTCCATAATTTCTTTGTGAAGATCCCCCATAATCGAAACAAAAACAACGACACAAAATATCATTTGAATCCAAAGGTATCCCACAAATAAAGTGGAATACCAACCAAACGACCGTCGTTAAGATCTTTGCGAGAACCTTGCATGAACTCAACAAACACATTAGAAACAAAAAAGAGGTGCAACCGGAAGTTGCACCTATGTCTCACAACTCAAAATCAAATAGAAAGATGAATGTACGAGTCATGGACATGCATTGAAATTTACGTTTCAAAACGGGGCAGCACTTATGCTCTAACATAAACAACATGCAAATTCAAACCAAAATCAAATAAATTTACATGCAATGAATGGAAAATGATCAACAAACATAAGTACAAGTCAAAACAAGATCAATGCATCAAAATTGCACCAAACCGGACTTAAAAAGCCTTAAAACGAAAAAACGCGTCAAAAATCACCGACTCGGAATTGAACGAAAATCGCATGGTAACTTGCAAACGTGCCAACGGATTCAAATATGCAATCGGATTTTGAAAATTCCGCTCGGAAGTGGTACTTTTTGGCCGATTTTATCGGCTGGCAGTAGCGAAATAGCCGGAAAAAAAATTGTCCGAAATCGACTAAAAAGTTTACCAATGACTCCGGAATAATCAACAAAGTCAATTTATACTATTCACATTCGCGAAAACGCGCTACGGTTAGGAAGTTATGACCAAAACGCACTTATCGACACGCGACATATGAACAACATCAACAATTAAGCTTCAACCTATCCTATTCCGAATTTACACAATGAAACAAACATGAATTCAAAAGTCAAGCACTTCAATCAATATCAAGTCACAATAATTAACTCTCTTAAGAATTTTATCAAACATCTAACATGCATCGATTAGTCTATGTCAATTTTAACAATCATTTCCAATTATGCACAACAACAATTATTAGGATCAATTAATCAAGCATCAATCAACAACCACATCAAGAATCAATGCACATAATCTCCATAATATGAATTCAACTTCAAAATTCAATTCAAGAAACAATGCAACAATTATTCATGAATTAAAGTTTAAGAAGCTTACCGAATGAAGAATCGACGAAGAAATTGTGAATCCGGAGGAAGTGAGACGCGATCATGAACGGAGGAGAGGAGGAGAGGCCGCGTGGCTGCCGGCGGCGGAAGATGGTGGTCGCACGGTGGTGAAGTTGACCGAAGGTGGTGGTTCGTGGCGGCTCGGCTATCGGAAGCTTGATCGGAATTGTTGTGTTCTTGAGTTCTTGATGAAGTTGTTGTTGTGTTCTTGAGAAAGAGTTGAGAGAATGAACTTTGATCCTTTAGAGAGAGTTTGTGAGAGTTTTTTGGTGTTTGTAAATTATGATTGAAGTTATGAGACAAATTGTGGGTCAAAAGAATATATAGTGGAGTGTAAAATGAAAGGCAAAAGGTAGAATTTCGGCTTAAGTGAAAATAACAATATCTTCGGCAAGAAATTTCGACTCTGAGCCTTCCACAATATCGTCCGTCTCTGAATCACGGTTGCAACACAAAAAGAACGAACGTCATACGATCAAAATCGAGTGCGATCGATACGTTTAAGCTGCAAGACGTCACTGAATAAATTGTTTTTTCGGCTTATTTGGTGTCCGTTACTCGAAAATGTGACGAGGTCAACCTCTTCGGAGTATAATCTCGACTCGACTTTGTCAGCAAAGTTGTAGATCTATGAGTCAGTGACCTGGTGTTAAAATCTAAGCTCAACCGGACAAACAACGAGGGAGATATGAATTTTCTCGTGAAACCACTTTCAGCCTTTTTCTTCGGTTCAGCACTTCAGTTTTGTGAAATAAACCAAAACGATAATCTTTGGAGCACCGTTCAAACTCGCATTTGTCTTTGAACTTGAAGAGGATAAAATTTTTGAACCAACGCTTCAAGAACGGGTGCAATCCGATGAAAATTGACCGAGTTATGAATTTTACAAAATCTGATAGACAATGCAGTGCATCAAAGAACCTTATTGGTAATTCGCATTTTCGAGATCCTTCCGCTCGGACCTAACCCAAACTGAATTCACATAATGAAGATAACATCTAAAAGGAATTTTAGGCACCGAAACAACATCAATTCGATGAACGAGCCAAAAGTTATGAATTTTTTAGTGTTCAAAACTCACCGGTTCAGCACTGTTTTTCACTATGTCGACTCTAAAGACTCGCACATTCTGAGATCTTCTTCAAAGAATTAGTTCTCGGCAAAAACCCAAAAGTTAGAAAGGATATCAAGACGGAACTTTTGGCATATGAATCTCTCAGACATGTTGACCCAATCAGAAGTTACGAACTCTTGAATACCGCTAGCACAGTTAATCGGCGAAACCGAAATTTCAAAAACAAATAATTCCCGCCATTTTCCTTGATGAATTGGCCTCCGAGCCGAACACAAAAGTTGTAGAGAATACCGAAATAGTCTAAATTATTGAGTTTCAAGCCAAAATGAGTTTCCGAGCATAAGTTACAACTTTTGCAAACTGCACCATAAAACTGATATTCTGCTTAAACTCCTTTGAATCAACCGAGAACTTTTGGTTTCTTCTAAGATTCTTGTGCACGTTCCGCATGAAAAAATAAAGGCCAGTTGCAACCTGTGAAAGCTCAAATGGAGATGTATATTCATGTATGTTTATGATGCAATTGTGATCTAAATGCAATGCAATGTATGAAAGGATATGCTAAATGACATGAAAATGAGAGGGCAAATTTTGGGGTGTTACAGCTGCCCCTATTCAATCATCTGCAGACTTGAATGGATAATTGCAATAGCTTTTAGACGTTCAAGGTATGGAGTGATTGAATACTCGAATAAAACCTGAAAATTTGCACACTGAGGGCAACAGAAATGCCATCTGCCCATTTATTTATTTATATATTTTTTGTTTTGACCTCTGAATAGGTAGCGAAAATAGAACCAGGTGGAAATATGCTGGGAAGAATGCCATCCTCGAATGACCACTCACACGGGATCCTCGGATCCAGTACTAAAACCCTCCTTGAATAGAAACACGATAGTATATCGGCCGCAGGCGATAACCATCAATAACAAAGACTGACCTCGGACAGACTTTGCAAGAGAGACAAACTGACCTTGATCAATAAGCTCCAAAAGTGAACTACTATCTTCGAATAATAGTCACACCAAACAAAAACAAGACCAACCGCAGAAGGACTTGAAGAAAAGAAATGCCATCCTCGAATGACAATCCAAAAGATTCTCGGATCTAACACGAAACCATCCTCGAATGGAGACGCAAAGGTATACCAACCTCGACTGATAACCAAACACAAAGCTGACCTCAGACAGACTTTGCAAAAGAGACAAACTGACCTCGATCAATAAGCTCAAAAAGTGAACTACTATCTTCGAATAATAGTCACAACAACAAGACCAACCGCAGAAGGACTTGAAGGAAAGAAATGCCATCCTCGAATGACAAATCAAAAGATCCTCGGATCTAACACGAAACCATCCTCGAATGGAGACGCAAAGGTATACCAGCCTCGACTGATAACCAAACACAAAGCTGACCTCAGACAGACTTTGCAAAAGAGACAAACTGACCTCGATCAATAAGCTCAAAAAGTGAACTACTATCTTCGAATAATAGTCACAACAACAAGACCAACCTCGGAAGGACTTGAAGGAAAGAAATGCCATCCTCGAATGACAAATCAAAAGATCCTCGGATCTAACACGAAACCATCCTCGAATGGAGACGCAAAGGTATACCAGCCTCGACTGATAACCAAACACAAAGCTGACCTCAGACAGACTTTGCAAAAGAGACAAACTGACCTCGATCAATAAGCTCAAAAAATGAACTACTATCCTCGAATAATAGCCACAACAACAAGACCAACCTCAGAAGGACTTGAAGAAAAGAAATGTCATCCTCGAATGACAAATCAAAAGATCCTCGGATCTAACACGAAACCATCCTCGAATGGAGACGCAAAGGTATACCAGCCTCGACTGATAACCAAACATAAAGCTGACCTCAGACAGACTTTGCAAAAGAGACAAACTGACCTCGATCAATAAGCTCAAAAAGTGAACTACTATCTTCGAATAATAGTCACAACAACAAGACCAACCTCGGAAGGACTTGAAGGAAAGAAATGCCATCCTCGAATGACAGATCAAAAGATCCTCGGATCTAACACGAAACCATCCTCGAATGGAGACGCAAAGGTATACCGGCCGCAGGCGGTAACCAGAAACAAAGAAAATAGGACAAGATGTAACGGGATCGTTGTACATAAACGAGAGCCCAAGACGTGACCGTTGTACTGAAACGGAGACGCGAAAAGATGAGACTGTTGTACTGAAACAAGACTCAAATACGAGACCATTGTACTTAAATGGAGACTCGAAAGGAACGGGATCGTTGTACTTAAACGAGAGCCCAAGACGCAACCGTTGTACTGAAACGAAGACGCGAAAAAATGAGACTGTTGTACTGAAACAAGACTCAAAGACGAGGCCATTGTACTTAAATGGAGACTCGAAAGGAACAGGATCGTTGTACTTAAACGAGAGCCCAAGACGCGACCGTTGTACTGAAACGGAGACGCGAAAAAATGAGACTGTTGTACTGAAACAAGACTCAAAGACGAGGCCATTGTACTTAAATGGAGACTCGAAAGGAACAGGATCGTTGTACTTAAACGAGAGCCCAAGACGCAACCGTTGTACTGAAACGGAGACGCGAAAAAATGAGACTGTTGTACTGAAACAAGACTCAAAGACGAGGCCATTGTACTTAAATGGAGACTCGAAAGGAACAGGATCGTTGTACTTAAACGAGAGCCCAAGACGCGACCGTTGTACTGAAACGGAGACGCGAAAAAATGAGACTGTTGTACTGAAACAAGACTCAAAGACGAGGCCATTGTATTTAAATGGAGACTCGAAAGGAATGGGATCGTTGTACTTAAACGAGAGCCCAAGACGCGACCGTTGTACTGAAACGGAGACGCGTAAAAAATGAGACTGTTGTACTGAAACAAGACTCAATTGGGGATAACAACAAGACTTGGTAGAAGTATCCACCCTGGGAAATGAAGTTGCATTCTGTGGGGAACACTTCAATCTGATTGGAGATGTAACGGGTCTTATGTAATACCTCAAAACTGGCCCATACTGGTATGCATATGTTTGGATTTATGGCGTAATGCTCCATGATGATGGAAATGCTACGCTTTGGAGGATGAAAATGTAATGATGATTACTAGATGCAAATGCAAATGCAAATGCAAAAGGGGTCTCCCAATGAGGAGATAGCAAATATCCCAGATGGCTGGACTGGGGAGGAACTGATGATTACTGCATTGATATGATCCCTTCTGATGAGGAGGAAACAACCCTGCGGGGAAGGTTGTCAATGATATACTGGCTCTGAACAGCCGCCACTGCCAAAAATGAATTGGACTTTTAGATTGGAGAGACAAGACCCTGCTGGAGATGAACTCTTCTTGAACTCTGATGGGGAAATGAAGACCTCCCGACTTGGCTGAGAACCACAGGCATGACATTGCTGAGGAAGAAATTGCTGGGGAGGAAAGACATTCCTTATACTGCTGAGAATTGCCCCTGTCTGAAGGGAAACTCCTGCTTGGGGATGACACCCACCTTCTGCTACCTTGCTGGGAGAAATTTCGACTTCCACATTACTGGGGATGACGGGTGATGTCAATGATAAAGCTTCCTGCTGAAGATAAAAGCTCAAGCTGCCACTTACTGGGGATAAGAGATAAATCCTCTCATGTTAGGAATGAGAGACGCGAGGCGTCTCATGCTGGTGATGAGAGACGATGATACCCTTCTTCTCAAGAAATAACCTCCCATGAGACTTGCTAAGGAACCTTGATCGATGAAGTTCGCAGATGAAACAACTCTTGCAGTACTGTGCCGACACTGGCCTTGCCCCTATCCCTGGGTTGATAGGTTGCCGACTAATCATGAGTGAACAATGGTTCTTTGCAATTTTCGACTCGCCTCAGATTAAAGTCCATCAGAAGAAAATGTCACAAGAGGATTTTACAGAAAACATGGCATATGAAATGCCTTAGTGTCTTCGAACTCTTGGAGAGATTCGTCGGATCTCGAAATAACTGCCCCTGACTGCATGGTCGGTGCAAGAATTTGCCTCGCGAGAATTCATGAAAAACCTCATATCATTGTGAGATATTCTGCCCCAGTATTTTGAACTTCGGATAGGCGCTTTGAATTGACAGTCTTCGGGAGAGAGTGACTTCTCATGCCCTTGAAGAAAATATCCATACTACATACTCCTGGAGAGATTTGAATCTCGAAGTGATTGCCCCAGATTGGCTAAAATTTGAATGAATGCCTCCGACTAATGGCTCTTTGAGAGATTTAGATCTCGAAGCTATTGCCCCAGATTGGTCGGCTCTTACCGCGACCGTTGGGAAAGCCCCCACTCAATGGAGCTTCTTGGAAAAGTGCATCTCAAAAGATTGACCTTCGGAAGTTTTAGACTTCTCAACTCGGCAAGATTAAGTTTCTGGACTGAAGTTTCGTATGTGAATTTTTATGATGCCTAACAAATGTATGCAAGCAGAAAATGTTTATTCTAAGAATGAAAATTCTAATGCAACACACATATTAATCTTGAAGTTTTACTGAAAAAGATGTCACAAACCTTTATGAGCGAATCACTGGTTAAGATACGACATTAATTTTTTTGAATAATAGAAAGCATGCACATGCAACACCAACAAAGATCTTTCAACACCACTCATAGGAGTCAGGAACGCGGTCTCGTGGTAGTATGCTCTCAAAAATAACCCCGTTTCAGTTAGGACTTTTGAGGGTTGTATCGTGGTCTGGTTCACGGTTATAGAAAACAAAGGATACAGGCTCGAAGTTTATTTGTGCCCACCCATCTTCGTGATGTTCTTCATTCCTATGTTCAGCTAGCTTTCACGAGCGCTCACCTCTCAAAAAAGGTTTTGTGATGATTAAGGAATCAATTACTCTAACAGTTTAAGCACCAATCCGATTGTTGTTTGGAGTCAGTCATCCCTTCGTCTTTCGTGTCTGTATCACACGACTTTGTTCTTGTTCAAGGATCTTTCTGATGTAATCCTTTTCGTCTTTCGCTTTTGCATTATTTTTCTTATCCCTAACTTTTGCCTGGACTGATTCTTGTGAATCTTTGATTGTGAAGTCCAGCGGGATGCCCTAATTTTTGCCTAAGTCGCTTGTTTTCAAGTTTCGACTTAGCGGGCTTTCTCATCATTTTTTTAATTCTTTTTTTTGAACAAATCGTGTGACACTTTTTGTCTTGATTTCTTTGAAAGGGTCGTGACTGTCTCACTTCTTGGTTGTTGAGGGATAACCATTGTGGTTTCCGGTCTCTGGACCTCTTGCTTGGGATAACCATTGTGGTTTCTGGTATTTGGACCTCTTGATTTGGTACAACAAAAGGCAATTGATCCTCAGATGTGCACTCCTTTTTGAAATTTGAATGCTCGGTCAAACTAACTGACGCCTACCCTGCCCCTGGGTTAAGTGCAAAGGTTTTTTTCATGCAAAAATAAACTTCTACTTCAAGGCTCAAATGGGTTGGCGAGGGTCTATCTCCCTTATATCTCCGGTGTTTAGGATTTGAAACAATGCCTGTACATCGTCAACAGGGTCTTTCTCAAAAGCGAACAATTAGAGATTCATGCATTTTCATTTCGTCATCCTCCCTGATAGAGTTTAAGCCAACAGTTGGTATTGCAATGCACATACACAAAATCATGAGTGAATACGAATGGATTACTTCAAGAAAAACATGTGCATTTTATTATGGTTATCATTCAAAAACAAATAAGTTTCATGCATGCATACAAATGTTTAAACAAACAATATAAAATATAAATGGAAATGCAGTAAAGAAGCTGAATATTGCCGTCATTGAGGAGACTTGACTCCGTATGGACTTATTGATTCTGAAGATGCCTTTGCAAATTGGGAGACCCATTTGATGAGGAAACTTCAATATGTGAGCAGACTTTCTGGCATGATGACCTTTGAGTCGATCAACTTCGGGACCTTGTCTTCACCTTTGCCTCTGAAAGACTTGCAATCTTCAATTAAAAGGTCGGGTGCCCCAGAATGGTAATCATACTTGGCATTGAAACCCCAAAGGAAGCTTTGTCGGAGATGATCCTGATGCAATTAGCTCAACCACTCCGAATTTGCATAAATGAGGAAACTTTTTGCACGTACGTCATCAGAATATGATCAAACTTCTTCTCAAGTTGTTTTGGCCTTTACCCGTATTCTCTGGCCCTAGGACTCTCTTGGGAAGCTCCGGTCATATGCTGACAAATGACATATGGAGGGAAAAGGTTGATAAAGTTAATAGATAAGGTTGCTCGGAAAGATCTTGCACGATCTCCTGCCTACGTATCTCCATTGACCAATGGAGAATCAGAGCAGCGTAGTTCCCCTCACTAGGGATAAAAATAGCTTCATTCAGAACTTCCATAACCAATCTCATCTGAGTCTTCATCTGGTTGACTTCCTGTTACAGCAGTTTCTGATTCTGAAATAAAGCTTATACCTCTGCCCTGAATGGCCTCAGCGGGGTCTTCCTTCGATTACCTCCGCCCGGAGTTGCTTCAAATATATACCTTGATGATTGTGATTCAAGTTGTCCATTCTGATGAGAAATCAAGTCAGGAAAAGAATTTGTCTCTGAACACCTGTCAAGAATGCAAGGATGTATGCAAATGTCATGTTCAATTATTTCTGAGGAATCTATCTGCTTTAATTCAAGTTTTGATACAGAAAAATCCAACAACATGATTCAGATATGTGATCCTCGGAAATAACTGAACATGTATGCAGAAATGCTATGATGTCATGTATGCAACAGATGTGATCAATAGTCTGATGTTGGTGTTGAGCAGTGAACCAGCTGTCTGAATAGAACCATAATAGCAGCACCATCTCTGTACAAAACCCCATAACTAAGAACCCAATAACTGTAGAACTGGATCACATAATTGAACAGTCACTGATGGTGTTGAAGCTGAACAATAATCCAAGTGTCTGTGGAGAGTCATAATAATAGTCACAATATCAAGGTCGCAATGGTAATCACAGTAACAATTTCTCTGAATAGAAATCCCGAATCTCAGAATCAGAGAACCATAGAACACTGAACAATACTGACAAAGTGGGTATGTTGAAGTTTAGGGTTCCTGCAAACCTGTAAACCCCTCCCAATCTCACGGGTGTGCTACTCGGGTCAACATCACGGACTCTCAAAGCCGAATAGCAATAATACGTTCACCATTTCCGAGAAATGGCTCATGACCAAATCAGGGAATCAGTTTGGTATTATATACTACGCAGGGAGGTCTCAGTTGAGTCCGGAAAAATAAGCATCCCTCACAAGTCTCCAGCTTCAAGCACAGGATCGAGAAACAATAGTACATTCATCCCGAAGAGTACAATACTATCGTCATACGAACAGTTTGCTTTAACTGAATTCCTATAAGAGAACCAGGCCATCCTATGCAAGTTCCCAATGGACCCTCGGATGCGAGTGGGTTTGCCAACAAATGTGGTCTGCCACTGTCATCACTGGAGAGGGGTGTTCCCATTAAGGTCCTCGAAGATCGGTCACCAGATGCACATAACTATCAAGGTCGTACCCTGAAGTGAGGTAATCCCCACACAGAATAGTTCCAAGACGGTCGCAATCTGGGTGTGGAACACATCACCACCCATCATGGTGAGATACCATGCGAGTACAATGTCTGTCCACGCTAATCCTATGGTGCACTCAAGCCGGGTATTTGGCTTATCTCACAGTAACTCCCAACCCACAGAAAAAATGAAAACCAGCACAGCCAGACAGTCCAGTATAATATGATGCATGGAAAATAAAATACTGAAAGCAATAAATAAATGCGGTAAAGTAAAGCTGTAAAGTAAAACTGTAAATAAAAACAGTAAAGCTAAAATAAAGCACACAACAGCAAACAAACACCCAAAGAAGCAAAACCAAACAGGCGCTAGGATTGACTCTACAAGGGAAACCGGAAGAATCAGGTTATCCCCAGCAGAGTCGCCAGCTGTCGCTCCCGGGATTTTCATCCTAGTACAAACGCAAAAGTGGCGCGGAAAGGTTAGAGTCGCCAGCCATACATTTTTATCCCGACGGAATGGGAAAGGTAATGTTGCACAAACCTAAGGAAGAAGGAAAGGACAAGGTCCTGCGAACCAAAGATCTGAGTTCGGGAGTCGGTTACGACCTGGGAAGGTATTAGCACCCCAGATCGTCCGTCGTACCCGACGGGATCCACGCTTGCTTGCTTGTTTCAAAGGGTGAGAAATAAAGTGTTGCTGAACAAATGAACCGCTAAATGGAATGGAATGAGAAATGAGAAAAGAACAAAATAAGAAAACCAAACTAAAGAATGGGGAAAATGTAGGGAAAATAAAGAGTGTGCTCGAACGGGCCCTACCCCGCTGCCTACGTACCTCATCGGGAAAATGAGGATCAGAGTCGACGTAGTTCGCCTAACTAAGGCGGGAACTATTTGTTTGTGTTTTTTATGTTGGAACTGCGTATGTCTATGCTCATGTGTTGCAGGCTCGTCTGGTACGAGTGCGTTTACCGTCTTGCATGTGTGACAAGTCGTCGCGAGTTCGCGTTGTGAGTGAATGAGATGAGAAAAGAAGTTCCCGCAGGATAGTCGCTTGTTATTTGTTTTTGTCTTTTAAAAGAAGTATTTTGAATTTGTTTGTGAACGGTCTTGTACTAAGACCTATCCATCGCGGTGAGTATTTACACCTCGCCCCGAAACAGGACGCGTATAAACACTCCGCAACAAAGTCTCGTGTCGTACAAGATTGTTCGGTTTATCCTTATATGTTTTATTATTTTTCTTTATGAGATGAGAAAGAATGACTCAAGTTGGAAAAGGAAAAATCTAATGGGAACTAAGACACACCCTAATTTTTATTGATTTATTTACATGGGAGATCCTATGGTTTGTGGAGTTTTCTAAACCTAAGAAAGAAAAGGAAAAGAAGAAAAAAGAGTTAGAAACTAACTTACTTCCTAAGGAAGTTAAGTTGTTTCTAAGGAAAGGGAAAGCCTAAAAGCAAAGCACAAAGTGCTAAGGAAAACACATTTAGAATGCCTAAAAGATAGGAATGAAGTGAGGCTTACCTTAATCTCCACCCTACAAAACAAGAGTTAGCATGACAATGCATATTGAAAGTAAAAATCAAAGCATAAAAGCGATTAAGTACCATAAACGTCCTAGAATGGAACTAGGGTTCAAAATAAGACCTAAGTCTAAAGGTGAAGGTACCTAAAGGTTATATGACTTCTAAAGTCAGTAGCTACATTATATAGGTCCCTAAGGATGCTAGTATACCTCACAAGATCAAACTATGTCAAACTATGTACAACAAGTTCACCTAAGTTCACCTAAATGCAAGTTAGGGTTTATGGATGAAGTATGAATGCATATGGCTTACAAGCATGAATTAATACATGAAATGAACATCAAATTCAGTAATGAATGATTATGAAGATGGATGAATGAATATACAATCATGGATGCAATGGATTAGGCATATGGAGCAATGAGAAGAAGATATGAGAAGAAACGAGCAAAAATCGCATAAGATCGCACATGATGAAAGTTAAGGAAAAATGGCATGTGAATATGCATGAAATGATTATGGTTCAGTAGCATACAAGGTATGAGATTCAATTAGAATGCATGAATAGGCATTAATGATTTCCACATAATTCAAGTTATTATTTAGAGGAGAAGAGAAGCTAGTTTAAGTTAAAGTTAATTCACATAAGTATGCACTTTAAAGCACCAAAACAAACCAAATGAGTATGGTTCAAAAAATGACCTATGACTGGAATTAAAGGCATACAAATGAACTATAATCAACTCCTAAAATCTACCAAAAATCCCTTCAAGAAAATGGCATGAATGCATTCTTATCATTTAAGTTATGGAGCAAATAGACACATGAATCAACCTAGGATCTAGGTGACATGGAAAAATAGCAAAAAGCCTTTAAAAATTATGAAATTAAATCCCTGGAATGATATAGTGATTATATTACATGGTCTAAAAGGATTCCACAAAATTATACACCAAAGTGCCAAAACAATTACTTGACTAGCAAGGTAGCAAGGCATGATCGCCGAAAAACAACTCCACAAAGTGGATCAAAAAGGGCATCTAAAATTATGAAAAAAATGCCTAATGAGCATCAAAATGTCACAAATTACAGTGATTAATCACAAACAAAAAAAAAGGTCTCACACCTATGGGGAAAAATTGTTTTTGATCCCTTATGTCAAAATACTCCTTTTTGGGACAGCTTATGATCTAAAATCCAAATTAATTATTGAAACCACCCAAATATGGAAACAAAAAATATGAAAAATTAATTAAGAGGAAGAAGATCACTCATGAATTTTTCCAGAATTTTATCACACCTAAAACTATTTTTAATAATTGCGACGAAACGGGCAAAAACGATATTTTAAGGGAAAGTGAAAGGAATCGAATTCTCTAATCCGTAACCTAATCCCTAAACTCCGAAATCGACACATATCAATATATATCACAAATAAATCCAATGCCTCAGGTGGGAGGGCTCAATATGCACCTTAAGTTACATGATCCTAAGTCGCATACAACTAGAATGATGCATTAAAGTAGAGAATCGAGATTACTTACTTGATCGAAGTGCCGATTCTTTCACATAAAAGAAATCCAAAAAAACTTCAAGCCAAGCCTTGTAATCTCCCATGAGCAAAATAAATGCTCATCTTCCATAATTTCTTTGTGAAGATCCCCCATAATCGAAACAAAAACAACGACACAAAATATCATTTGAATCCAAAGGTATCCCACAAATAAAGTGGAATACCAACCAAACGACCGTCGTTAAGATCTTTGCGAGAACCTTGCATGAACTCAACAAACACATTAGAAACAAAAAAGAGGTGCAACCGGAAGTTGCACCTATGTCTCACAACTCAAAATCAAATAGAAAGATGAATGTACGAGTCATGGACATGCATTGAAATTTACGTTTCAAAACGGGGCAGCACTTATGCTCTAACATAAACAACATGCAAATTCAAACCAAAATCAAATAAATTTACATGCAATGAATGGAAAATGATCAACAAACATAAGTACAAGTCAAAACAAGATCAATGCATCAAAATTGCACCAAACCGGACTTAAAAAGCCTTAAAACGAAAAAACGCGTCAAAAATCACCGACTCGGAATTGAACGAAAATCGCATGGTAACTTGCAAACGTGCCAACGGATTCAAATATGCAATCGGATTTTGAAAATTCCGCTCAGAAGTGGTACTTTTTGGCCGATTTTATCGGCTGGCAGTAGCGAAATAGCCGGAAAAAAAATTGTCCGAAATCGACTAAAAAGTTTACCAATGACTCCGGAATAATCAACAAAGTCAATTTACACTATTCACATTCGCGAAAACGCGCTACGGTTAGGAAGTTATGACCAAAACGCACTTATCGACACGCGACATATGAACAACATCAACAATTAAGCTTCAACCTATCCTATTCCGAATTTACACAATGAAACAAACATGAATTCAAAAGTCAAGCACTTCAATCAATATCAAGTCACAATAATTAACTCTCTTAAGAATTTTATCAAACATCTAACATGCATCGATTAGTCTATGTCAATTTTAACAATCATTTCCAATTATGCACAACAACAATTATTAGGATCAATTAATCAAGCATCAATCAACAACCACATCAAGAATCAATGCACATAATCTCCATAATATGAATTCAACTTCAAAATTCAATTCAAGAAACAATGCAACAATTATTCATGAATTAAAGTTTAAGAAGCTTACCGAATGAAGAATCGACGAAGAAATTGTGAATCCGGAGGAAGTGAGACGCGATCATGAACGGAGGAGAGGAGGAGAGGCCGCGTGGCTGCCGGCGGCGGAAGATGGTGGTCGCACGGTGGTGAAGTTGACCGAAGGTGGTGGTTCGTGGCGGCTCGGCTATCGGAAGCTTGATCGGAATTGTTGTGTTCTTGAGTTCTTGATGAAGTTGTTGTTGTGTTCTTGAGAAAGAGTTGAGAGAATGAACTTTGATCCTTTAGAGAGAGTTTGTGAGAGTTTTTTGGTGTTTGTAAATTATGATTGAAGTTATGAGACAAATTGTGGGTCAAAAGAATATATAGTGGAGTGTAAAATGAAAGGCAAAAGGTAGAATTTCGGCTTAAGTGAAAATAACAATATCTTTGGCAAGAAATTTCGACTCTGAGCCTTCCACAATATCGTCCGTCTCTGAATCACGGTTGCAACACAAAAAGAACGAACGTCATACGATCAAAATCGAGTGCGATCGATACGTTTAAGCTGCAAGACGTCACTGAATAAATTGTTTTTTCGGCTTATTTGGTGTCCGTTACTCGAAAATGTGACGAGGTCAACCTCTTCGGAGCATAATCTCGACTCGACTTTGTCAGCAAAGTTGTAGATCTATGAGTCAGTGACCTGGTGTTAAAATCTAAGCTCAACCGGACAAACAACGAGGGAGATATGAATTTTCTCGTGAAACCACTTTCAGCCTTTTTCTTCGGTTCAGCACTTCAGTTTTGTGAAATAAACCAAAACGATAATCTTTGGAGCACCGTTCAAACTCGCATTTGTCTTTGAACTTGAAGAGGATAAAATTTTTGAACCAACGCTTCAAGAACGGGTGCAATCCGATGAAAATTGACCGAGTTATGAATTTTACAAAATCTGATAGACAATGCAGTGCATCAAAGAACCTTATTGGTAATTCGCATTTTCGAGATCCTTCCGCTCGGACCTAACCCAAACTGAATTCACATAATGAAGATAACATCTAAAAGGAATTTTAGGCACCGAAACAACATCAATTCGATGAACGAGCCAAAAGTTATGAATTTTTTAGTGTTCAAAACTCACCGGTTCAGCACTGTTTTTCACTATGTCGACTCTAAAGACTCGCACATTCTGAGATCTTCTTCAAAGAATTAGTTCTCGGCAAAAACCCAAAAGTTAGAAAGGATATCAAGACGGAACTTTTGGCATATGAATCTCTCAGACATGTTGACCCAATCAGAAGTTACGAACTCTTGAATACCGCTAGCACAGTTAATCGGCGAAACCGAAATTTCAAAAACAAATAATTCCCGCCATTTTCCTTGATGAATTGGCCTCCGAGCCGAACACAAAAGTTGTAGAGAATACCGAAATAGTCTAAATTATTGAGTTTCAAGCCAAAATGAGTTTCCGAGCATAAGTTACAACTTTTGCAAACTGCACCATAAAACTGATATTCTGCTTAAACTCCTTTGAATCAACCGAGAACTTTTGGTTTCTTCTAAGATTCTTGTGCACGTTCCGCATGAAAAAATAAAGGCCAGTTGCAACCTGTGAAAGCTCAAATGGAGATGTATATTCATGTATGTTTATGATGCAATTGTGATCTAAATGCAATGCAATGTATGAAAGGATATGCTAAATGACATGAAAATGAGAGGGCAAATTTTGGGGTGTTACAGTACGATTCTTCAAACACGTTCAATGATTGAAACCGAAAAATGGAAGTGTATTCGTGTTCGCTGTTATGGTTTTCGCTGTTAGGGTTACAACGTTCGCAAGAGGGAAAACAAAAGAACAGAGAACGAAAATAGAAATGGAGTCTGAAATTTTATTTTAATTAGACCTTAGACAAGGCTTTTGTGGAAAGCGCTTTCTAAGGTATGCCTTAGACAGCGCTTTCCAAAAGCGCTTTCTAACCCCCCCCCCCTTAGACAGCGCTTTTGGTTTTAATTTTTTTTTAAAATTTAAAGACTTTAGATAGCGCTTTATCAAAAGCGCTGTCTAAGGAGGGGTCTTAGACAGCGCTTTTAGAAAGCGCTGTCTGAGACCCCCCCTTAGACAGCGCTTTCATTATTTTTTTGGAACATTTTCCGTGTTTTATTTTAATTTTAACCTTAGACAGCGCTTTCTTTTAAAAGTGCTGTCTAAGATGCGCTGTTAAAAGTCATTTTTGGCGCAGTGGATGGATTCTTAGGCCCATAGTGGATGACTACCAGGATGCTACATGAAAGTATGGAAGACCAACATGTGGTCTTCATCCTAGGTTAATTGTCCTGTGATCTTCGGATGGTGGAAGACTCACTCTTCACGAAGGGCAAAACAGATTCGTGGGATACGGGGGTCAATTGGCGATGTGTCCTCGGAGGAGCATGTGAGGGAAATGCTCACCAACGGCTATAATGGACTGGCCATTTCGTAGGTCCTTCCTCGAAGTTGCGTTGGATTAGGTCGTGCCCGACGGTGGGCCAGTCTAGAGCATGACCCCCCTAAGTCGTTGCTCCAAGGCACATGAGCAATGACTTAAAGTCAGTGTATCAAGGTGGAATGAATTTGTGCATGGTCAACTATTATTTGGGTGCATTGTTGCGGAGATGTGTCTGCGCTCATGAATTTGATTTGAATTTCCCTGGGGATATGCTCGTGGGAGAATTTTGCTTCGAGGTGGTGACCTGTGCCAGACAATCCGATTAGGTCACAGTTTTCCACTTGTGCTCGACAAAGTGAAATTGTTTCTAGTTTTCCCCGAGGCTGTGTTTGCGGGATATTTGTTCAAAGTCGTCAAGTGTGACCGACAATGCGGACTTGTTGCTTTGAGATCCTGTTAGACTATTATCTGTTACAAATTCTCCTTGTGAGAACCTCATTACGATCCTCTCCTTTACATTGTCATAATTTGTAACAACATACATACCTTATTTCAACTCCTTTATGCAAGTGTCTTGATACTCCTCATATTGCTCTTGGAATTCCTCAAAAAAATTGGAGTGTAAATATTTCCCGCTTGCACGAGCATACGAGCCTTCTTCATTTTCAACCTCGGTAGTTTATATCTTGACTCATATTCTGCTCTGGCTTCATTGTTCCGTTTACCATTGACAACCTTTTTAAAGTGTGTACAAAAATTTACCAAAATCAAATCCGACATCAAATGGTTTTTCAAATCAACATTAAAGCTTTCACTTAATTGAGTAGATCTCATACCTGCAGTGAATGTTTTACGAACATAAGTCCATGCCCATTTTTCCTCCAATTGAAAAATTATATGCAACCACGATCCTTCAAAAACGTTATGCTCAACAAGTAAGGAATTCCATGCTCATAAAAATTCTTCTTCTTCTTCTTCTTCTTCATGTAAGTTTATGCATGCCTCAAAATCCAAAGAGAATTGTGGACTTTTTTTATATAGATGGTTCACATGCCTTAGAGCATTTTGTCTTATAAAGTGCATAATCCATGAAATATTTTTGGCATAACTAATTAACCAAATATGATTAACCGGTTACCGAAATGTGTCTCTAACTCTTATTTTGGCTTTGTGTGAACAATTCAACATGGTTAACCGGTTAACCATATACCATTAACAGGTTAACGCTGTCTTGAATTGTGAAAATCTTTTTATCCATGTGTCCGATCGAGGCGTTTTTGGCATATTTTAACCATTTAATGACGTGGGATTAATTAATCGGTGACAATCGAATGAAAATAATGTTTTATGTGATGGGCTATATATATATATATATATATATATATATATATATATATATATATATATATATATATATATATATATGTAATCTAATTGTGATCATGAGAATACATTAATTAAAAATAGTTAAGGAGAGGGAGGAAACCTTACTACAAATCAATAGTAGAACCTAGTATTGTGACCAGGAATTTATAGAGAATCTGATGGCGATACTCGTACGTTCGATTCCTAAGTTTACATCCTTGACGAGTAATGGTCTAGTGGAGAGTGAAACACTATATGAAACATGTGTGAACCTTGTGTTTTGTGTGTTAAGGCGAATATGACCTTGTGATTGTCGTATGCAATCACGTTTGTGTGTGATCATGTAACAAAAATCGTTTCCCTTGAGACTTGCCATTTCGCGAGGTGAAGCTTACTTAGAGCTCCACCGGAATGTACACATGATTATTTGGCAGGTTTAATTCCTGCATTTAGTACGAATGGAACCTACGGGTAGAGACTTGTGATGATTAACAGGCTATGTGAAGTGACAGTTCGTAAGGTTAATAATATGTCCCTTAGAACCCGATCTGTTTCATATGTCAAGTAAATTACAAGGATCTATGACTCATTTCAGCTCTTATACGTATGAGAGGACGAGAAAAAGGGATACCTTGATGAGGTTACCGATTAGTGATATTTTGAGTTGATGAACTCATGAACATGTTTCCATATGAGTGTGAGATTGTGAACTCAATGTCCTGTTCCTTTCTCCTGACTTGAGTTAGGATTATTAGAACCTTGAAAAGACGAGAGAATCCATAAGATAGGGAATTCACTAAGATTTATCATCTCACCCAATGTTGTTGATATTATTTCAGGTGTTTCAGGTTCTGTGAAAGGTAAGGATAAAGTAGTTTGATTATCCTTACTTATCTTGACATTTTGGGATGACGTAGCTTCTGTTGTGGAGATTTTATTTTGAGATCATTGTATTGATCTAGTTCTTAGTATTTTGTAGACATATTGTGTATATTATGACTTAGTTTTAGTATTGTGTGTTTTGGGCATGTAATGTATACAATGAGCTAACTAGGAACTTATTGGTATTTCAGTACCAAGACGTGGATTCATGTATAATATATGCCTTGTTATGGGTGTACTTATATAGGAGTGTTACAATATTGTTATTGTTTATTGACGTTGTTGTTCTTGATGTTGTGTTTGATGTTGTTGTTGTTGTTTTCTTGTTCCATCTAGTTGAGTTTATTATATCGAATGTCGATTGTTTGTTTCACTAACCCCTCTTTGAACATATAACATAGTAAATTGAGTTTGAAAATAATCATATGCAAACTTATGTTGTAACTGAAACTTATCTTGCACTGATTAATGATTTTCTAGCATCCTATAACTCATCATTCATCTCACGTTATTTTATAGTTAAAATCTCTCAAATACTTCTAGTTTTTGTTCAACTTTCTTCTATATTTGTTCATTATTCAAAGCATCAAATTTTATGCTTTCAAGAATGGATTAGTAGAAAAGGAAGTGTTGAAAAAATAACTTGAAAAAATTGGTTCATTTTTCAAAGCATCGAATTTTATGCTTTCAAGAATGAATTAGTATAAGAGGAAGTGTTGAATAAATAACTTGAAACATTAGAGATATTTCAGCGATAAAATAACTTGAGAAAAATGATGAGTTGCAAGATGCTTCAAAATCATAATCAATGCAAGTTATTTTTCAAATATAACACAATTGTTCATATAATTATTTTTCTAACGAATTTTTAGAAGTTATATGTTCAGTCTCAGATTAGTGAGATAAGCAATCCACATTAGATTTAATAAACTCAAAATTGTTTTACACATCAATTTTATTAGATAATCGAGATGAAAATATGGTACATCCGTCGGTGAAATTACAAAACCGAAGGGGACATGTGTTTTTCACCATTTCAGAATTCAAAAAAGGTCTCCCTGGGGATCGAACCCATGACCATTTCACATACTTATCGGTTATTCTAAAACCGAGAGATAAAGTATGAACTTTTCAGGACGCCTTTCCTTACCTCGTTCTGTAGTCGAGATTAAATGCATTTCGTGCCCGACGTTAAATATGATTTTTCTAGTAGTGTACTCATTTGTTCTAACTCTTCAATTTTTTATTTTAGTTCAGAACAAACTATAAATATTATATATGATTTAAATATTTTAATAAAATTAATAATTTACATTTTTTATCCTATTTTATTAACTATTTATTTGTACTTCATTATAAAATATATTAAAAATATTTTATATACATACCCATATTTTATTTGTTTTTCATATTTTTTCTTCAATATATTGGTATGTATTAAATATTTTTTATGCCTATCTTTATTTTATATTAAATATTTTTATACATGAATAATCTTTGGTCTCCGAGATCTTCTTAGTCCTTCAAGGGGTATAATTAAGTGTAGAAGGTGATAGGTGAGTTTATAGGCATAATAAAGATGTTTTTTTTTATAGTGCCATTTGATTATCAAATCCAATTGTAGCTTAACACTATGTGCACAATTTGAGGAAGAACTTGACTCCCTCTAATTTAAAATGACTGGATCCCTTTTAAGATGTGGTTGTTTTCTCTTGATAGCTTTTGCAGGATACATTCCTATTTGAGGAAGAACTCGACTCCCTCTAGTTTAGAATAATTGGATCCCTTTTAAGGTGTGGTTGTTTTCTCTTGATAGCTTGATACATTCCTTTATAGAGAGTGAAAAGTGTCAATTATGATTGTGTCTTTTGTATCTTGTGTGGGGGTTTGTTAGAATTTGACTCTAGTACCTGTTGTAACGCCTCAATTTTTATAAATTATTTTTATAAAATAATATGGGGAATTTTGGAATAATTAAGGAATTATTTGGTTTTTAAATAATAATATGATAATGAGATGAAACATTGTCATTTGAATTATAAAATAATAAGTTGGAGGTCCAAGGGGCAATGATGTAATTTGAATATGTTATGAAAAGGGAGAACACGGTAGATTTCTCATTATCGTATTTTTGGCAAAGTAGAGAGCTCTGGAGAAAAGGGAGAAGAAAGGGAGATTCAAGAATTGTAGAATTCAAGGGTGAGAAAGCTCCATTCGAATTCAAGGTAAGGGGGAGAAATGGTTTATATAGGTGATCTAACATAGAAGGGTAATTGGGAGGTCCTTACTTCTTTAGGGTTTATGATGTCATAATTGAATTGTGTGAAATTGTGATGTTTGATGAGTATGATCCTGATAGATTATGTGTATGTGAATTTTGATGTTGAATGATGATTGGTTTTGATGAACCCATGATATAATTGTGATTTGTGTGATGATTGTTTGTATATATATTAAATTGGATTTTTAAGGTTGAATTGATTGAGTATGGGATTATGAAGATGGTTGTGAATGATGTTAGATGGTTGGGGAAGATGATGAGAAATAATAATTCTCTTAATTTGTTCTATAAATGTTAGGATAGGTGATGGATTGATGTTAGAGATATAAGTGATGATAACCATAATAATTTGACTGTTTTAAGTGTTAAAAACGAAATAAAATGAACTGGAATTGGACTTGTGTAGACAGGTGGGAGAAAGGAGGTTTTTGAGAAAAAAAATAAATTTCTGCGCAGACCACCTGACACGGGCCGTGTCATACGACACGGGTGGCCGTGTCAGGCCCCTGGAAAGTGAATTGGGGGGGGGGGATTTTTAGGAGAGATAGGTATCAGAGGGTGTGACACGGGCCGTGTCACCCTCCTGAACTTTGGAAATTGATGATTTAAGGGCCACGCCTCAAACCACCTGACACGGGCTGTGTCAGGGGACACGGGTGGCCATGTCAGACCCCTGCATTTGGAGTTTTCGTGTCGTTTTCAAGTCGGATTTGATCTATTCTTTTAGTTTAGGTTCATGTAAATAAACTAAGGCATACAAAACAATGTTGGTAGTAATTATAGGACTTGACGACCAAAAAACTAGTGAATGAATCTTAGATGGATAAGTGAATCACATAAACTTGTTAATGATGAATTGATTGATGTTGATTATGATGATGTATAATATAAGCTTTGTATAAATTATGTGATGAAATGCTTGTTGTTTAATGAGTATCATGAGGATCGTGTTGATATGACTATATTCATATGTGAATTGAAAATGTATGTTATCATCGAGTTTTTGCATACGCATACATGTTGGGGAGGTAATCACGTCTCAGACGGAGCGTAAGTGATTGTTTGGATTCATTGGGAATCAATGGGTGGGGGATGATCGTGTCTCAGTAGGAGCGTAATCGATGCATCCGGTCCGAATCGATGGACATTTGATGAAGTCGGTACCGCATCTGCATTGTGTCATTGAGTCACATTGCATTAATATGAATGAATGATTGATGTTGTGTGCTATATTGGGTGTGTGCTAATTATCTCTTCGTATATGTTATTGCATCGTTATATTATGAACTTGTTTCTCACCCTTTTGTTTGTTTTGTGGCGTCTGTGCTTCTTCAGAAGTACAAATAACCTAGGTACCTGAGAAAGATTTGGTGTTGCTTGATCGAGTCCTAGGAGCTCTGATACGTAACGGGAATGAGGATTTTTCCACTTGCTTTTATTTTATCTCTTAAAAACCTTGTTAGTTACGCATCTTTGAATAAACCAAAGGAATTGTTTTATTGCTTTTAAAAATGTTGTGTCGTTGAGCACGTGAATGGTTGAAATTATATTTTTCGCTGCTTATGAATGGAACTTATGTTTGATTTTGAATGTAATCACTCACTTTGTTACTTAAACTCTAATTTTTAATGAGAACTTATATTAATATTGAAAACGAGAAAAAATGGGTGTTACACATGTGATTTAGCTTCTACAGTTTGGTATAAGATTTCTAAATAGTTGTTAGAATTTGACTATAGTACATGTTATTTAGCTTTTACAGTTTGGTATAAGATTTCTAAGTAGTTGTAGTTTGGTATAGAATCATAAAATTCTTTGAGTTTTTCATCTCTTTAGGGGATAAGACTAACATGAGAGGATGATTTGTTATGATTGGAATATTGCAGTATGACCTATTGTATAAGGTGTATTTTTTTTTTAATAGTTGTTCAATAAATGTGAAAGAGGTGGACGAAAAAGTATTTTAACTCTAATTCTTTTTTGTTTATTTGCGACTTTTTAACTTTCTATTTTATTTATGTCATTAAAAATAAACAAGAATATTATTTCTACACTTTTTTTTATACCCAATATCTATATCATATATACTATTCACCGTATTTATACGGCGAATAATATTTTGTTTTTTAATAAAATCATATTTTTTTTATGAATAATATGTGAACAGTACGCGTAAATAGTATTATAAACATAAATATTGTCTGTGAATAGTGAAATAAAGTTGACTAATACAATATAAAAATTTGACTAAATACATTAATAAAATTGATTAATAAACGTTCAGATATTAAATATAATTTTTAGAAGTCACCAAAATTGGTTGATACAGATTAATAAATATTAGGTATTATAAAAAAAATTAAATAATAATTTTTTATATTATTTAAAAAAAAAATTATTATAATATTTCACGTATTAATGAAAAATAAAATACACGTAGAACCTGATGCAGGAATAATATTTTTCTTAAAAAAAATGAATGACGTAAATTTAACTAACATTAAAAAAAAATGTAAATATAAAATCTAAAATTGAAAAATGAGTATAAATAAAAATGCAAAAAGTTCATGAGAGGAGGGGCCCGTTTTGCCAACCCCTTTTACTAATTCTGCATAAAAACATATTAAGTGTAAGAGGTTAAAAGATGCAAATATGAAAAGCCACGTTTCCTATTCGTGTCAACTACAGTACTATATTTCTCAATTATCCAACTCCAAGTACAACGTAAGGCGAGTGACTTTCTCAAGTGCAGAGAGTCACAAGCAACTACTCCTGTTAATTTTTGCTTCAACATGGAACACAATCATAAATTAGCACTAACAAGTGAAGGACAAGGACAACCTATAAGATGCAAAGGTTTTCTTCACGTTTCATGATAACAATGTCCACATGTTTCATTTCCATTCACTTTTGTTTTTTATTTGAAGCTTGAGTTTCTTCCATTATTTTACTGTAGCTGCTGTTGCAAGAAAACCAGGTGAGCCATTGGTTATAGAAGAGATCATTGTTGCCCCACCAATGCCTCGTGAAATTCGGATTCGTATTCTATGTACTTCTCTATGCCACAGTGATTTCACTTTCTGGAAGATGCAGGTTTAGTTTTTTATTTTTTTTATTTTTTATTTATTTTTCTGTTTATTTAGTTATAATTTTTATTTATTTGAATATACCCTTTTACATGTTTTGAAGGAATCTCCTGCCATTTTCCCAAGAATTCTAGGTCATGAGGCAGCTGGGTGAGTTTCTGCATAACTATAGATTATCTTGTAACTTACAAACATAACACAATTGTGGGTTGATATTGTTGTAGACATTCTAATCTAGATCGAGTGCTGGGTCTTAAGATCTTATCTTACGATCTTAGTACTTGCTGAAGTTGCCTTTTAGTGCTAGGATTTGTGAAAAAACTTTACTTGTGCACTTTGTGTGGTCAAGATCGAGCGCAGGGTCTTAAGATCTTACGATCTTACGTGCTGAAGTTGCCTTTTGCATGACTATCATGATATGAAAATGCATAATCTCTTAGATAATTATACTTGTTTGTTAGATTTATGTATTTTGAGTTACTTATTTTATCTTTTGCTGCTAGTTGTTTCTAACATCCATTGACTTTTTAAGTTCATTTACATACTCAAACATGGAAGACTCTGGGAAGATAGTGATGTGTTTCATTTTCAACCTATTTTTATGTGACATAGGGTTGTGGAAAGTGTAGGGAAGGATGTAACTGAGGTTACAAAAGGAGATGTTGTTATTCCAATCTTTTTACCAGATTGTGGGGAGTGTGCAGATTGCAAATCAACCAAAAGCAACAACTGTACTAATTTCCCATTCAAGGTTTCCCCTTGGATGCCAAGACATGGGAGCACTAGATTCACCGACCTAAACGGAGAGATCATATATCATTTCATGTTCGTTTCAAGTTTCAGCGAGTACACTGTGGTTGACATCGCCAATGTAACAAAAATTGATCCCCAAATCCCTCCTGATCGGGCATGTCTTCTCAGTTGCGGTATTTCAACAGGTAGTTTTCTCCTTATCTTTGCAAAAAGTAGGATGAAACTAGTAGGTCATGAATCAAATTCTTAGTTTTATTGTCCTACAAGTTAACAACATTCTTGTGATTCAATGTTGTTTAAATTTACATTTGTAGGGGTGGGTGCTGCTTGGAGAACAGCAGGTGTGGAGTCAGGTTCTACGGTTGCTATTTTTGGCCTGGGATCTGTTGGATTAGCAGTATGAATTCTCTTAAACAAGGTTTTCGCTTTCTTTCTATCTTTGTGGTTGCTAAAGTTCTCATTGAATTGATTGATTTTTTAGGTTGCAGAGGGAGCTAGACTTTGTGGAGCAGCTAGGATTATCGGTGTCGATGTCATGCCTGAAAAATTTGAAATCGGTAATGCATTGCTTGGTATCAACGAAAGGAATTGTACCACTTTGAGTCTGTTATACAAGAATTTGGAGTTTGATCCGACGATTTGTTGCTTTCGTTTAATCAGGAAAGAAGTTTGGACTTACAGATTTTGTCCATGCTGGAGAAAATGGGAACAAACCCGTGAGCCAGGTCTAGCCTCTTGAAAGCTTCAATCTTAACTTTAGTTTACATGCTTAGTATCAAAGTTCTTTATTTTTTCCAAATTCGTAAGTTTTTTTCATAAGAAAATTGTCTTTAGTAATCATCTATCAAAATGTGGTTGCTAAGCAGATTATCATAGAGATGACTGACGGCGGAGCAGATTATTGCTTTGAATGTGTTGGTATGGCATCATTGGTTCATGAAGCATATGCTTCCTGCAGAAAGGTATAGTTGACTTTCAAGAAATATTTCATGCTGAGATTGAACTCAAATATACGTGACCTATTCTATTCGAATTTAAGCAAAGCGTAATAACCACCTGTCTCAACCAATTTAACCGATGCTGATGCTTTTTCCTTCAGGGTTGGGGCAAAACAATCGTTTTAGGAGTGGACAAGCCAGGTGCTAGGTTGAGTTTCAGTTCTAGTGAGGTTCTTCATGATGGGAAGAGCCTCATGGGATCCTTGTATGGAGGACTCAAACCCAAATCTCATGTTCCGATTCTGCTTAAGCGTTACATGGACAAGGTAATCAATTTATGTTGTTTCACTTTTGGACTATGTTTCTGTCATCTCTACTGTGATATAGTATTATTATTCTTAATGTTATAGTTGTAAAGTAATAGTAAAATGAAAAAGTTATGAGAAAAAAGAAAGAAAGATAATGATTTGGGAGATTTCTTGTGTGTTAAGTTTTGGTTTGTTTGTTAATTGCAGGAACTGCAGTTGGATGAATTTGTGACTCATGAAGTGGAGTTTAAGGACATAAACAAAGCTTTTGATTTGTTGAGTAAAGGACAGTGTCTTCGATGTGTGATTTGGATGGAAAAATGAGTGCATTCTGAAAATGTCTGTCTGCAGAATCCAAATCTTAATGATTCATGTTTTCATTTATTACATTCTTATGTTACAATCTTTTCCTTAATGTTGTTCAGGATAAAATGCAATCTGTTGTTTCACTTAAAAATGCTGAGGTGTCTCAGGTGAGTAATAGGAAAAATAAATAAATTGTTAGCTCAAAATAAACTGGAGATGCGGGGTATCGATCCCCGTACCTCTCGCATGCTAAGCGAGCGCTCTACCATCTGAGCTACATCCCCTTGCATTTTTAAGTGATTCTAAATTTCAATAACAAGAGTTTAAACAACCTTGATAAATTAAGTATCATAGATGATTATGACATGGAAAATGCTACCATTAAACACTCTATCACTCTTTTCGATTACATTTTATAGGACACCTTGTACAACATCCAGATTTGAAGAGAGCAACCATACTCATACTTATATTTTTAAGCTCTCTCATAAATAACAAAATATGGTTAGAACATGCATGACTCATAATGAGTGAAATACCATCTCATATATAGAATATATTTCTTAATGTATGTCATGATCAAGGTGATCTATGTCAGTTTCACAGCTCCTGGTGTCACGGTGGCCAAAACGACAATTGTGGATTCTTATGTCACAAACAGTACTTACTGCAAATTTCTGTGCAGAATCCAAATCTTAACAATTTCTGTTTTCATTTATTACATTTTACATCTGAATGTTAAAGACCCATATATGAATTTTGAGGTAAATTGGAGTTTGTTTGATTTGGTAATTGACAAATTTTAAACAATTTTTTGCATGCTTTTGTTTCATATATATTTACTCCATTCTTCTCTTTTTTCAAAACCCTCTCCTCAAAACTCTCAAACAAAGCCTTAGGTATTAGCATTCCCAAGTTTGGCATGACTTCTGACTACCATTCATATTTCATTCACACTTTTGTACTTAATCCTAAAATTGTTTCATGTTTGGAAATTATAATTCAGTAACATCCACGAAAAGATGAAATACTAATGTAATATGTTTACTTCTATTGAACTAAGTGGTTGCGTTTGAGCAATGTCATTATCCGATTCAGACTTATATAACTGATTACACAATGCTCTTGGATTTCTCGATTGATACAAGTCAGGATGCTGATAAATTTGTTGACAAGGGATGCTGATAAATTTCTCATATTTTTTCTTCCTATAGCAGGTTGCTTCTTCTACCTATCCATATAATCTTAACACCTCTTCTACCCCTTTATCAGAACCTTACTAAAAAGAGTTTATCCCCTTTTAATATTTTTCTCATAAAAGTTGTTATAATGGAGTGTTTATTTAAGTACATACACATAGTACCCACATAATATTAAAAAAAACATGAATATCTTCATTCATGATGCTTTTGGAAAGTAAATTACAAGCCGTGGTTTGATTGGAGGCGAAAGAAAAAAAAAAACATATTTGTTATGGAGCCCACTTGGAAGATTGGCATTCACCATTCACCATTCATTCCAATTTCCATCGAAATAGTACCTATTAATTAATCAAACAAGTGCAACCAAACTTCCATGAAAGTGCAGTAAACTCGAGTCTTGGTCAACTCAGTAATTTCCATTTCCTTCTTCCACTGGCCCTTACATATATATGATTATGATCATAAGAAACCATTGAATCAGATCCAAACATGGTTGGAGGGTCAGTTGGAGACAACATAGGATTGAATGAAGAGGTTATCAAGAGAACATGTAGATTGTCTTTCAAAGCTCACAAATCACCCAAGGAACCTTATATTTCTGAAAATTTTAACACATCCTCGGAATCAGCAGCATATCTTATCATAAGCTTTCCTGGATCATGGGTTGAAACTGACTGGTTTGTTACAAAACCGTTGGGAGAAACTAAGATAGATCTTGCTCACTTCCCTTTACTTAAAAGTGTTGGTAATGATGAAACTGCTTTGGTTAACCAAGCTTTCTTAAACAGATTCGACCGCTTATTCAAATCTTCCTCAATTGTATCCGAGGTGAGGTACTTACTTGCTACGATGAAATGAAACTGGTTTTTGAACTGGACATCTAATTTGATGTCAAATTTTTGTGTTGCATTGCAGGTGAAGAAAGGTATGGCAGAAGGGAAACAAGTAGTGTTTACAGGTCATTCTTCAGGTGCTGTTTTGGCCATTCTTGTAACATTTTGGGCCTTGGAGGAGAATCTTAATCAAATTCAGCATAAGTCACCCATGTGTGTCACTTTTGGTTCTCCTTTGGTTGGTAATCACATATTCTCTCATGCTTCAAACAGACAAAACTGGTCTCGTCGCTTCATACACTTTGTCATGAGATATGACATAGTGCCAAGGATTTTTCTTGCTCCTTTTTCTAGTATTGAAAAACTTTTCCGTTCTGTTCTTCAGCTTTTGAATCCTGAAAACAACAACTTGAAACCTCAGGATTCGATAAGAGACAGTGTGAGTTGTGAATTTTACTCGACCGTGATGAGGAATGCAGCAACTGTTACAAGGCATGTTGCATGTAATCTAATGGGAAGCACAAATTTGTTGCTGGAGACTATGACAAATTTTATTGAGTTAAGCCCTTATAGACCCTTTGGAACTTACATTTTCTGCAACGGTAATGGCCAGTTGATTGTGGTAAATAACTCAAACGCTGTTTTACAACTTATGTTTCACATTGCTCAGCTAAAAGATTCAACACAACTTTCTGAAGTTGCCAACAAAAGCATACTGCAACATCTAGCCTATGAAGCTGAATTAGAGGAAAGTTTAGGAATGCAAAATGTGGTGTACTTAAACAAACTTCATGACCTTCCCTTGTCTTCTGGCGATGTTTCTAATACCGACATTGCAGCCGCCTTGGATAGCCTTGGACTGGTCAGTAAATTTTCTTTTGCTTTCACCATATATGTCTTTCAATAGAACGGATCTTATATTTCGAGCATAAAGTTAGACTACATAATTTAGCTAGCTGGCATATGTTTGTGTGTGATATGATTTGTTTCTGCTGAATTTGATCTCAGAGCGTAAGAGCACGGCTATGCCTTAGAGCTGGTGGCGAGTTAGAAAAGAAAAAAGAAAGGAACGAGGAGAAAATAAAAAAGGAGATTCAGGAGAAGGCTGTGGCAAGCATGAGGTATTTGGAAGAGTACAAAGCAACATGTGAGATAAACAAGGGAAAAGGTTATTATGATGCCTTCAGGGTGCAATTGGAGCCAAAGGATTTCCAAGCAAACGTGAAGAGGCTCGTGCTCGCAGGAGTATGGGATGAGATCATTGAAATGCTCAAGAGGTACGAACTGCCAGATGAGTTTGAAGGAAAAAGAGAATGGATTGAACTGGGAACCAGGTTCCGTCGTCTTGTTGAGCCTCTAGATATTGCCAATTATTACCGACATTCGAAGGATGAGGACACAGGACCTTACATGAACAAGGGTAGGCCAAAGAGGTATAGGTACACTCAGAGATGGTTGGAACATGCAAACAGGTTGGCAAAAGAAGATATCACAGAATCAAGCTTTTGGGCTGAGGTGGAGGAGCTTTGCAAGTGGAGCAGTAACAATAAACCTTTTGAAGATATTAAGGAAAGGGTAGTCAAAGTTGAGCATGATATTAAAAAGTGGACTGATAAAGGGGAACTATGCAAGGATGTGTTCTCTAAGTATCCCACCTTCATAAAGTTATGGGAAACTCTACCGAATGAACACAAATCCACATCATGCATCTCTACTCTCTTTACTGTTAAAGGATAAATTTGCTACTAGCTATCTTAAATTCAACTAAAATACAGGATCCTACCTTTGGCATGACTTGTGATTACCATCCACATTTCATTCACACTACTGTACTTGTACTTAATCATAAACTTGTTTCATGTTTGAAAATTAAATTTTCAAACATGAAACAAGTTTATGATTAAGTACACGTACAGTAGTGTGATATGTTTACTTAGGGAAAATAAGACACTAGATCATTAGCCCATTTGTTTTAGATTTTGAGACGTCTCAAACTTGATAAACATAAAGTTGATGTAGTTACTGAATCTAATGAATTTGTTGTTGTTAATTAAATGTTTAAGTTTCAATTCTGGTCTTGCCACAATAGCTTAAGATTCTAAGTCTCTTATGCACGTGTTTGAGAATGTGCTTGTTATCCACATTAGTAGGCACCACATTGTTAAGGCTCATTATTTTGTAGGATAGGCAAATATGTTTGGCATCAGAACTAGTTTGAACTAGTTTAAATCAAGCTATTAAATACTTCTGTAATGACTTGCTATTGGTTAATGCAGTTTGCTGTTTTACTTAAAAATAATCAAGAGAGGTAAGTAATAGAGAAAAAAACAAAATTGTTGACTTTAAAATAATGCAAAAAAACACATAAATATAAATTGGAGATGCAGGGTATCGATCCCCGTACCTCTCGCATGCTAAGCGAGCGCTCTACCATCTGAGCTACATCCCCATATATATACAAAATATTTCAAATATCAATAAGATTAGCTTAAGAAACTTGAGAAATTAACTAATCATTATGACATGAAAAATGCTACCATATGAGCTACATACCCACAAATATTCAAATGATTCCAAATATCAATAACATTAGCCTAAAAAAATTGAGAAATTAACTAACATAGATAACTATGACATGAAAAATGCTACCATCAAACGTTGTGTCGCTCTTTCCTATTAAATTTTATAGGACACCTTGTACGACATCCACATTTAAAGAAAACAACCATACTTATACTTATATTTTAAGTTCTCTCATAAATACAAAATATGGTTAGAACGTGCAGGACTCTTACCAAAAAATGAGTGAAATACAATCTTATATGTAGAATATTTATAACACGGTAGGAGAACTGACTTTTAAGTTATGTTGCGGTAAGCAAGAGTCGCCACTGACTTTTGTTTTATCCAATAAGGAAAAGGAATAAAAGAACAGGAAAGACCTTCTTAAAAAGATTTGAGTTCGGGGGGTAAGTTATACAAAGGGAAGGTGTTAGCACCTTTTGTATCCATGGTTATCCATGATCTCTTAACTACTTAGCTCACTTTTGTTTAAAAAATTGTGTAGCGTGTGATTAGAAAATATTTTCATAAGTCTTTAACTTTGCAATGATCCTCGTATGGATGTATACAAAGTGTTTAGTTTTGAAAATGTTTGAAAAGTGGGGTGTAAAGAGTGTTTTGAAAAGAAGTGAGCAAGTACTTAAGAACTACTTACCCTAAGTTTGTAAGGTCTTTCTTGTTATTTATTTCCTTTAAGGGTAAGACTGTCCTTACTATTAGTGAGTAAGTAGTCTTTACCTTGGATGTTTAAAGGGACGGGCGTAGGGTCATCGTATGGTCATAGAAGACAACCTTGTAGGGGTATCTTAGTAATCCGAAGGGACTATCATCTTTTCGTAGGGTCATCAAGGGACGAGATCAAGTCCCTACGATGTTGCCTACGGTGTTGCCTAAAATGATCTTGTCTTTTCAATTTAAAAGATGATAGTCTCTCCCAATTGTTAAAGACACCCTTCAGTTGCCTTCGTTGACCGTACGATGATCCTACGTCCGTCCCTTAGTAAAATCCAAGGTAATGACTACCTATTCCTTAATAATAGGGATAGTCTTACCCTTGAAAGAACATATAAGAACATGAATGACTTAGTCTAGGGTAGGTACCTCATAGTTACTTGCTCACACTTTAAAAATACTTTTCACACCTCACTATTTTCAAACATTTTCAAACAAAGGCTTTGTATACATCCATATGAGGATCATTACAAAGTAATTAGAAAATTTTCTAATCACACACTTCACATTTTCAAAACAATTAAGTGAGCTAAGTAACTAAGAGCCCATGGATAACCATGGATGTAAAGGGTGCTAACACTTTCCCTTTATATAACCTACCCCCGAACTCAAGTCTTTTAAAAATAGGTCTTTCCTATTCTTTTATGTCCTTTCCACTTGCTTTGTTTGCTTTATATTATCTGTTGGACTTTTGTGTGAAAGATCCTAACCCGAATCTAGTGTACCCTAAGTAAGTAGAAATAGACCAAGGAAACTATACGGCGTATATCGATATGGTTGATCTGGTGGCTACGTTAGTGTGACTTCTTGGTTGGTTCTTATGTTCCTTATGTAAGTTGAGGATAACCTGAGGCTGCCATATGTTGTCATTACACTAACTGAATTTGTAGAACCCTAGTTATCCCATCTTGGCCTTTAGAAAGTAGTGAGATAGTCGGCTTTGGAGAAGTCTAAAGTTGGTTGATACTCGATGCTACGCTCATTGAGAACCTAAACTTGGGGGATTTTGGTTGGCAAGTAAGTTGCCTACTGAACAACAACCCTTGGGAATGATCAGTGATATTGAGTTCCCATTTGTAGTCTTCCATTCTTTTTGGAAGCCTAAATGTTACAAAATCATCCTCTACAACCTCATTATTCTCACTATCATACTCATTAGGCAATTCATCACTATCATACTCCTCAAAATCATCCTCTACAACCTCTTCACATACAGTGGTTGATTGGTCACCATTACTACTATGTTTTTCTCACTTATTCGACATAAATCCATAAAATCGGTAACACTTGTTTTGTCTTTTCACTGTCTTTTTCGAGTTAATTTTATGCTTTGGTTTGATAGTTTTCGATGGTTTCAGGTCTGAGTGGAAAAACCCAAAGGACTCGTACGAAGAAAATGGAAATTCCGGGAATTCAAAAGAGTTTTTGGGAAGGATGTCTGAACCAAAAGAATCAACAAACATACAATATATTGGTCAACCAATTATCTTATCTGTATTATGTTATATTTCTCTTCATTAGCTCTTTGATGCTTCGAACGGGGACCGAAACGGACTTACGGATAAAAAATTATGATCGAAACAAGTCTGATTGTAAAATATAGTGAACTGATACGACTCCCAGTGTTGCTTGACACGGGTCGTGTCAGGAGAGGAGCTAAAGATCATACTTGGATCTGGTATTTAGAGTATAGGCTCATCAATAACATCAAGTTCAGATACATGATGTGTAACACACAAATGACATTCCCCAGTTAGCACTGCAATTGTTTTCATCCTCTCAGTCTCCTTGTCATTTTCTAACTGAACTATATAATCAACATACATGTCATCGTAATACCAAAGCTTATTTATAGTATGGTAAACTAACTCTTTTAACTTGGCAAATATTTCAAAATAACTCCAATAATTGGGATCAACATCCCAAATTTCCTCTAATCCTACATAACTTGACTTGATAAAAATGACAAACTCCCTAGAAAATTCACCGGAATAATGAACATTACACTAAAGCTTACTCTCCATGACCTAATCAACCTACATACGGTAGCATAAGTACTAAGTGAGTTGGGTAAATAAGAAATTTAACATTTTTAGTAACTTACGGTTGCAAATTCGTACCTTAGGGTTTCTTCTTCAAACGACGAATGAGTGCAATTAGTCTTCAATGGAGGGTTGTGAGTAGTGCCATCATCGTCTTTAATGGAACTTGCGTTATGAATCGTCTTCTTTGATTCTTCTCTCGAGGTGTGCTTTCACGAACATATAACCTAATCCCTGGTACCTTTCAACTTCTTCTATTTGTTATTTGTAATATTTTAATTAATATAAAATAAATAAATATTTCAACTCAGCCATTAAAAGTCTAGCAAAACAAGTTTTAACGTTTATTCAACAAAAACTAACATAAATGACTAAAATATGTAACAGAGTATAAGTTAATGGACCACTATGTAACGTTGTTTTTAGGGACCAAAGAGAAACTTTGACTAAAGTTAAGGGATCAAAAGGGTATTAAGTCTATATCTAAAAATCCAAAAATGTCTTTGCTATTATTTACCGATCAAATTTTATTTTTCTTTTAAAATTTTCACTCTTACTAACATATCAAAAATGAAATTTTCCGTAGTACAATCGAAATTTCCGATATGCATTTTTTTTGTATTTCTGAACATTTTCACATTTATATCGGAAATTAAAAAAAAACTGATAAAAGAATCGGAAATTTCAAAAAATCTGGTGAAAAAACCGAAAATTTCCGGTACATATTAAATTTTTCAATAAAAATATGTAAATTTCTAAAATTTATAAAATTCATCCAAAGATATAACAATAAAATAGCTCTAAATGGATATCAGTTTAAGTATAAGTTGGGTTGTGATGAATACTGATGATAAATCCTCAAAAACTTAACTAAGATATGTACCGGCCAAATTTAAAATTTACAGCTGAAATGAAACTGAATTGTAAACGAATAAAACGTTGATTCTTATTCTCTAATTTGTCGGTATAGATATTTTAGCTTCTTCAACCACTCTAATTATTGAATGAATGAAAAAGGTCCATCTTATCACATGCTATATGATAAGTGTATGAATTCATATACAACTACCACTCCCGCAGTGAGAGAAACCACTTCACTATGGAAGAACATAAACCACCAATTGAAGGAGAAGGCCAACCTATAAGATGTAAAGGTATACTTACTTCATGCTGCATTTGTTACTTTCTTCTTACATTTCTTTTTTCTTTCTGTTCTTCTGTTTTTATCACTGCAATGCTGTGTAGCGGCGGTTGTAAGAAGACCAGGTGAGCCGTTGGTGATTGAAGAGATTGTCGTGGCGCCACCAATGCCTCGTGAGGTTCGGATTCGTGTTCTATGTTCCTCTATCTGCCATATCGATCTCGCTTTTTCCAACATGAAGGACGCTCCGGGCATTTTCCCGAGAATTCTTGGTCATGAGGCAGCTGGGTGAGTTTCTGCTTTCTGCATTTTACCAATTTGCTCATATTAGTTTATTTGCTTTATTTTTGCCCTCAAAAATATAAATTACCAACAACATTGCAAAGTAAGTTGTGCTTGCGGTAAAGAAAACTCGTGCAACTATATCACTTGACACTGTCTGCAACATAAAATCTTGATGGAGTTTTTCTTTATTGTTGTTAAAATGAAAAGATAGTTGAGCTATCGACTGACATTCCTGAGTTATGAACTTTTAACTATTCCAAAGAGTGTTAAGTACAATGCTTTTAGAGTTTGCCCCTCTGAACTGAAAGATAACAATAGAAATACTAAAGTATTAAACTGCATAAAATGGCTTGTTTGCTTTAATATGTGCGTTGAAAATTTTTGCAAGTCTAGTAAGAATTGACAAACAAGATTAGTCTTATCTTATTTGACTATATATGCGAGAAATACATGAATTTTCTCACTACTTGGATATGTGGCGCTCCATGTTTGGCTCGTTTCTTCCATTTCTCGATATTTCCCTGTAGTACGCTACGATAGCTTAACCTGATATTTGCTTCTTGGCGAATAGGGTTTGTCAGTTCCTGTCTCACCCCCTTGACTCACATTGGCAATTTGTTAAATGAATCCTCCGTTACCTTAAAGGCACTACCTCACCTGCTCAAACATATCCCATCGTTTCCTGTAACTCTCCAAGCCTTTTGTGATGCTGATTGGGGCTCAAACCCAGATGACAGAAGGCCTACTTCTGGTGTTTGTGGTTTCTTAGTTCCTAATTTGGTTAGTCGGGTGGCTAATAAAAAACCTGTTATCTTCGGGTCAAGCACCGTGGAAGAGTACAGGAATTTAGCCATGGCCACCTGAGAAGGCCTAGACCATCATTCACTATAGCACTCCTGTCTTATTTTGTTAGCACTGTAACTAACTCAGTTATAGTGTAACTAACTGACTGAGTCAAGTCAGTAAACCACCTCTAACTGGTTTCCCTCTCCCTCTAAGGCATCCTATAAATAGGACCAATCTCTATTGAACCACTTGTAAGACCCCGTATAACAATTTGTATTCTTTTATTGCGTATTCCATTATTTTCTTGATGGTTTGTTATGTTATGTGTATAATCACATCCTCAATTCTTTTCTGATTTCTCCCTACTGCATGTATTCCATTATCTGCATGCATTTTGATGATTAAATATTGAAAATAACTTGAACATTGATTTTTGACTTAAGTTTGTGACTATTTATGTTTCTTCATTTTTCTTATGTTGTATTGACTGCAAATGATTTGCCTTATTGTGCGTCAATTAATCTCTTCTACACAATCAAACGCAAAGACGACTATGGGAGCTGATGTATTTCTACTAATTTTTATGTGCCATAGGGTTGTGGAAAGTGTAGGGAAGGATGTAACTGAAGTTACAAAAGGAGATGTTGTTGTTCCAATTTTCCTACCGGATTGTGGAGAGTGTATAGATTGCAAATCAACCAAGAGCAACCTCTGTACTAATTTCCCTTTCAAGGTGTCTCCATGGATGCCTAGACACAGAACTTCTAGATTCACCGACTCAAATGGAGAGATCATACATCATTTCATGAATGTTTCAAGTTTTAGCGAGTACACTGTGGTTGACATTGCTAATGTAACAAAGGTTGACCGAGAAGTTCCTCCCGAAAGGGCATGCCTTCTTAGTTGTGGTATAGGAGCAGGTAATTTCCTCGGCACAGAAAACACTAACAACAAAATAGAAATGAAAAATATTCATTCTAAATTATGATCAAGAATAAACGAAAGGTTGCTTGGGTTACAAGTTAACGGTATTTATCTAATTCAATGTTTTTAAAAATCTTGTTTAAAATTCCATTTGTAGGAGTAGGTGCTGCTTGGAGAACTGCAGGTGTGGAGCCAGGGTCTACGGTAGCTATTTTTGGGATGGGATCTATTGGACTAGCGGTAAGAATTTCTCAAACTTAGCAGTAAGAGTTTCACATTGTAACCTCAACGATATTCAAATCTTCTTCGAGATGGATGTGTCTTTCAAAATACTCATCTCGCAATTGATTTGTTTCCTAGGTTGCTGAGGGAGCTAGACTTTGTGGAGCAACTAAGGTTATAGGTGTAGATGTCAACCCAGAAAAATTTGAAGTTGGTATGCAATGTTTTTTTCAATAAGTTCGCATCATTATCAACCATTAAATCAAATCAAATATATATTTCTTAACTCCGGATACTAGAATAACACATCTGTTCCAGTTTCAATCATATATATTTCTGTTTTGATTTCCTTTATTGTTATTACTATGTAAGAACTCAGAATCTAATTTCTTGTGTTTGTTCTTATTCAATCAGGTAAAAAGTTTGGGGTCACACACTTTGTCCATACTGGAGAATCTATGAACAAACCTGTGAGCCAGGTCTAGTCTCTTGAAAGCTTAGTTTCTAATTTTTTATTACTATGAGTCTTTAAATTCCTCTCTTGTGTTCCAAAGCATGTAGATTTAATATTTTCTTTAGAATGAAGTTAAAGATTTAAGGAACTTCAAAAAATTTTAAACATATTCATGAACTCAATGACTTAACTAATTGTCTGCCAAACTAAATCTGAATGTGGCTGCTGTGCAGATCATCATAGAGATGACTGATGGGGGAGCGGATTATTGCTTTGAATGTGTCGGTATGGCGTCATTAGTGCATGAAGCATATGCTTCTTGCAGAAAGGTACATGTCACCTTCTCAGTTTTTGACACTTAACCTTCTCAAAAGCATGTAATAGTTGAAAACCAATGTTTTGTTTTCAGGGTTGGGGAAAAACAATTGTCTTAGGATTGGATAAACCTGAATCCAGGTTGAGCCTCAGTTCTAGTGAGGTTCTTCATGATGGGAAGACCCTTCAGGGAAACTTATTTGGAGGACTCAAACCTAAGTCTCATGTTTCCATTCTACTCAAGCGATACATGGACAAGGTACTGTATGCAATTTCTTTCGATTTATTTTTGGACTATGTTCTTTGTACCATTTACTATGATATATTCCATAACAAATGCTAGCATCACACTCTTTGACTATTTTTATGTTCTTGGCACTGTTTCTAGCATTCTTATGATACATAATAGTAATAATTGTGTGAAAATAGTAACGATAAGGACATTTCGAGCCTGTTGAGTTTTGCGTCATTTATAAACAGGAACTTCAGTTGGATGAATTTGTCACTCATGAAGTGGAGTTTAAGGACATAAACAAAGCTTTTGATTTATTGAGAAATGGTGAATGTCTCCGATGCGTGATTTGGATGGACAAATGAGTAAATTCTTATGTATCCGAGTCCTTGAATCATTGTATGCAATAATAACAATATTGGATACTTCTGTTTTCGTTTGTATTTTATTAGAACATTCAATAAAACAAAGATGCTATTCTATTGCACTGCAAATGCATTTGAAGCACCAGTGAAGTAATTAGTTGGGGAGGCTATTGTGGTCTTTGATGCTCCAAAGTGTTTTAGTCTGTACACTCCGGAAATAGCATCTTTTGGTATTTCCCATTCTATGGTAGCAAAACCATGAAAGGAACTATTGTCTACTTTCCATTTGAATAACAAGCTTAAATCATCGTCATCGTGAACAGAAATCCATCTTTCCTCGTGAAGCCTTTCCACGGAAGCATATGTGCCTTCTGTTAGAAGATCGTATCTTGGATTGGCGCTCCAGAATGTAGCACTTGGTTTATCTCCCTTAGTAAAGTAGCCGCTTTGTGGAAAGGATATATCTTCTTTCAGGTCGCCGAATTTGATTCCGTCTGGAGTTGAGTCTCCAAAGGGACCAAGTAAGAAGCTTTTTTGAACTGATAAAAGATCTGGTGGGGAAGGACCATTTCCATTGATTTTATCGCCTTTAGCCATTGCTTGTGCTAGTTTCTTGAATTCTTGGATGTATGCTGATAATGTGTAAGGACCGTACAGCGTAGACGCAGCCTGCACATTTTATATTACTTATTAGCAATAAAAAGGATAAATCTTCTTCAAAGCCAATTGTTTTTGTAAAATATGGATTCCCAATAGGTTTACACTTTATAGTAATTTCGTATCCTCTTCTGTTTGGCCTTACCTCATATCGTTGCTGATGATATTCTTCAAAAGTTGCAATGTATTGGGAGTAAGTATTTGTCAATCCTGCAATAACGACATGTGTTTCATTATTGAATTCTCCATCGCTGTTGGATATTAACGTCTCCTTCACCGCCTCCCTTAGCCTCCTACCCGCCATTGTTGTGAACTCTATAAGAACTCAAAGGGTTAGAGCGTGTGCTTTTTCTTTTATTATGTACATAACAATGGTAAAAATCACGCCGAATCTATTTTGAATATAGAAATAGTGTGACAGCAGCTAGAATACAAACCTCCTGGTACAGAAAGAATTATCAGTTTTCCCAATCTCAGAATTTGAATTGGAAGAATTGCTGGCTATATAAATCCATGGAAAAAAAAATATTTTGGTCAGTACAATGCTATGCAAAAGTTATTGATGTCTTTGTTTATAGAAAGAACTGATAATTACTTAACTGTAAACTTACCGCCCAAGGATAAGGATCGAACATTTCTCCACTGCTCAACAAAACCGGCTTTGGATTCTGACAATCTACCTGATATTGACTTGGTTTTTTCAGAAAATCTCTCACATTCTTCCAAAATGGACTAATCTGCACAAATGCTTCTTGGTTAACTAATAGTTCACATGAAAAAATAAGTTGGCGAACTTTGTTATCCTAGAGAAATTTGCCACCCAAAGAATGATTATAGGGACGACACTTACTTCTGTATCGCCTTGTTGAAATCCAAAAACACCTGGTCCATCGGTAGTGCCTGCTGCAAAAGCAGGACCAAGAGCCGCAGGACATGTTTTAACAACCTTGTTGCTGTCCAATTCAACTTCAACGTCTGTAAAATTCAGATAGACATGGCGATAGTCGATCTTCCCCGTAAGTTCCTCCGATGCAGATTCAAATTGTTCCACGGCACTTTTGAATTGCCTTTCTCCGATGATCTTTGTACTTAATATTTCATCTGGGTACCTGCTCCATGCAAAATTATAACTTATAAGCATATAACTTGTTCTACAAGCAATAAAAAATAACAGTCCTAATTGGTTAGAGTCGAGAGAGGCGTTACATTACCCTGGTCCCCTTCCTACACAAAGCAGGTCATTTCCATTGCATGAAGAATGGTTGAAATCGCACGATTTTCCACTGTCGGTGCAAAATGCTCCTAAAACATTTGGTGACACATCTCCAACATTTGATTGGCAAAATGCTCCAACAAATAAGGATCCGTCATTTTTCCTCACCTTGGACGCTTGGCTTGTTTTTTGGTTGCAATCCCTTCCTCCTGTGGCTTTAATCGACCGTGCTTTCTTCACTAGTTCTCCTATATCTGTTCATATAATATACAATTCTATGTATCAATCTCTCCATAACACTAGTTGAAACAAAACATTGATTAGATTTTGATCATGCCTGGTTCAGTGGAATTTGTGTTTGGGGATAAAGATCTATTTTGAGCCGTAAACCAATCTTCAAAGAGTCTAGCAGCAACACCCTTGTTATCTCCACTGATAAGCTTGTTGTTTTTGCTCATGGAGGTTCCGTGCGTCGCAAACCAGCTGAAAGCTCCTGTACTTTTGCCACTTGCACTATCCACAAACTTCAAAAGGGTCATCTGTGTGTCAACATTGGAGGGATACCTCGATCTCTCCTCTTCCGGGTTTAGCAGATACGCACTCGGACTCCTGTTTATACCCGCTTCCTTCACATCTCCTATATGAACAAACAAACAAACAAACACATGAAAGCAAGAAAGAATTGCTCAAATGGTGAATTCTAAAACAAGTACAGTACTTCTGAAACCTGTGTTTATAAAAATGGAACCGGGCTTGAGGTTATCGTGAGCTTGAACAATGCTTTGTTCTACTGCATTAGCAATGGCATCAAAGGATTGTTTCACAAAACCAAGAGAAGTGACAGAATAAACCACATATTGCAGATAACCACCAGGGCCAGCATGTGTATGAGTTCCACTGATTGCTACATTTTCTTCAGTATACAAATTTCCAAACCTTCAAAAAACAACCATGACAAAAAATTGGATATATGTTTTTGAGAGAAACTTTGTTAGCTCAATTTGCTTTACCTTGATTTAAGTCTCTCAAGAAGCTTAATAGTCAGAAGCTGAGAAGCCATTCCAGCATCTAGATTAACAAAAACAAACCTAGGACCTTGAAGATTGTCAGCCACAATGAAAGTTCTAGCTCTTAGCCTGAAATGAATACCAGCTGTGTTCTGGTCAATGCTGGCATAGCCCATCATGTTCACATCAGCAGCAGGACCAGTCATGTCATAACTTCCAACTCCAATTAAGTACTCACCATTTGTGGTTTGCATCCAAATCCAAAGACATAGAAAACTTAAAATAGTAATAACTGGACTTTGTGCCATTCTGTTGGTGATTGATTACATTAGATTTTAGTTGATTAATCTTATATATATTTTGATAATAAGTAGTAGCTGAGAATTTCTTGGATTTGCATACAACTTGAGCTACCATAGTTTGTTGAATTCTAAGCTTTGGTGTTGACATTAATTACTAATATTATTGCTTAGTTAAAGAAGAAATTGGAAGCCATATCCAAGGTATTCTTCTGTCTCTTGTTGTGGGATTTAAGTGAACTTAGTCGCCAAATGTAAACTTATCTTCAGATAAAAATGCGTAAACCAACTTAGTCAAAGATATTTTAAAACAAGGATATTTTGTTTCTACAAAGTTTTTAATGAAAGAAAATAATAAATTTGTTGTAAGGGTGCAAGTACAATTTGGTTCGTTACATTCATTTCGACAGAATGGTAATGTACATATTAGTAGACCCTCTCTCATTCTGAAATTTAAATTACAAGTTCGGCTGTTACCTTTCTATCCTACTAAAACTAACTATTATTCATCGTTTCTCACCTAAATTAAAAATCCTACAGAATAAGAAAACTATGTTGTTCAAGCTATCAGCATTTACCTTGAATGAAACTCAAGGAGTAAATAGTTGAAAAACAATAAAATAACTTGTATGAACCCAAAGTTACAAAAACACAATCAAATCATAAAGTAATTTGTTCATACTACAAGGCAAAATCATATCAAGCTAGTTGAGATGGCAATCTGAATGCTTGAGCCTAAAGATATTTCATGTCAACACAGTACTTCAAGGAAAAAATTTGTATTACAAATAACATTTTTATTGTTGCTGTGATCCCGATGATGATGTTCCAGTTTCAGCTGGTGCAGACACAGCTTGTCCGGACCCTGACTGTGAAGACCCCGGTTGGGATGGAGGTTGATAGGGATGATTAACAACAGGTGGTTGGGATGGAGGTTGATAGGGATGATTAGCAGCAGGTGGTTGGGATGGAGGCGGCATTGCTGCATTGTATGGTGGTGGTGGGTATTGTTGATAAGGAGGAACAGGCTGCATGTATCCACCGTATGGAGGATAGTACTGATGATGATATTGGCCATGAGGAGGTGGCATCATAGGGTGGGCATAATGTTGCATTTGCTGCTTCTCAGAACTTGGGGGTTTGTTCTCCCCTGATCCAGAAGGCCCACCGGGAGGACCATCTTGAGATGGAATAAGAGCACCCATTCTTTGAGGATCCATTGAAGGGTAATAGCTCCTTTCCTGCTGAGGAGGTGGATTGTTATAGTAAAGCATTCCTTGAGTCTGGTCTTGGTTCTGCTGCTGTGATATAACTGCTCGAGGCAACAACCCACTATGAGCCACAGAGGCCTGCCTTGCTTGATCAGAACCATCAGACTCAAGTTTTGCTGTCTGAGGCCTGCCCCACATCAGTTTTAGCCTAAGGCCCTTAATAACCAGTTTGTTAGAGAGTTCTTCGGCTGCCTTTTCTGCACCTTCTCTTGTTGTATAGGTTACAAAAGCACAAGCCCTTTGAAGAACCATTTTGACGGACTCAATTTCTCCATGGGCATAAAAGTTATCCCGTAAATCCTGCTCGGTGACCCTAGCATCAAGTCCACCGATGTAAAGTGTTTTAATACTCTCATCCTCAGGAACCTCCAACGAGTTCATCTCTCCTGCTTTGCCAAGTAGCTTCATAGCCACCGGATCATTCACCCTGCAATTCAAAGGCATGATCAACAAATGTTTCTTGATAAAAAAAGATGTTTAAAGCATGAAGCAATATTAAAAAAAAGCAACAAACTACACAAATGAAAGTGTCGCCAGTATCAAAAGTAACAAGGAAAGTTTTTAACTTTTAATTACGGAGACTTATCTCACTAGTTAGCCCGTGATGGAATAAAAACATGGGAACCAGAAGTTTATCATAACAATAAGTTGAAAGCATATTTTTTGACCAATTGTCATCTCCTTCCTTCACTTTTGGATATATTAGAGGATTAAAGTTAGCATACAAGAGGCATCTTCCTTCATCCATGTAAAAAAAAATCTCATACTAGATGAAAGCAATTAATGGAAGTAACAAATAACAAATAAATTGACACAAAAAGGAAAAATTGTGCTTTCCCATTTCACCAAAAAACAAACACAATGATGCATAAGTTTAGCCCTATGCAGGAGGAAACAAAGAATGAGGCAGACATTAACAAAAGTTAGAAACTTAGCCATTAAGAAGTGTTCCACATCCATAAATATTGAAAAATAACATTCAAATAATTAAAGAATTATATAACTCATGTATCGCATATATCTGACAGCAGCTAGTAGGATGAAGCTTGACTAGTGTTTGAAAAAAGGTTTCTGCAAGCACCGCCATAGTATAACTTTGCTGTATAAAAGATACCACCATGCTGACTTTGCAGTTAACAAAAAAAGTGTTGTTACATTGACACACAGCAGGTCATTATGGGGAACAGCCACAAAGGAACCAAATGATGCTTAATAAAGTAATATAGTCAAAGATAATACAAAGCAAAACTATATTGGGAAAAATAAAAGAGCATTAGAAAGCAAGACTAGGTATGGAGATCCATAATAATCAAAAAAGGAAGTCATTGACAAATGTGCATACCCATAATAACGATCTTTGATATTTTGTTGAGACAGTTCCCCAGTTACTGGCATCTCATGTCTGTAAGGGCACTCAGCTCCCCTGGTACACTCACCCCTTATGTAGAAACTACAAATATGTGCCCGGTTTCTTTTGTAATAAGGTGTTGTTCTTTGAAGCTTCAGGATAGTATCATTTGGGCGTGCTTTACCAAAAGAGGATTCATAGTCAATACCAGCTCTAGCCTGCACCGTACTTACATAGTTAGTAAAAAGATCATCATAGCATAATGACCAAAGAAACTGAGTAAAAAATGTGCAGAAATTTCTCAGAGATATAATAAATTGATAAAACACTACACTGAAGAAATGTGAAATTCTCAGCAGATCTAAATGCATTTGGTTGCAATGAAATGGCCACATATATAAGGAGTTCATTTCTTCACCTTTTAAAATTTAGAAACAATATCATGTTTATGGCTTATATGCCATGCTCTGCTACTGCCTGTTTCATAGGCAATACCAAACTTACCATTTCCAACAGGAAGAGACAATATAGTGGGTACTATGGACGCACTCGTAAGTTCTTCAATTTTTTTAAAACTAATTCTTTTCTCCCCTAGTTACAGTTACACTTCACCTCTTTTCTCTGTTTTTCTTTAAAGAAACATTTATAACGAAAAAATAATGTCAAAAATCTGTGCAACAGTGCATGTTAGGATGTTCATAAGTTGGAAAATACGAAAATTAAGCAAAACTGCATCATGGGTCGGTTTAACATAATTTAAAACTTCAAACAAATCTTTTATTTTTTAGTTACTTTCCATCCAAAACGGTGAACAAATTATTCATATTTTGGCTTTCTTTTGAAATGTATTTTGTGAGTATGTCTGTAACTTTGGAAGTCTGAATCTGTTAAAATGAGAAAAAAATAATAATAATTCTTTCATTCACTAAATACTAGCCAAAATGCATCAAAGTTTAAAAATAAATCCATATGCATGTGTTAACTTACTGCATTGCAGATGCATGTGTATCAGAAATTTCAAAGTTCATCAATATAATTGCAAAATTAGATCCATCAGACATGATTGAGCTTACTGCATTGCAGGTGCATGTGTAACCAAAATTTCCACATTAAAAATAAAATATGAGATATTTATTTATTTGGGTTTTCTAATACAAGTTGAAAGATTAACCAAAATCATACGAGCAAACAATTAGCAATTTGAAAGTATTAAAATAAAACTTCAAAAACAAGATACTATTCTCCCTATCTTTAATCATGTTAAACTATCATCAACTATAAGTATGATAACAACTCATTATACAAATGCATACCTTGCGATCATGCTCTTCAGCAAAATACTCCCTATTAACATCACTCTTTGGAATGGCATCATTGGAGCTGATACTGAGAGCTGTGTCACGGACTTGAACTGGAAGTCCATATTCAAGATCCAAAAGGCATACTTGACAAACATTTTTCAACTTACTACAGGTCTGACAGATCTCACTTTTCTTATATCTTGCATCTCGACCGGGTCTCCATCTAAAAACCGTAAAAGGCCTTGTACAAATCTTGCACTCTTTGTCATACTCAGCCCTTGTCTGCATCCACAGATAAACATAAGATAAATACAACGACACAAACAATTGAAAACCCACTATTTCATACATAACGAAACATGCTGATACATGAAAAATATTTCAAAGGTCGAGGCTGCTCAAATTACATATACATAACCCGTGTGTCTATGATAATTCACAACATGCAACAAATTATTGGAAATTGCACTTCACAATTCTTGTTAGTAGGTCATAGATAAGGTTTAACAAAGCGTGGAACAAAATAAAATTCACAGATCTGATTTCAGCTTCCTAATCCACAACAACTCAACTAAACGAATTTTTAGGGGAAAAACAAAAACAACTCCATTTTTTATAGCTATGTTCAAAATAATCATTTGTAAGCTAATAATAACACTACAAACCGAAGATGAATGGAAAAGGAATAAGAGAGAGAGAGAGAGAGAGAGAGAGAGAGAGAGAGAGGACGAACCATTCGAACGTAAGGGCTGTCACCAAGACAGGATTCGCAGATGATGGGGAAGTCGGAACGTTCCCAGCCATCGGCTTCGTGATCTCTGAGCAAACGATGTGCCATGTAAAATCGATTTGGGGTTAGCTAGGGTTAGGGTTCAACACAAACCTCTTCTCTTACGCTAGAGTGGAAAAAAATCGATAGTAGAGATATGAATTTTCTCTTTTCTGTGACAGACTCGAATTTAAAATTTATCGGGAAAAAAAAACGAAGAATAAAAAAAAGAAGTAGAATCTGCGATTGAAAATCCGAGACTTAAGATGAGTTTCGATTCAATTCTTTGTTGGCCATTTGTGGGCCTAAATAGTCCAATCTTAATAATACGAGAAGGAGAAGGGAAATATGAGCTCATATCCCTACCTTTAGCCTTTATCCTCACATTTATATAAAATATTAATTTTACTCTTATATATTTTTAACTAATTTTACTTTTATTTTTTAAATAATTTTAAAATTTTATTTTGTTTACCGAAACTCTTTTAAAAAGTCTTCCGGTACACAAAATAAAAGTTAAAAATATATTTTAAAAAATAGTTATCGAAACTCTTTTACAAAGTCTTTCGATACACAAAAATTAATTACCGGAACTCTTTTGCAAAGTCTTCTGGTACACAAAATAAAAGCTAAAAAAATATTTTAAGAAATGATTACCGGGACTTTTTTGCAAAGTCTTCCGGTACACAAAAATCGACTACCGGAATTCTTATGCAAAGTCTTCCGATTTAAAAAAAAAATTAAAAACGTTTTAAAAATGACTACCGGAACTCTTTTACATAGTCTTCCGGTACACAAAAATTGACTACTGGAACTCTTTTACAAAGTCTTCAGGTACACACAAAAAAAGAGTTTTAAAAACGACTACCGAAACTCTTTTACAAAGTCTTCCGGTACGCAAAATAAAATTTTAAAATTATTTAAAAATAATAATAAAAGTTAAAAAAATATATTAAGGCAAAATTAACATTTTTTTATAAAATGTAGGGATATAGGGATAAAGGTAGGGGTAGGGGATAAATTTCTTTTGACAGGAATGATAAAAATTAAAATAATAAAATAATAATAAGGTCAAAATTGGCATTTTGAAAATTTTGTTGGGGTATAGGTATAACTACAGAGGTATAGGGTAAAATCTTCTACGAGAAGATTAAAGTACTTTAATTAAAAAATATTAAAATTTTCAAGCGGTTCACATTCGAATTTTTAAAATTGTCGGAAATTTCAAAAACAAATAAATTTGTATCGCAAATTCCATTATTTTTTATAATATGTACTAGAAATTTTGAAATTTCCGATAATTTATACCTGAAATTTCATATTACCTCAAAATTACAACCGAAAATTTGCAATTTCCTATATAAGACTAAATAGTTATAATTACCGGAAATTTGAAATTCCCGGTAGTCATAAAAATTGTTTTATACTTTTAAAATTTCGGTAGTTGTTGCCTTTGTTTTTTTCCTGGTTGTTATTTTTTCTTCTTTTTGCAGTGAAATCTAGAGGCAAAGACTGTATTATTGTAGGGAGAGCTGCAGATCGAGCATCGGATCAGGGTAGGGTTGCTAGTGGTGCTCGTGTTGAGTCTTCCCATCTATGGGCAGGATAAGTGGTCCCTACTGATTCGCACCGGAAGCGGATGGCGGAGCGGGGTCAGTTCAAGGCACCTAGTGCCACTCGTCGCCATGGAGTTCAATCAGCAGCACATGATGCATATGAGGTGCTGACAGGCGTTCTTATAGTTGATTCGATAGTTGAGTCAGTTGTTGAGTCGGTAGTTCAGCCAATTATTGAGTCAATGGTTGCTCAGGTAGTTGAGTCGGTGGTAGTTCGGGAGTTTGTCGAGGAGGTTGTTATGGAGACTGTTGAGTCAGATGTTGTTGATGGTGAGTCGGGACCATCAATTACTATTGAGATAGAGGTCATGGTTCCTTCGACTGAGTCATCGATGCACACTGATGGAGGATTCTTATGAGGACCCATCGACCGATCAATGCTTACAAAGTATTGTGAGCATGTGGCCTTACGTTTAAATGTCTTTTACGTTTAAATTTAAATTTTGTTTATATATGTAAAATTTGTTTAAGTATGAACCAAATTGTTTATATTTTGTTGTCACATGAGCGACCCACACTGAGGATCACATCTCACGGGTCAAATATCAATGACTTCCCAAAGATTTCGATGACTGATTAGGTCAATCAGATTATACGGGACTTCCAGCTGTTAGATTTCTCCCATTGTTCACTCACCATGTTGGACACTTCATTACTTAGTGCCTTTGTTGAGAGGTGGCACAAGGAATTATCATCATTTCATCTTCCGTTCGGAGAGATGATTGTCACTCTGCATGATGTCGCTGCCTTGTTCCATCTACTTATCGACGACAAATTCTGGATGGCTCTGATTCTTAGCATGACCATTGATTGTCAGATTTTGTCACATGATCTGAGTTTGATTAAGAGGGAGGTGCTGAAGGAGTTTGGTGATACTATAGGTGTGCACCTTCGTATGCATTAGATTTGGAGGATTTACAATGAGCTTGTAGCTGATGGGAGATATGAGGTTGCCGCTAGGACGTACATATTATATGTAGTAACATTTACTCTCTTTGCAGACAAGTCTGGTGTTTATGTTGATGCCTGATATTTGTGTCTCTTCAGTAACCACAAGGAGAACAACTGGATTTTGGGGTGTGCAACGTTAACCTAGTTGTACACAACGCTTGGAGTGGCGACAATCTTTGAGACCAGAAAATTTGCGGGGTATTTGAGTTTATTACAGGTAAATTTTAAATTATTTTATGTTATTGCTTTCATATTTTTTTTACGAATGTCATTTCTAAATTATTATTTATTGTGATTTCAGTGCTGGATCTACGAGCATTTTCCTACCATTTGTGACAGGAGGGTGTAACACTGCAAGGTGGGGGCCCACGGGCGAAGAGGTGGAATGCGAGGTATGTAGATACCGGTGGTGTAGCTGAGTATTGGAGGAGGCTGGATGCGTTGACCGTAAATGATGTCATATGGACATCTTACGATGCTCATAGAGTCCGTGAGTTCGAGGAGTTTGCATTATATTCAGGTTATATGCGATAGGAAACCATGGTTGCTAGACACTTTCCTGAGAGATGTTTGTGATGGTATGACTACATTTAGATGATTGTAGTATTACAGATGATCCCATCGGTTTGATAAACCCAGATGGTGATGTTTTTTTTTATTAGCTCGGATTGCACATTTAGCCTGTGGGGGGCCTATTTAGATATATTTTGTATTATTTGTATTATATGTATATTATCCACACACCTTTGTCATAACACTTTATTATCTAATATTTGTGATATTCCATAAATTGCAATGTGAACGTTAACTAACATCTAGAAATGACTTTCATAACTTAAACAGAAAACACTTAACATTAAAATATGATTAATAAATATTTCAAAACCTAAACACTGCTAGACACTTCAGGAGGTTTGATCATCTCAATTATGTCTTTAACGGATCTTGATAGCTTTGCATCTTACTCGACCAACCCCTTTGTTATCCTATGGAGAAATGATCTCCACACTTGCTTCACATATTTGTCGGTCTTCAACGCAATAAGGTTGTATTTCACCATCTTGTTTGTATCGATCAAATCTTCATGAAACTGAATCTTTCTCACCTTTCTATTGCCGTCATCAAGTAACAATTCATTCAACTTCGACGTCAGGCTGACAAAAGAGGTGGTTCCATCGGGAAGTTTGAACTCTACAGGAGAAGAAGCTTCCTTGAAGTAAACTTCTGCCTTAATCAAAATTAAATTGAGGAAGAGACAATTTTTAGATGTGTTTATCCATAAGAGGTGACCCATATTTATATAATTGTGAATCAATTCTAGATCACACAAATTGTCGGTGCAACCACAACCGCACAATATTGTCGGCAAAATCATAACCATCCAAAAAAACCTAAAAATGATACTGAAAATTTCATATTTCAAAAACAATTTGCACTTTATCAAAAATTTGAAATTTCTGGTACACCAGAAATTTCAAATACATTACTCAAAATTTCAAACTGAACCGGAAATTTCAATATAATTACCGAAAATTTCATTCGGAAATTTGATATGTTTTTCACTCAGGGGAAATTTTGACATTACGAAAAATTTAAGGGGTGTCAGGTTGAATTTTGGGGGTGGCAGGTTGAATTCTCTAATAATATGGGTGGGTTGGGGAATGATCTTTTAACATCTTTACGGTGTTTACATACCATCGTGAAAAGTTCATAACGTCTTTTAATGTTCGTAGATGCATCTTCCGATGCATTTATGTTGATCATTTTTCCGATTAAATTGAAGATGTATCCCTTTTACAAAGATACATTTTCGTATGTAAAAAGTACGTGTGAAAATGTATCTCTGTAAAGAGCATTTATTCAAAAGTCATGTTAGTGGTCCACAAATGCATCTTCGGAAGTTATTATTTCATATCTCATGTTAGACCCTTCTCTATTCCTCCTTCTTAATTTTTTCAAAAGTTCTAAAAAAACTCATTTGAGTTCTACCTCTCATAACCATTGGAGCATCTCTTCAATGCATCGAAGCATCAGTGGAACTTTTTGTCCTCCTTTGCAACATATAATAACATTAAAGCTTCTTCTTCTCATCGATTAATTTTATTTGGTAAGTTTTTCAAATTTTCTTTTCTTTTTATGTTTTGATTTGTACTTAATATTTTATGATACATTGATTGTTTTAGGCACTTTATGTTGTAGTGTAAATGAAATTAATAGGTTAAAACATTATGTAATAGTTTTAAAATGTGAAGTTTCTACGTTTAAGTTCCTCGATTAAAATTTGTTAAAAAAATAAGAGTAGATTTTAGAAAAAAAATAGTTTAACTTTTTGTTTTAAGATTAATATTTTTTTTTTAATTTAAAAAAAATTAATCTCAAAACAAACAGAATTAAAATATGTGACGTTTAGGGTGAGAGTTCAAATAAATCTCATAGATGAAACACAAAAATTATACCATTAAATTTACGAGATTAAAGGTAGTACATTGTTGATTTAAAATAGTTTTATACCACCATCCAATAGAATTTTAACATTCAGAGATGTCATGCCAGTATTTTGAAAATAAAAGTGTGACTTTGCGGGATACATATCATTTATTTGTTGACAGTGTAAAAATATTTAACATTGTCATTGCATATTTCTTTTTCTCTAAATTTATTCAATGATTTAGATTTAATAATAGAGAAAAAAGAATATGCACTGATAGTGTAAAATAATTTTACACTATCAATCAATCACCGCCATATATTCTACCAAATGACCTTAATATTTTTAAAGGAATTGTGTGACATGACTGAATGATGAATTTCTATTAAATGACAGTGTAAAACTATTTTACAATATTAGTGCACTACCTTTAATCTCTTAATAATAATGAAAATAAAAACACCTACATATTTTCATAGACAATCTTGTTCACACCTTTCTGATGCTAACTTATGCAACTATCCTTTCTTACATTAAAAAAAGTATCTTCTTTAATAGAATTTCAATGGTTAAATGTTACCGTTATATAATTTTCTTACTAAAGAGATAAAAAAACTCAAATGATAACGATTAACTATTGGAGTGAAAACTATTACTTTGAAGAACTTGTTTGCACAAATACATTTCTCTTTAAGCCAATATGTCCACGCAAAGAATACTAATTGATAATTATACCGATGTTAGCAGATAAGAGACACAATGGTTAGTTTTCTATATAAGAGTTGAGTTTGTTCTTTTTGGTTTGTTACGTGCATCTTTTATACCCATTTCCCTCTACATGATCCAATAGAAATGCCTTAATTGTCATTAATCAATATAATAGGAATCCATAGTCATTTAATCGATAACCATCATGTGAAGGGACACTTCAGAACATACTGAGAAATGTTCATAAATGCTTGTCCGTGGATATCTCGCCTTCGTGCGGTCTATGGTGTGCCATACCTCAAAAAGGACAATGTTTGATTTGGTTGTAACCTGACCCACCTTATTTTTCAGCCCCCCCCCCCCCAAGCATGAGGAACAAATGGTTGAGATACTTAAGAGAGAACCCATTCAGGTATTCCAACCATGTTACTCGACCAAACTTTGATTTTTACCATTGAAATGTTCGGGATGTACACAGTTCCCCCAGCATGAGGCCTATAAGGGCAAGATGCTTAAAAGAACTCATCTTGGTATTCCAACCATGTTATTTTACCATACTCCAATTTGAATCATTGCAATTTCTTGGTATCTACATAACCCCAAAAGCTTAAGGTTTAGGGGGGGGAGAGGTGCTTGAGAGAGAATCCATTTGGGTATTCAAACCATTTTACTTGGCCAAACTCAAATTATGTCCATTGCACCTTCCTGGGATGTACACGACCTTCTAGCATGAGGCCAGAAGTGTGATATGATTATAAGAGAACTCATCCAAGTATTCCAACCATGTTACTTGAATAAACTCCAATTATGACCACTATAATTTCTTGGGAAGTACATACCCCTACCCCCTCCAAGCAGGAGGCCAGAAGGGTGAGATGCTTAATAGAGAAACCATTTGGGTATTTCAAGTATGTTATTTGACTATACTACATTTTGTATTGTTGCAATTTCCCAGGATATATACAGTCCCCAATGCATGATGCCCTTAGGGGTGAAACACTTAAAATTAAGGTATAAATCGAGGAAAACGCAATATCACTCTCTCATTTCAACTCTTCCTTGATCAACCTTCTATCCACCATCAAACTCTTGGTCTTTTGCATTTCAGATAATGAATTAATGTATCATGATTACGTTTTATTGGGATGTACAACGCCTTTGTTGTCATTTGTATCCTACTATTAGGTTTTTTTAGCATTTTGCCTAAGAGTCACTTTGTGTACCTAACACTTTATTTAAATAGTGATTTTCCACTCCACATCATTTTCTAACTATTTAAGAAACACAATTGGTTCTCTTTATCCATGCTTACGAGTTCCCCACTTCACGCACTGGAATCCTTTCTCCTCAATGCTTCCTTTCTTTTATCCTAATTTAGGTAATGTATGAGCTTTCCTTTCCTCTTTATATTTTGCTTTCAATGGTTGTAATTTGTGTGAGTGATGAGTGAGGGAGGATAATTTCCCCTAAAAGTATCTCTAAGAGGCATGCATTGTGGCAATAGTGCATTGAATCATCTAGATGCACTGCAAGAAATATGGATTGGGAGTTTGTGGAGAAAAAGGTGTGCAAAACTGTATTTCATAGCCCCTATAATGATAGTGAAACTAACTAGGTGTATTCTTCCACATTTTTAGTTGAGAACATCATGGAGCTCCCCGTCAGCTCTTTTAATGACGAGGTTTTAAGTTACAACTCGGTTTGCCTCGACTATCCTTGGGTTGAAAGATTCGAAGATGGGTAGGAACTCTCTAATGCTAGAAATAATATCGATATTGTTTTGGAACCATGTATCCTCGACAAGATGGTTTGCATGCAGAAATCACCTAACAGGTCTGACAAGTACTTTTACTTTACCCCAATGTTATTGAAGATTTTAATGTGGGTATCTTGTTCACTATCTTCCAATTTGAATTTTAAAACCATGAATGACGGCCCTTCCGAACTTCATTGTTATAGTTGGGTGTTTTCCCAGACGCTTGAGGTTGTATGTTGGGGTCATAATATCACACTAACCATTGGCATCTTATTTTCTTTATATGAGTCCAAATGTATATATAAAGTAGATTGATCCTCTATGGGCACTATGCATGGGCAGGCCATCATTTCCAACTACACTTTGAATTATAAAGCATGGAAAGAAACATTCCTCCGAGTTAGGGATAATGTCAATTGCACGTAATTTATATATGAGGAAGATGGGATGTATCAATTTCCTCTTTATTGTACTAGTGACATTATCTCTGTTATGGATTATTGTTGGACATATGACTCCACACACAAGAGGGGGTGAATTGTGGATTTCAAAAAAATGGTAATTTAAAAAACTTTTATGATTATTTTCAGAGTTTAAAAACATATAAATTAGCATCAAAAATTAAAATTGCAGAAAATAAAGAGTTTAAGGGAAAAAGAAAAAAGGTACTAGGATTTATAAAGATTCAATCGATAAGAAATGACCTAGTCCCCCCTCCCCCCCAATACTGTACTTTAGAGTATCAAGTAAATCTTTAAGAGCTTTTAGTAGGTTAAACTCTCGAACCCCCTTATACAAGGAAAAGTGGAATTTTAGGCTAACTTACAACCCAACAACGAACAACAATGGAGAAAAGCGGTTAACCTTCCTTCTAAACTGCAGATCACTAGATGAATTTGCTATGTCAACAAGATTCATGTAAAACTCATGAACAGTTTCACTATCACTCATCTTCAGATTTTCAAATTTAGAAGTAATAAAGTGAAGCCTTGAGGCCTTTACTTTAAAATTACCTTCATATGATTTTCTCAGGATTTCCCACGACTCTTTTGCAGTTGTACAATTTTTAATTAGTCTGAAAATGATTTTATCAACATAGTTAAATATAACATTCAAACCTTTGGAGTTACCAAAAACATTTTTATCATCTTCCTCATATTAGCCAGCCTTTGGTTTTACGACCTTGGTCTCTTTTCCTGGGTCATCTTTAGCCTTAGGAGGATCCCATCCTGTTGAAACAGCTTTCGATACCTTAGGATCAGTCTTCTGATATGTGATCATTCAAACCTTCCACAAATCATAGTTTGTTTCATCAAGAATAAAAGGGTTATTCTATGGATTATCTTCTTTGTCCATCGCACCAGAAAGTATCGTCCCTGAATCTCACCTAGATGCAGAGCATGATGCCTGCTCTGATACCAATTGAAATTCTAGTATAGCAGATACTCGAAGATGTCCTAACAGGATGTTAGAACACTTAATTTATGCCTAGTAGGACAAGAGCTAAAACAACAAATATAGTAACATTACGAAAAATAAAGAACACGTCGAAAATGTTTACCCAGTTCGGTTTAACAACCTACTCTGGCCTCTGGGGGATACCAATCCAAGATCTTCATTATGCAGTATAGTTAAAGTCAAAATTCTGTAGTTTGTAACTTTACCTAAAACTACCTAATCCTAGTCTTCTACCTAAGACATTTCCTAGGCATGAGACCCTTCTCAAATACCTTTCTATCACAGCAATGACAAAAACAAAGTTACAACTCAAAAACACACTGTCATCAGCAAGTATTTAATGCAATACAAGAGAGGCTCACAATAACTAAAACCCTAGCACGGTGAAAATAACAATCCTTATTTTTTATACTAAAACTAGGTCAAGTTTATCGTATTTAAAACCCTAATAGGACTGGACTTAGGCTTCCAATCTTTCAAAAAGTGATTCCTTCAATCATAAGTTTCCTAAAATGTCTCCTCATCTTTAGGAACCCTTGTGTAGTCTTATGCACTTTTGAGAATCCTCTTGATTCCTTAAACTAAGTGCCACATAGGATAATTATACAATAACCTAAAATATTAAAATACTCATAATAGAATATATTCACATATAAATTAGTTAGTAAACAAAGATGTCGAATAACCAAGTTAGGATATCTTATCTGACATCTCCATAATTACCAACATAGGACATCTCATCCAACATCTTCAAACAGTTTGTTTTACCAAAATCAATACCAACTCACAGGATCCCTTAGAAACAACTTCACCCTATAAGGATTTTGACAAATTCTTATGCTTAAGCATGCATCTCGTCATGTTAAATATGGTCTTGTTTCTTCCTTCTTATATTCCATTATGTTGAGGAGTATAAGAGGCAGTTATGTCATGATCAATACCATGTTCTTCACAGAATGCTTCAAATATCTTGGATGTGTATTCACCACCACCATCTATTCGCATAACTTTGATCTTCTTTTTACCCTGATTTTCGACAAGTATCTTGAATCTCTTAAAGATTTCAAATACTCTGTCCTTTTGTTTGATCACATAGATCCAGAGCTTTCAACTTTACTCATTAACAAATGAGACAAAATACTTGTTTCCACCAGTGGTATGCTCTTCAAAAGGACCATGTACATTTGAATGTACAACTTTGAGTATGCAGGATGATCTCATTGGCATAGTCAAAATGAAGGACTTCCTGGACTGCTTTCCGACTAGACAACCTTCACAAAGTTTGTCAGACTTCTCAAGATTTTCTATACCAATTACCATATCTTTAATGATCAGTTGATTGAGCAACGTAAAGTTTATATGGCCAAACCTCAGATGCCACAACCAACTATTCGTGTGGTTGACAATTATTTTCAGACATTGTACCTCTGTCGAACTAATCATGGTCTTAAATGTCCTATTCTTTGACATAGGAGATTTCAAGACCAAGTTATTATGGATGTCAAAAATTTATAAGGCTCTATCTTTCATAACCACGAAGAACCTATTTTTTGACCAGTTGTCTAACACTTAGAAGATTGCACTTCATTCTGGGGACATAGAGTACATCTTTGATCAAGGATTTTGCTCCATTACTCCTTTGAATAACTATGTTATTAGTACCTTCTGCTACGAGCTATTGTCAGCAAGTTTGACATTGCTCTTCTTTGACTCGTAGAAATATACTAACCATACTTTTTGACCAATCATGTGATTCGAGCAGACTGAGTCGAGGAACCAGATCTTGGATTCGACATGGTCATCTACAGCTGCAACCATAACCACCATATCATCTGAATCTTGACGTGTAAGGTTCGCTCATTCGTCCTTGCCTTTTATCGATCCTTTTTATTTCATATACCAACAATGCTTGGCCAAGTGACCCCATTTTTCACAGTTATAACATTGTACATTTTTTTCTCTATTTTGTCTTTTTGATAGGAATTTCCTACTAGTCTTTTTGAGGATTCATAAGTTTTATCATCAATCTTATTCTTATGAGGGTTCGACCGAGACTTCTTGTCCCGAGTCTTATCAATTTTACCTTTGAAATTGTTGGAACCGCCATTCTTCTTCCATGACTGAGCCTGTAGTGCTTGCATCGAGCCTTGAACTTATTTCCTTTTGATAATCCTAATCTCATGCGCCTCCAATGAACCAACCAAATCTTCCAGTTTTAGAGTTTCAAGATTATTGTATACTTTAATAACTACAATAATGTGATCAAAGTGAAATTCCAACGTACATATTACCTTCTCAACTATCATTTTATCAGTTAGGGTTTTACCACACCCTTCATGGGATGGACGAGTTTCTTCACCTTCGACATATAACCTGAAATCTTTTCGTCTTCCCCCATCAACAAAAAATCATATTGTCGTTACAAAGTTTGCAACTTGACAATCTTGACTTCCTTGTCTCCTTCATAGTACTTTACCTCCTTCGTCGATTCAGCATGAGTGATTATGTTGAAATTAGTCGTATCAACCGCCGATTGGATGTAAAACGCCACCTTGCAATCCTTCTTCTTGGCATCATTGTGAAGGGTTGCATCTTCAACAAGCGCATGAACACCGTTAGTAACCACTTATAAGGTTTCATGAAAGCCAAATAGAGATTGCATATGTTTTCTACATCAAATTCAATTCTTGTCGTCAAGAGTTGAAAGGGAGTTTGGTAAATTTTTGTTACCATTCATCTTTACAGCGATTGATCAACAATAATCCATGATCCCGAAAATACGATATGTGACGTGTGATTCTTGAAAACACGGTCAAGAATATAACCGGAACTCTAGATACCAATTTGTTAGTGCGTGATGCACTTTTAGTGAGGAGAGAAAGAGAGAGAATAAGGAAATAAGGATTGATATTATTGAATGAATAAAACTGAATTACAAAGTGTCTATTTATATACACCTAATGACCTAACTACTAAGTGAAATAAAAACCTAAATAACAAACCCTAAATCCTAATTAGTTTTGGACTTGTTCCACATAATACTGTTGTGTAATACCTCAAAATTTGCCCTCCTATTTATTCCTTCTACTGGCGTATCATTTCGCATTCATCTGCATTTCTCATCAGTTCATTAACGTCATAATAATGCATTTCATGGATTCATAAGGCATGTGATCAAGGCCCGTGGAAATTAGGGTTTCGTGCCTTATCTGTATCTATTATGGTTTGAACTTATGGAGAATATTCACTGGTGCATCTAACTTATTATTGAGGTGTTCAGTCAGATTGGCTTCGAATGAGAATATTGGCTCTTCTTAATGTCTCAAGTTATGTTCTTCATCATTGAATATCTCAAAGAAAATTTGGAGTCCTTGTTCATGATTTTGATTTGAAGGGAACTTCATCAACGAAGGTCCATTGTATCAAAGATTGGTTTAGATCCATTTGGTCACAGAATAATAATTCGAGGTTGTGTGAAGTTTAGTATGGCCTCAAAGTTCCTAGGAGTGGATATCCATTTCAAAATCAAAAGGTCATTTTTGGGGTCCGGTTCTCTCCTATTTTCGAACCAATTTTTGATTGTTAATCCACATTAAGATAGTAGTCAAGTCCCAAAGCCATGTTCTAAGATTTAGATCCAATGCCAATTTTAGATTATTATTTTGGTCCATATCTTTTCTTTCCGTTTTTTAAGCCCATTTATGAAAAATGATGCCCATTACCATATACCAAAAGAAAATGCAGCCAGGGATATGTTTGTTTCATCATAAGAATATATATAAAGAAATAGTCACAAGTTGATTCCACAAAGAAAGTTCAGTTATAACCAAAATTGAAAAAATATTTACAAAAGGGAATTATGGCAGGAATTAAAAGAGAATTATCTTGAGATTTCCAATAGAATTGGAAGAGTCATTCTACTATCAAAACAGCTACAACAAAAAATTAAATTCAGTTACATTTTATTGGCAAAATTACAAAAAATAATAGAGAAAAAATGCAATTACACCAGAAAAATTCAGGAAAATCAGTTACAAATGTAACTGATATATATAAGAAGCAGAAAGTATGCAGCAAAAAAAAAAAGAAGAAAACAAATATAATAGGAAAGTGATCATAATTTGCAAAGGATTTGTCACAAGTGGATTCTAAAAGAAATATTATTACACCAAAATTGAAAAGATACAGTTACAAAAAAAAAGGATTTATCAACAATCTCAACACCCATAACTTCTTCAGTCCTCAACTTTTCCCAGCAATAATTCACAAGATCAATTGAATTCTCTTCAATTTTTGACACTTTCTAAATTAAATTCTTCTTCTGTTGAGAGGATGGAAACAACGAAACCAAATAGGCCGTGAACCACCGAAGCAAGAAATTCGCCGAAACGTTCCAAAGGGCGATTAGCCTGAAAAGCGCAATGAAAGTTGCATCAAACAATAGAATTTGCATATCAAAGTGAAAGAAGATCAAGAACATTTCACGGATTATTTTATCAATAACAACAGCAGCCACAGTAACGAGAACAAGGGCTAAAAAAGGAAAACAAGGCGGTTACGGTGATCAAAGCAACCTATGCAGAGTTTCAAATGGTTCAACATCCATACAATAACCATCGATTCAGGCCGCGGATCAAGCTATGTTGGAAGAATTAAAATCCATATCAGAATGGAAAGCAAAGTTCAGAAAAAAGGATTCCACAAGTTCAAAATAGAAAATGAAAGAAAAGTATAACAAAATTGCAACTGATTTTTCTAACCGAATTCGCAACTTGTTCATAACTGATAACAGCATCCTAACTTCTTAACCAAATCCAAAAGAAACCATTCATAACTAACTCTACAACTGTTTTTTCTCATAACCAAAATCTAGAAAAAAGGAAAGGAGAAGCAACTTCACAACAGAGTTATGACAGGTCTTGATTGGAAGAGTCTAGAAAAATCTACCTGAAACTTCTGGATCTTTCTGTGAGCATTTCCTATAAAGCATTTCTTCTCAGCCAATTTTGCTTTCTTAGACAATTTCCATTCCCCTTCTGTAATCCGCATCAAGTGTATCACCATTGCCAACCTGCAATCATAAACACCAGATGCAATCATTTGTTCACAGAGCCATTCCACATCAGTAAAATCCTTCCATTTTAGAGAAGCTTAGAGGAAGAATGGATGGAGTGGCGGAACGATTTTCATCCAGAACAAATTATACCTGAGATTGTAGCATCTTCAAAATTGTCACGCTAATACATCATTTTCGTGCTTCATCATCGCCAATCTTCATCCATTATTGTCATCATACCTTCATCAAATCTGCAAAACCAATGTAAGATTTTCATATTGCGACAATTTCAACAACGCAGAGATACGCACATCGAAGATTTCAACGAGTAGAAGGACAAAGCCAGCATTGCAAGTATTCAAGAAGGAAGAACAAGAAAGAGAGAAGCAAACGTGAAATATACCTGGAAGTGTTTGCAGATTCTTCGAAGACCTTCGTGAAACTACGGTTGGCGTCACAGCGGCATTGCAACAAAACTTCATTTTTCTTCTGACACCGTTGATACAGATAACTCACCAGGTACGAATCTGTATCCCGTTTGTATGAGGTCATTGCGGCATTGATGTTTGTTCTCGATTTCGTCTGATTTTCAACATTAGCAGAGAGATGTTCGTTCGTTCATGTGAGGGTTCGAATTTTCATTTCGGATTTGGGCTAGGGATGCTGGTTTAGGTTGAGAGTAGTTTGTATTGATAGAGAAAGGATGAGGTTTCACCGTATTCTTTTCCGTCTTCTCCGGCGGTTCTTTTTCTGGCGGCGTGGGGGTTTGAGGAGAGGGAAGAAGGCGAAGGGTTGATGGCGAAGAAAGGTCGTGAGGTGATGGTGTTGGCGAGCTCGAGGAGAAGAAGAAGAAGTCTGGGTCGAAGGAGGTGATGGCGGCGGATTGTGAGAAGGGGGAGAGGTGATGTCCGGCGGCGGCAAAGGGGGAAGAGACAAAGGGAATTAGGGTTATGCTGGGGTTGATTTTTCTTCTGTTATTGTTTTTGTTTTTTAAGTTTAATTATATTGTAAATTAAAATTGTTAGGAAATAATATTCAGGATTAGTTTAATTCTTTTTTTTATTTTTTTATTTTTATTAAGATTTCATTAAATGTTATAATAGAATTAGTTAATTCATTTTCTTTAATTCAGATTTTGGAAAAATATTTTAGTAAGTTTAGAATTTATTTCCTTTTTTTTTTTTCCAGGATTATTAGTTTAATTCTATTTTTCTTAAATTAAGATTTTAGGAAATATTCATAAGATTAGTCAATTTATATTGTAAATTAAAATTGTTAAAAAAATATTAATCTTAAATTAAGGTTTAATTCATTAACATAAGTTTAGTTAATTCTTTTTTTATTTTATTTAAGGTTTTAGAAAGTGTTCACAAGATTATTAGATTTTTACTCTTTGTTTCAAAAATTAAGTTTCTTTTAGAAAAATATTAGTTTAATCCTAAATTAAGTTTTTTTAGGATAATAATTTTGATAAGTTAAATTAGATTTTTATATTGATAATCATAAGTTTAGATTATTAGAAAAAAAAATATTATTATAAGTTAATGGTAATTGATTTCTAAATTAGGAATTTATAAAAAAGAAATATTATAATAAAAGATTATATTTTAATTAAGATTTGTGGAGGTTTTTTTTCTTTAAGATTAGTTTAATCTCTTTTATTAAGTCAAGATTTTTAGAAAAATATAATCATAGGTTAATTTGATGGTAGCTTAATTGATAGAACCATGAGATTAATATTTAAGTCATTTCCTAGGATTAAGAGTTTATATAAAAATATTAGATTAAGATTTAATTCATTTTTAATTCAGATTTTTAATTAAGTATTATCATAAGAATTTAATCCATTTTTTTAGAATTTAATCCCTTTGTTGTAGATTAAATAAAAGATATTTTTAATTTTGGCACCCCACTTTTAGGCCCAATATATAAAATAACTAAGAAATTGCTGTCTGCACTCTCCTCATTTTTCAGTGTAAGTGGGCTTAGCCACTCTGCTATCTGCACCCTGTTTTTAGGCCCAGTAGAGAAAAAAGGAACCTAAAGTATTACCAAAGCACCCCCTGTTTTATTTCTTTAGATATTTAAATTTAAGTTAGTATTAAATTAGAAATAATTCATTAAAAAATAGGAAAAAGCATTAGAAAATTCCTCAAAAATTAAGGTGGATTAATAATTGAATTTAGAAATTTAGGATATTTTTATTTTCTGAAATTTATTTATTTTTGAATTAATTCTGAATTATTCTTGTATTTAGCTTTATTGAATTTCTTCTTAATTGTGCTGAATTTTGTTTAAATAGCTTCTAACCACTTTTTTGAGCCATTCTTTTTTTTCTATAATTAAAAGACCCATGATAGTTCTTAGGATATTTTTAGTGGATTTTTAGGAATTTTTTTATCTTAGGTTTTGGTAATAAAATCCTTAGGAAATAATGGTTAATCTTAGCTGAAATTAAATAATGTTTAGGCATAGGAAAAATAAGTATTTTTAGAATCCCTCTTAGTATACTATTTTAGATAGTGTTAGGATCCCATAGTTTAATTTTCATAATTTTTCTAGAAGATTTAGTATTTTTTTTAAAATATTAGTTTTAAGCTTAGTTAGGCCTAATTTCCATTAGATTAGGCCATTAAAAGAAAATATAGTTCAATACAAAAAAATAATAATAATAGTATAGATTAGATTTAGCATTTAAATTTAGTATTAGACTTAGGTTTAATTCAATTAAGTTTTTAGAATGAATATTAGGTTTAGCTTAGATGTAGAACTTAGGCTTAAAATTCATTTCCATGTAGAAGTAGAATAAATAAAAATAGGCTATTTTTTTTTTAAGTCATGTCATCTAGTGCATTTGTAGAATTTTATTCCTTGTGTTTAATTTCATTTTTTTTGTTTGTTATTTTAATTGTTACAACTTGTATAGGATTCCCCATGGTTCTTAGAATCAACTTAACTTCATTAAGAAGTAAGTTGAATTCTAATAGTTTTAAGTTTCCATTAGGAGTAGAAAACCTCACTAACCATTAGGATCACTTTGTAAATAAATAAACAAAAGTAGGATTGAGTCTTAGCCCCTTAGATTTTTCCTTTTTTTTTGCAATTTGAGTCATTCTCTTCTTATCTTCAAACAAAATCCAAAAAAACACTTAATAAATAAAGGAAATGGTTCCTTGTGTATAGCCTTATTCCATGAAGCAATTGCATTCATTCCATCTTGGAGTGGTGTAAGCTTGTTTATCATGATGCACAAGTCTCATCAAGGAATTGTTCACAAAGAAAAACTTAAAAGACATTTCTTCACAAAAGCAACAAAAACACTTAATAAAGTTCAACAAGCCAGTGAACTTAAACCCTAATCCTAGGAAACCAGTCTTGGATAAATTCTCCTTGCTGGGTATGCTTGTTCTATTATTCCATCTTGGAATGTAGAGTCAAGTGTACATTCCATGGAAAAGAGTTTGAATTCACTTCCTTGTGCCAAATGCATACAAAACTCATAAAAGCCAAAAACAAACAATAAACGACTATCCTGCGGGAACTTCTCTTCTCATCTCATTCACTCACAACGCGAACTCGCGACTACTTGTCTTTCATGCAAGACGGTAAACGCACTCGTACCAGACGAGCCTGCAATACCTGAGCATAGACATACGCAGTTCCAGCATAAAAAATACAAACAAATAGTTCCCGCCTAGGTTAGGCGAACTACGTCGACTCTGATCCTCATTATCCCGATGAGGTACGTAGGCAGCGGGGTAGGGCCCGTTCGAGCACATTCTTTATTTTCCCTACATTTCCCCCTTTCTTTCCATTTTCTTATTTCAGTTCATTTTTCATTTCCATTCCCTTTCTTCCAGTCAGCAGTTTTAGTCAACATCATCTTATTTTCTCACCCTTTGAAACAAAACAAGCAGGCGTGGATCCCGTCGGGTACGACGGACGATCTGGGGTGCTAATACCTTCCCAGGTCGTAACCGACTCCCGAACTCAGATCTTTGGTTCGCAGGATCTCGTCCTTTTCCTTTTTCCTCAGGTTTGTGCAACATTACCTTTCCCATTCTTTCGGGATAAAAATGTCTGGCTGGCGACTCTACCTTTCCGCGCCACTTTCGCGTTTGTACTAGGATGAAAATCCCGGGAGCGACAGCTGGCGACTCTGCTGGGGACGAAGTTGCCTGATTCTTCTGGTTCCCCTTGTAGAGTCAATCCTAGCGCCTGTTTGGTTTTGTTTCTTTGGGTGTTTATATGTTTGTTGCTGTGTGATTTAGTTTAGCTTTAATGTTTATTTATTGTTTTTAATTTACAGCTTTACTTTATCGCATTTATTTACCGCTTTCAGTATTTTATTTTCCATGCATCATATTATACTGGACTGTCTGGCTGTGCTGGTTTTCATTTTTTCTGTGGGTTGGGAGTTACTGTGAGATAAGCCAACTACCCGGCTTGAGTGCACCCTAGGACTTTGAGTGGTTCCACTTTGGCTTTATGGCATCTTGCTATGTTGGTAGTAGTGAGTTCCACACCTTGACTTGCGACCTTCTCGGGAATGTATTGATACCGGAATCTTTCTGGGTTGATGCGCTACCTTGATAGTTATGTGCAGTCAGGGGACCGATCATTGAGAACCTTTGTGGAAATATCCCTCTCCAGTGATGACAGTGGCAGACCACATTTGTTGGCAAACCCACTCGCATCCGAGGGCCCACTGGGAACTCGCATAGGATGGCCTGGTTCTCTCATAGGAATTCAGTTAAAGCAAACTGATCGTATGACGATAGTATTGTACCCTTCGGGATGAATGTACTATTGTTTCTCGACTCAGTGCTTGAAGCTGGAGACTTGTGAGGGATGTTTGTTTTTCCGGACTCAACTGAGACCTCCCTGAGTAGTACATAATGCCAAACCGATTCCCTGATTTGGTCATGAGCCATTTCTCGGAAATGGTGAACGTATTATTGCTATTCGGCTTTGAGAGTCCGTGATGTTTGACCCGAGTAGCACACCCGTGAGATTGGGAGGGGTTTACAGGTTTGCAGGAACCCTGGTACCTTCAGCATACCCACTTTGCATTTGGTTCAGTTTTGTGATCTGGATTTCTGTTCTTAAGTTATGGACCCCGGATCAGATGGATGATTATTGTGATATCTGGATTCTGAGACCTGGCACCGACACCTGATTATATGATTGGCACACCACAGACACTCCACTGATCACATGCCTTGTCTTGCATAAGCATCATATCATCATTAATCATTTTGTGTTCTTTTTTATTCCCAGGGTTCATTACTTCCTAGGTCCTGGTCATATTTTCTACTTCAGCATGGAAATTCAGAGGAAGAGAAATGTTCATTATACTTTCCCGCAGCCAGAGTTAGAGAGTGTTCAGGGTTTGATTAGCTTGATGGGTGACCGAGTCCTTGATGATTTCAGGAAAGAGTATGGCAAGATACTGAATTATGTGAGCAAGCCCACAGTCGACCAGAAGGATAGCTTGCATTCTTTGTTGCAGTTCTATGATCCACAGCTGAGGGTCTTTGTTTTTCCGGATTATATTTTGGCACCTACATTAGAGGAGGTTTCTAGCATGATGAGTGTTCCTGTTAAGGAGGGTGTACCTTACTATGTTTCGGAGAGGATCCCATCTCATGAGGATATCACTATTGCCTGTCATTTGAGTATGCCTAGACTCAAGGTGGGATTAGAGGCTGGCCAAAGTAAAGGAATCCCTTTGGACTTTCTTGTTGCAGAGGCACGTGTTATGGCATCGGAAAAGAAGTGGGCAGACTTCAAAGCACTGTTGGCTATGGTAGTATATGGAATCAGTTTGTTTCCCGGAGAGAAAGGACTAATTAACATGGAGGCCATCACCATCTTCGTCAAAAGAAATCCTGTTCCTACATTGCTAGCTGACTTTTATTATGGAGTTCATCACAGAAATGAAAAGAGGAAGGGGTTTGTAAATTGTTGTACTCCCATTTTCGCTGATTGGTTTGTAAGGCAACTCCCTAAATCAGGACCCTTTCAAGATTTGAAACAATCTTGGAAGTGGTCCAAAAGATTAATGGGCTTAACCTCAGCTGACATTGCTTGGGGATGCAACAGAGATTTGGTGGGCAAAGAAATGTTGGTTAGTTGTGGTAGCTTTCCAAATGTACCTTTGATGGGAAGGAAAGGTGGGATTAGCTATAATCCTATTTTGTCCAGGAAACAGTTCGGCTATCCTTTAAGAGACGTACCTTTGATCGACGATGCAAATGAGTCCTTATATTTTCCAGCAGAGGGAAACTCCAAAATGAGCATTCTGGCATCCCAAGCTTGGGAAATTAGGGTGATGAAAGGAAAGAAAGAATTTGGAAGAGTAGATCCTAATACCTATGATCCTTTTGCCAGCTGGTTGGAGGATCGTGTGAAGACTCACCTTCTACCATTTTCTAGAGAGACGCCTCTTTACTCTAAGGAGGTAGCACCAAGAACTACGGTGCCTTTGGAGGAATATCAGAAGATAGAAGCTTTGGTTAAGCAACTGAGGGTTGAAAATCAAGAGGCTCTCAATTCTTGTCAGGCACTGATGATCCAGAACCGTCGATTGAAAGATAGAGCTGTGCAAGCCGAGGAGATAGTCCGTCTCAAGCAGAAGGACTTTGAAGATAGAGAGCTCTATTTCCGAAAGAAAGGTTTAGCTGAAACTCATATGACGGCCCAGCGCCGAAGAGAGAAGAAAGATCTTAGTGAAGCCAATGAAGCTGTTACTTTATGGCAGGAGAAATGGGACGAAAATCTGAAGAAACAAAAGGAGTTAGACGCCAAGCACAAGCAGGAAGTCAAAAGCCTTCAGGATTCTTTAGATGGGCAAAAAGAACTTCTCAGGAAAGCTTATTATTAAGAGGAAGATCGTATCCGGCGCGTAACAGAAAGCCAGCAGGCACTGAAGGAAGCTCAAAAGGAGATTGAAGACTTGAAGTTGAAAGCTGAGGTGAAAAGATCGAAGGCCGAGTCAAGTCAAAGCAAGGGGAATGAAGCAGCATTTCTACAGCAGATCGAGGAGTTGCACGCTTCTTCTGATACGAGGGATCTCCTCATTCAGAAGCTCATCCAGGAGCCCGGTCATCCAGATGTGGTTCAGCTGTTCCAGAGCGTCAAATGCCTTAGCTGGAGATTGAAGGATATAGAGTTCCCTAGGGTTTAATTTCATATTATTGTACTTGGATTACTCACAGGCTTGTTGTGGGATTCCTTATATGTGATGTACTTTCATTGTTATTTTGTTTGGTACCCTTCAGGGACGTTGTATTTCCAAATTCCAGTTTATATGATTGAGTTGTTCCGGATTTCTTGTTCGTTATTTGCACCGACACGGGATAATGAGCACCAATTCTCCACAGCCGTCATTATGTCTGAATATTATTTGGGTCTTCTTCCCAATTCTTATGTTCTTAATGCCAGGACCGGACACAGTAAAATACTCGGGAATAAAAGGAACACATTGCATTGCATATACATCATTTGCATTTTGTTTTTGTCTTTGCAGGTTTTTCTTCGAGATGTCTAATTTATCTGTGTTCACCAGGCAAAGATTGCGAGGGCCGCCAAGACCCGGTACATTCGACAAAATATTCCTCATCGGTACGCGACCCGCAGTAATCAAAGAACAGTAATGGACGCCATGCAGACAGAACTCAACGATGTCCGTACCAAGATGGCAGAATTTGTGACTCTGATGCAGGGGATGGCCCAGGGGCAGCAGGAGCTGAGAAATGCAATTCAAGGGTTAACTCCTCCTAACACTAATGCTCAGGCAACTACTTCCGGCGGATTAGGGGCTCCTCCCAATACTAACAACGGTACAGGTGGACCTCATGTTCCAGATCCAGCTATGGCTACGTATGTTCCTGTGCAGGACAGACAGGAAGACCAATTCCAGTACTTCAACAATGATATGGGTTTCGGCGGTGACGGAAATCTCAACGACTTCTTGGTGCTTGCAGAGAAGGTCAAGGCCTTAGAGTGCAAAGATACTTTGGGGATTGACGTGTCAGATATGGGTTTAGTACCTGGGGTGGTCATTCCACACAAGTTCAGGCCACCAGCATTCGATAAATACAACGGCAACTCTTGCCCGAAAACTCACCTACAGGTTTTCTACAGGAAGATTGCGGCCCACACGCGAGACGAGAAACTATGGATGTACTATTTCCAGGATAGCCTTTCTGGAGGGTCCTTGGAGTGGTACATGAAGTTGGAAAGGAGCTCTATTAGAAGTTGGAAGGATTTGGGAGAGGCCTTCCTCAGACAATATCAATACAACATTGACATGGCACCCAGCCGTACTCAGCTTCAAAGCTTGACACAGAGGAGTTCGGAGAGCTTCAAAGACTATGCACAGAGGTGGCGTGAGGTGGCCGCCCGAGTGCAACCACCTTTATTGGAAAGAGAGATGGTTGATCTTTTCCTGAATACCCTCCCAGGGCATTTCATGGAAAGGTTGGCTGGTTGTTCCTCAAGTGGTTTTTCGGACATTATCCTGACTGGAGAAAGAATCGAAAGCTGACTCAAACAGGGGAAGATTCAAAATGGAAGCGCTTCAGTATCTGGCATCAAGAAACCCTTTGTGAAAAGGAGGGAAGGAGAAACAGGAGCAGTATACGCGCAGAGAGGAATGATGCACCAAGGATATTATCAGCAAGTGGCCCCCGTCACTATTTCAACTCCTCCAGTTCAACAGCGGGTCCAACCTCCGCAGCCGCAACGCTCACAGGGGTACCAGCCAAGACCCCCTCGTCCGTACTACTCCCAGAGGGTGAAAGATAGACATATTGAAGCTCCACCAATGTCTTACTCCCAACTGTTGAAGAATCTCCTGCAGCTTCAAATGATTCAGCTCCGTACCTTGCAACCTCCGAGGCCAGGCCAAATTCCTGAAGGTTATGACTCGAATGCTAGATGCGAGTTTCATTCTGGAGCTCCCGGCTATAGTACTGAGAATTGTAAAGCGTTGAAGCATGTTGTTCAGGACTTGTTGGATTCTAAAGCGATCAATTTCGCTCCCTCTCCTAATGTGCTGGAAAATCCCATGCCTCCTCACAGGGGCACGGTTGGCGCAATTGGTGAAGGAGAGAAATTGAATTTGGTGGATGATGTAGATGACTTGCAGACTTCATTGGTTGCTATCAAGGTTTGCTTATTGAAGAAAGGCATTTTCCCCGGATGCGAGGATGTTTGTTCAGAATGTACAGAGGCTACCAACGGTTGTAAAAGATTGAAGGCCGGAATTCAAGGTATGATTGATGAAGGAGTGCTGCAATTTGATAAGATTGTGAAAGAGAGTGAAGTATCTACGGTGACTATCTTTTATGATCCATCCCAAGTTCCTTCGCGTGCTAGAGTGGCACCAATAACCATCACTACTGCTGGACCTATAATGTACCAAAGTGACAGAGCTGTTCCTTGGAATTATGGTGGTGAAGTGTATTACAATGGCCAGAGGAAAGAATTGGCCACGACTAGTATAACCCCAGCTCAAGTAGAGAATGTTGGAGTAGGGGGTTTTACTCGAAGTGGAAGATTGTTTGCGCCTGAAGCACTGAGAAGCAATGTGATACCACCCAGGGATACTGCCGAAGCCCAAGCTAGAGCCAGGGGAAAGCAACCAGTAGTTGCCGATGATCCAACTCCATCAGCTGATCCAGATCTCACCTTTGATAAAGAAGCCGAAGAATTCTTGAGGATCATCAAGAAGAGTGACTATAAGATTGTAGATCATTTGCAGCAGACGCCGTCAAAGATCTCCATCTTATCATTACTCATGTGTTCGGACTCTCACACGAAGGCCCTTTTAAATATTCTGAACAAGGCATACGTGCCTCAGGATATTTCCGTAAACCAGCTAGAAACGGTGGTGTCCAGTGTTAATGCCAATCATGGATTGGGTTTCACGGACTTGGACTTAACTTCTGATGGGCGTGCTCACAATCGGGCATTGCATATTTCTCTGGAATGCAAGGGCGCAGTACTCTCCCATGTGCTGGTGGATACTGGTTCATCTTTGAACGTCTTGCCTAAGAAGGCATTGATGAAGCTGGACTATGATGCAGTGGTGCTAAATCCCAGTGATTTAGTAGTTCGGGCATTCGATGGATCAAGAAGATCGGTGTTTGGAGAGGTGGAGTTACCTATCAAGGTAGGTCCACAAATCTTCAATACCACGTTTTACGTGATGGATATCCAGCCGGCATATAGTTGTTTACTTGGAAGGCCCTGGATACACTCGGCAGGAGCGGTTTCTTCTACACTTCATCAGAAATTAAAGTTTGTCTGGGAAGGTCAAGTTGTGACGGTCAGCGGGGAAGAAGATATCTTCGTCAGTCATCTAGCCTCATTCAAATATGTGGAGATGGATGGCGAAATAGTCGAAACCCCATGTCAAGCTTTTGAGCCTTTGAAGTCCGAGCAAGCATCCGCCGTAGCAACTTCTCCTGAGGTGCCGAAGAAGGGGTGTCTATAGCCTCTTATAAACAAGCGCGTGAATTAGTAGAATCCGGAGTGCGAGAAGGCTGGGGCAGCCCGATCGAATTGCCAGAGAAGAAAGACATGTTCGGGATTGGTTATCACCCTGGAGGATCTTCGTCTGAAACAAGTACAAAAGGTTGTCAGAGCCCGGTCACTTTCACAAGCGCAGGAGTGGTAGACTACGGAAATATCAGCGCAGTGCAGGATGAAGCTGTTGATAGTGACTGTGACTTGGATGAATGGATTAGGCCTGCCGTCCCAGGAGCTCAACTTAGCAACTGGACATCAGAAAGGCTCATTTCAGTAACATCTTTTGAAGAGTAATGTTTTTGTTTTTGTTTTCCTGTATTAAAGCACTATGTCTTGCCCGGGGCATAGTGGCTCTTTGTAAGGGTTCATTTGTTCATTAACACAATCATTAATAAAGTTGACGTTTCACATTCATTTCATGTTGTTCTCTGTCCTTCGTTTTTTTACTTTTGTTTTTCAAAAAGAAAGAAAAGTTTTTAAAATGGCAATGTTTCTCATTTTCTCAAGTTGTTGCTAAAGCCTTGCATGAATCATCATTCATGCAGGTGCTCGTCACCGGATCTTATCAATGACGACCCTGTTATGGCTAAATATGACTTCGACAATCCAATTTATCAAGCCGATGAGGAAGGGGAAGAGGATTGTGATTTACCCGAAGAATTGGCCAGACTGCTCAAACAGGAGGAGAAGATGATTCAGCCGCACGAGGAAGATGTGGAAGTGATAAACCTGGGTACTGAAGAGGACAAGAAAGAAGTCAAGATCGGAGCTGCATTAGAAGAATCTGTTAAGACTCGTTTGATGGCTATGCTTCGAGAATACGTTGACGTCTTCGCATGGTCCTACCAGGATATGCCTGGTTTAGACACTGATATCGTGGTACACAAGCTACCTCTCAGAGAAGGTTGTCCTCCGGTAAAGCAGAAATTGAGGCGCACGCGTCCAGACATGGCAATTAAAATAAAAGAAGAAGTGCAAAAACAGTTTGATGCTGGCTTCTTGGCCGTGACTAGTTATCCTCCATGGGTTGCTAACATTGTGCCGGTTCCTAAAAAAGATGGCAAAGTTAGAATGTGTGTGGATTACAGGGATTTGAATAGGGCCAGCCCCAAAGACGATTTCCCTCTACCTCACATAGATGTACTTGTCGATAATACTGCTCAGTTTTCCGTGTTCTCTTTCATGGACGGATTCTCAGGCTATAATCAAATCAAGATGGCTCCCGAGGATATGGAAAAGACAACCTTCATCACTCCTTGGGGCACTTTTTGTTACAAGGTCATGCCGTTTGGTTTAAAGAATGCAGGAGCTACCTACCAACGGGCAATGGTGACGTTGTTTCACGACATGATCCATCATGAAATTGAGGTTTATGTTGATGACATGATAGCAAAGTCCCAGACGGAAGAGGAACATTTGGTCAACCTAGCCAAATTGTTTGACAGGCTTCGAAAGTTCAGACTGAGGTTAAATCCGAATAAATGCACCTTCGGGGTTCGTTCTGGCAAGTTGCTCGGCTTCATTGTTAGTGAACGAGGAATTGAGGTTGACCCGGCCAAAGTGAAAGCAATCCAGGAAATGCCTGAGCCGAAGACTGAAAAGCAAGTGCGTGGCTTCTTGGGGAGACTAAACTACATTGCACGATTTATTTCTCACCTAACGGCCACGTGCGAGCCCATCTTCAAGCTTCTGAGGAAGAATCAGGCCATTAAATGGAATGAAGATTGTCAGCGGGCCTTTGACCGAATCAAAGAATATCTGTTAGAGCCACCAATTCTTATGCCTCCAGTGCCAGGGAGACCTCTGATCATGTATCTTACTGTGCTCGAAGGATCGATGGGATGTGTGTTGGGTCAGCAGGACGAGTCTGGTCGAAAAGAGCACGCCATTTATTACCTTAGCAAAAAGTTTACCGATTGTGAGACAAGATACTCACTACTCGAGAAAACTTGCTGCGCTTTGGCATGGGCTGCTCGCCGACTAAGACAGTACATGCTAACTCACACTACTCTCCTAATTTCCAAGATGGATCCTGTAAAATACATCTTTGAGAAGCCGGCTTTGACAGGAAGAGTGGCCCGTTGGCAGATGATACTCACGGAATATGACATACAATACACTTCACAAAAAGCTATCAAGGGGAGTGTGTTGTCAGAATACTTGGCCCAGCAGCCGATTGATGATTATCAACCCATGAGGTTTGAGTTTCCGGATGAGGACGTCATGTTCCTCAAGTCGAAAGACCATGGAGAACCACTTCCGGAGGAGGGGCCCGACCCTGAATCCAAATGGAAGTTGATGTTTGACGGAGCTGTAAACATGAATGGGAGTGGAGTAGGTGCTGTTATTATTTCTCCAGAAGGAGTCCACACACCTCTCGCCGCTCGGTTGACCTTTGAGTGCACTAACAACGAGGCAGAGTATGAAGCTTGCATCATGGGGATCGAAGAGGCAATAGACTTGCGAGTCAAGAACCTTGAGATCTTTGGAGATTCTGCTTTGGTGGTGAATCAAGTCAATGGCAAATGGCTAGTTCATCAAGCTCGTTTGACTCTTTATCGAGATTATGTCAGGAGGCTGTTAACCTTCTTTACCAAAGTAAAGCTGAGCTATGTTCCTAGAGACGAAAATCAGTTTGCCGATGCTCTCGCGACTTTATCATCCATGATTAAAGTATGCCGAGAGAATTTCGTGCCTCGAATTTCGATCTCTCGTCTTGAAAGACCTGCTTATGTCTTTGCCGTTGGTAATGATGAAGATAACAAGCCTTGGTACCACGACATCAAACAATTCCTGAAGGCTCAAGAGTACCCGGCTGGGGCATCCAGTAAAGATAAGAAAACTCTTAGAAGACTGGCGGGAGGATTCTTCTTGAACCAGGATGGTGTGTTGTACAAACGGAACTTTGACATGGTGCTGCTCAGATGTGTGGACAGACACGAGGCAGACCTGTTAATGCAGGAGGTTCATGAAGGCTCCTTTGGTACCCATGCTGGAGGTCATGCCATGGCCAAGAAATTGTTGAGATCGGGATACTATTGGATTACCATGGAATTTGATTGTTGTAAATACTCCCGCAAATGCCATAAGTGTCAAATTTATGCCGACAAGGTCCATGTGCCTCCGAATCCGTTGAGTGTCATGTCTTCACCGTGGCCGTTCGCTATGTGGGGCATCGATATGATTGGCAAGATTGAGCCAACAGCTTCTAATGGGCATCGCTTCATCCTAGTTGCTATTGATTATTTCACGAAGTGGGTCGAAGCTGCTTCCTATGCCAATGTCACTAAACAAGTGGTCGCTCGATTTATTAAGCGGGACATCATCTGCCGGTATGGAGTCCCTGAAAGGATCATTACTGATAATGGTTCTAACCTCAACAACAAGATGATGGCTGACTTGTGTCGAGACTTTAAAATAGAACACCACAACTCTTCTCCATATCGTCCGAAGATGAATGGCGCCGTCGAGGCGGCTAATAAAAACATCAAGAAGATTGTTCAGAAGATGGTTGTGACGTACAAAGATTGGCACGAGATGTTACCATTCGCGTTGCATGGGTATAGAACCTCAGTACGCACTTCAACTGGGGCAACTCCATTCTCATTGGTGTATGGTATGGAGGCAGTCCTACCAATCGAAGTGGAAATCCCCTCATTGAGGTTGATGATGGATATCAAGCTAGATGAAGCTGAATGGCTCCGATCCAGATATAATCAATTGAGCCTCATTGAAGAGAAGCGTTTAGCAGCTGTATGCCATGGACAGTTGTATCAGCGACGAATGAAGCAAGCTTTTGACAAGAAGGTGCGACCACAGAGGTACATTCCAGGAGATTTAGTGCTGAAAAGGATTCTTCCTCCTCTCAACGATCACAGGGGCAAGTGGACACCCAACTATGAAGGACCGTTCGTGGTTAAAAAGGTTTTCTCGGGCGGAGCCTTAATGCTGACAACCATGGACGGAGAAGACTTTCCATCCCCTGTCAACGCAGACGCAGTAAGAAAATACTTCGTGTAAAAAGGACCCGCTGGATAAAAACAGAATAAAGATCCAGGCAAAAATGGGCATCCCGGCGAGCCAAAAACAGAATAAAAGGCTCGGGCAAAAGTTAGGGAAATTTTGGAAAAAATGTACACCCGCTGAGTTGAAAAGCCACATCGGACAACTCAGGCAAAAAAGGGTATCCCGGTGGATTGAAAACCTGAAAGGGCGATCCACGCAAAAGAGGGATTAACACGAACGACTGCGATCTGCGAGATCCATGACCTACCTACAATTGAGGCTATCCTAAGGGTTGAAGATCAGTTCACTTACTTTTTCTCAAGAGGCAGAAGAGCGGAACGTCTTGAGGACATACGAGTCATAACCGGGTTGATACTTGATGAGATTCACTTTTCACATTGCCAATAGGGTAGTTTTGTTTTTCTTTTAGTTGTTCCCTCATTTCAGGGAACTGCTTCCTTTGTATTGCCTATTCAGGGCCACCTTTCCAAATCAATAAGAATTCAACTTCAGTCATTTGACTATTTTACTTCTTTGTTTTTACTTTTTCATCTAGCATTGATTGATTGTGAACACGTCTAGCAAATAGTAACTTGCATTGTGTTATGAACATTTGAGTGCTTTTCTAACTCGTGCAGGAGAATAGAAACATTTAATACAACTCTGAAAGGGTGCTGAGATACCTAGACAATGATTCATGCTATGAGCCTGGGGAAAGCAGGTCCCAAACTAATTCTCTATGTTGCAGGTACTATCGATTGTGTTCATGCAGGTACAGGTGTTGATGTTGCTAACAAAGTTAACAACAATTATCCGGGATGGGCATTCCCTTTTGTTTGAGCAGAAACAAATGTCTCCTAGGGTGTTTCCAATCATCCCCATCCATGTGCCAGTTGAAACTTCACCCAGCAAGGTAGCAAAGAGTGGGTGCAATCCCCAAGTAGAAGTCTCCTTGCAGACAGGGGCAATTCTTAACAATACAAGGAGCTCTTTCCTCCCCAGCAAGGTGTTTCCTCAACTGTGTCATGCCTTTGGTTCCCAGGAAGTCCTCACTTCCCCATCAGAGTTCAAGAAGGGTCCACCTCCAGCAGGGTCTTGGTGCTCCAATCTCAAAGACCAATTTATTTTTGGCAGTGGCGGCTATTCAGAGCCAGTGAATTATTAACAACTTTCCCCGCAGAGTTGTTTCCTCCTCATCAGGATGAGTCAGATCAATGCAGTGATCATCGTTCCTTCCCAGCCAAGTTATCTGGAATTACCTGCAGTCTCCTTATCAGGAGATCTTCTGGCATTGTCATTCGCATAATCATCATTTGCGTCTGCATTTTCCAAAGCGTAGCATTTCCATCATCATGGAGCATTACGCCATAAATTCAAACATATGCATGCCAGCATGGGCCAGTTTTGAGGTATATTACATGAGACCTGTTATATCTCCCATCAGATTGATATGTTCCCCACAGAATGCAACTTCATTTCCCAGGATGGATGCTTCTACCAAGTTTTGTTTTTATCCCCAATTGAGTATTGTTTCAGTACAACAATCTCATGTTCTCATGCCTCCGTTTCAGTACAACGGTCGCGTCTTGGGCTCTCGTTTAAGTACAACGATCCCATTTCATTCGAGTATCCATTTAAGTACAATGGTCTCGTATTTGAGTCTTGTTTCAGTACAACAGTCTCATTTCTTTTCGCGTCTCTGTTTCAGTACAACGGTCGCGTCTTGGGCTCTCGTTTAAGTACAACGATCCCACTTCATTCGAGTATCCATTTAAGTACAATGGTCTCGTATTTGAGTCTTGTTTCAGTACAACAGTCTCATTTCTTTTCGCGTCTCCGTTTCAGTACAACGGTCGCGTCTCAGGTTATCATTTAAGTACAATGATCCTGTCTGCTCGGGCTCTCGTTTAAGTACAACGATCCCATTTCATTCGAGACTCCATTTAAGTACAATGGTCTCGTATTTGAGTTTTGTTTCCGTACAACAATCTCATTTCCTCATGTCTTCGTTTCAGTACAACGGTCATGTTTCGGGTTATCATTTAAGTACAATGGTCCCGTTCCATCTTGTCCTATTTTCTTTTCTTTGTGTTCGGTTACCGCCCGCGGCCGGTATACCTTTGCGTCTCCATTCGAGGACGGTTTCACGTTGGATTCGAGGATCCCTTGTGAGTTGTCGTGCGAGGATGGCATTCTTCCTAGCATATTCCCATCTGGTTTGATGTTCTCCGTTACCTATTCAGAGGTCAAAATCAAGAAATATATGAATAAATAAATGGGCAGGTGGCATTTCCATTACTCTCAGTGTGCAAATTTTCAGGTTTTTTCGAGTATTCAATCACTCCCTGCCTTGAACGTATAAAAGCCGTTGCAATTATTCGTTCAGGCTTGCAGATGATTGAATAGGGGCAGCTGTAATACCTCAAAATTTGCCCTCCTATTTATTCCTTCTACTGGCGTATCATTTCGCATTCATCTGCATTTCTCATCAGTTCATTAACGTCATAATAATGCATTTCATGGATTCATAAGGCATGTGATCAAGGCCCGTGGAAATTAGGGTTTCGTGCCTTATCTGTATCTATTATGGTTTGAACTTATGGAGAATATTCACTGGTGCATCTAACTTATTATTGAGGTGTTCAGTCAGATTGGCTTCGAATGAGAATATTGGCTCTTCTTAATGTCTCAAGTTATGTTCTTCATCATTGAATATCTCAAAGAAAATTTGGAGTCCTTGTTCATGATTTTGATTTGAAGGGAACTTCATCAACGAAGGTCCATTGTATCAAAGATTGGTTTAGATCCATTTGGTCACAGAATAATAATTCGAGGTTGTGTGAAGTTTAGTATGGCCTCAAAGTTCCTAGGAGTGGATATCCATTTCAAAATCAAAAGGTCATTTTTGGGGTCCGGTTCTCTCCTATTTTCGAACCAATTTTTGATTGTTAATCCACATTAAGATAGTAGTCAAGTCCCAAAGCCATGTTCTAAGATTTAGATCCAATGCCAATTTTAGATTATTATTTTGGTCCATATCTTTTCTTTCCGTTTTTTAAGCCCATTTATGAAAAATGATGCCCATTACCATATACCAAAAGAAAATGCAGCCAGGGATATGTTTGTTTCATCATAAGAATATATATAAAGAAATAGTCACAAGTTGATTCCACAAAGAAAGTTCAGTTATAACCAAAATTGAAAAAATATTTACAAAAGGGAATTATGGCAGGAATTAAAAGAGAATTATCTTGAGATTTCCAATAGAATTGGAAGAGTCATTCTACTATCAAAACAGCTACAACAAAAAATTAAATTCAGTTACATTTTATTGGCAAAATTACAAAAAATAATAGAGAAAAAATGCAATTACACCAGAAAAATTCAGGAAAATCAGTTACAAATGTAACTGATATATATAAGAAGCAGAAAGTATGCAGCAAAAAAAAAAAAGAAGAAAACAAATATAATAGGAAAGTGATCATAATTTGCAAAGGATTTGTCACAAGTGGATTCTAAAAGAAATATTATTACACCAAAATTGAAAAGATACAGTTACAAAAAAAAAGGATTTATCAACAATCTCAACACCCATAACTTCTTCAGTCCTCAACTTTTCCCAGCAATAATTCACAAGATCAATTGAATTCTCTTCAATTTTTGACACTTTCTAAATTAAATTCTTCTTCTGTTGAGAGGATGGAAACAACGAAACCAAATAGGCCGTGAACCACCGAAGCAAGAAATTCGCCGAAACGTTCCAAAGGGCGATTAGCCTGAAAAGCGCAATGAAAGTTGCATCAAACAATAGAATTTGCATATCAAAGTGAAAGAAGATCAAGAACATTTCACGGATTATTTTATCAATAACAACAGCAGCCACAGTAACGAGAACAAGGGCTAAAAAAGGAAAATAAGGCGGTTACGGTGATCAAAGCAACCTATGCAGAGTTTCAAATGGTTCAACATCCATACAATAACCATCGATTCAGGCCGCGGATCAAGCTATGTTGGAAGAATTAAAATCCATATCAGAATGGAAAGCAAAGTTCAGAAAAAAGGATTCCACAAGTTCAAAATAGAAAATGAAAGAAAAGTATAACAGAATTGCAACTGATTTTTCTAACCGAATTCGCAACTTGTTCATAACTGATAACAGCATCCTAACTTCTTAACCGAATCCAAAAGAAACCATTCATAACTAACTCTACAACTGTTTTTTCTCATAACCAAAATCTAGAAAAAAGGAAAGGAGAAGCAACTTCACAACAGAGTTATGACAGGTCTTGATTGGAAGAGTCTAGAAAAATCTACCTGAAACTTCTGGATCTTTCTGTGAGCATTTCCTATAAAGCATTTCTTCTCAGCCAATTTTGCTTTCTTAGACAATTTCCATTCCCCTTCTGTAATCCGCATCAAGTGTATCACCATTGCCAACCTGCAATCATAAACACCAGATGCAATCATTTGTTCACAGAGCCATTCCACATCAGTAAAATCCTTCCATTTTTAGAGAAGCTTAGAGGAAGAATGGATGGAGTGGCGGAACGATTTTCATCCAGAACAAATTATACCTGAGATTGTAGCATCTTCAAGATTGTCACGCTAATACATCATTTTCGTGCTTCATCATCGCCAATCTTCATCCATTATTGTCATCATACCTTCATCAAATCTGCAAAACCAATGTAAGATTTTCATATTGCGACAATTTCAACAACGCAGAGATACGCACATCGAAGATTTCAACGAGTAGAAGGACAAAGCCAGCATTGCAAGTATTCAAGAAGGAAGAACAAGAAAGAGAGAAGCAAACGTGAAATATACCTGGAAGTGTTTGCAGATTCTTCGAAGACCTTCGTGAAACTACGGTTGGCGTCACAGCGGCATTGCAACAAAACTTCATTTTTCTTCTGACACCGTTGATACAGATAACTCACCAGGTACGAATCTGTATCCCGTTTGTATGAGGTCATTGCGGCATTGATGTTTGTTCTCGATTTCGTCTGATTTTCAACATTAGCAGAGAGATGTTCGTTCGTTCATGTGAGGGTTCGAATTTTCATTTCGGATTTGGGCTAGGGATGCTGGTTTAGGTTGAGAGTAGTTTGTATTGATAGAGAAAGGATGAGGTTTCACCGTATTCTTTTCCGTCTTCTCCGGCGGTTCTTTTTCTGGCGGCGTGGGGGTTTGAGGAGAGGGAAGAAGGCGAAGGGTTGATGGCGAAGAAAGGTCGTGAGGTGATGGTGTTGGCGAGCTCGAGGAGAAGAAGAAGAAGTCTGGGTCGAAGGAGGTGATGGCGGCGGATTGTGAGAAGGGGGAGAGGTGATGTCCGGCGGCGGCAAAGGGGGAAGAGACAAAGGGAATTAGGGTTATGCTGGGGTTGATTTTTCTTCTGTTATTGTTTTTGTTTTTTAAGTTTAATTATATTGTAAATTAAAATTGTTAGGAAATAATATTCAGGATTAGTTTAATTCTTTTTTTTATTTTTTTATTTTTATTAAGATTTCATTAAATGTTATAATAGAATTAGTTAATTCATTTTCTTTAATTCAGATTTTGGAAAAATATTTTAGTAAGTTTAGAATTTATTTCCTTTTTTTTTCCAGGATTATTAGTTTAATTCTATTTTTCTTAAATTAAGATTTTAGGAAATATTCATAAGATTAGTCAGTTTATATTGTAAATTAAAATTGTTAAAAAAATATTAATCTTAAATTAAGGTTTAATTCATTAACATAAGTTTAGTTAATTCTTTTTTTATTTTATTTAAGGTTTTAGAAAGTGTTCACAAGATTATTAGATTTTTACTCTTTGTTTCAAAAATTAAGTTTCTTTTAGAAAAATATTAGTTTAATCCTAAATTAAGTTTTTTTAGGATAATAATTTTGATAAGTTAAATTAGATTTTTATATTGATAATCATAAGTTTAGATTATTAGGAAAAAAAATATTATTATAAGTTAATGGTAATTGATTTCTAAATTAGGAATTTATAAAAAAGAAATATTATAATAAAAGATTATATTTTAATTAAGATTTGTGGAGGTTTTTTTTCTTTAAGATTAGTTTAATCTCTTTTATTAAGTCAAGATTTTTAGAAAAATATAATCATAGGTTAATTTGATGGTAGCTTAATTGATAGAACCATGAGATTAATATTTAAGTCATTTCCTAGGATTAAGTGTTTATATAAAAATATTAGATTAAGATTTAATTCATTTTTAATTCAGATTTTTAATTAAGTATTATCATAAGAATTTAATCCATTTTTTTAGAATTTAATCCCTTTGTTGTAGATTAAATAAAAGATATGTTTAATTTTGGCACCCCACTTTTAGGCCCAATATATAAAATAACTAAGAAATTGCTGTCTGCACTCTCCTCATTTTTCAGTGTAAGTGGGCTTAGCCACTCTGCTATCTGCACCCTGTTTTTAGGCCCAGTAGAGAAAAAAAGAACCTAAAGTATTACCAAAGCACCCCCTGTTTTATTTCTTTAGATATTTAAATTTAAGTTAGTATTAAATTAGAAATAATTCATTAAAAAATAGGAAAAAGCATTAGAAAATTCCTCAAAAATTAAGGTGGATTAATAATTGAATTTAGAAATTTAGGATATTTTTATTTTCTGAAATTTATTTATTTTTGAATTAATTCTGAATTATTCTTGTATTTAGCTTTATTGAATTTCTTCTTAATTGTGCTGAATTTTGTTTAAATAGCTTCTAACCACTTTTTTGAGCCATTCTTTTTTTCTATAATTAAAAGACCCATGATAGTTCTTAGGATATTTTTAGTGGATTTTTAGGAATTTTTTTATCTTAGGTTTTGGTAATAAAATCCTTAGGAAATAATGGTTAATCTTAGCTGAAATTAAATAATGTTTAGGCATAGGAAAAATAAGTATTTTTAGAATCCCTCTTAGTATACTATTTTAGATAGTGTTAGGATCTCATAGTTTAATTTTCATAATTTTTCTAGAAGATTTAGTATTTTTTTTAAAATATTAGTTTTAAGCTTAGTTAGGCCTAATTTCCATTAGATTAGGCCATTAAAAGAAAATATAGTTCAATACAAAAAAATAATAATAATAGTATAGATTAGATTTAGCATTTAAATTTAGTATTAGACTTAGGTTTAATTCAATTAAGTTTTTAGAATGAATATTAGGTTTAGCTTAGATGTAGAACTTAGGCTTAAAATTCATTTCCATGTAGAAGTAGAATAAATAAAAATAGGCTATTTTTTTTTTAAGTCATGTCATCTAGTGCATTTGTAGAATTTTATTCCTTGTGTTTAATTTCATTTTTTTTGTTTGTTATTTTAATTGTTACAACTTGTATAGGATTCCCCATGGTTCTTAGAATCAACTTAACTTCATTAAGAAGTAAGTTGAATTCTAATAGTTTTAAGTTTCCATTAGGAGTAGAAAACCTCACTAACCATTAGGATCACTTTGTAAATAAATAAACAAAAGTAGGATTGAGTCTTAGCCCCTTAGATTTTTCCTTTTTTTTTGCAATTTGAGTCATTCTCTTCTTATCTTCAAACAAAATCCAAAAAAACACTTAATAAATAAAGGAAATGGTTCCTTGTGTATAGCCTTATTCCATGAAGCAATTGCATTCATTCCATCTTGGAGTGGTGTAAGCTTGTTTATCATGATGCACAAGTCTCATCAAGGAATTGTTCACAAAGAAAAACTTAAAAGACATTTCTTCACAAAAGCAACAAAAACACTTAATAAAGTTCAACAAGCCAGTGAACTTAAACCCTAATCCTAGGAAACCAGTCTTGGATAAATTCTCCTTGCTGGGTATGCTTGTTCTATTATTCCATCTTGGAATGTAGAGTCAAGTGTACATTCCATGGAAAAGAGTTTGAATTCACTTCCTTGTGCCAAATGCATACAAAACTCATAAAAGCCAAAAACAAACAATAAACGACTATCCTGCGGGAACTTCTCTTCTCATCTCATTCACTCACAACGCGAACTCGCGACTACTTGTCTTTCATGCAAGACGGTAAACGCACTCGTACCAGACGAGCCTGCAACACCTGAGCATAGACATACGCAGTTCCAGCATAAAAAATACAAACAAATAGTTCCCGCCTAGGTTAGGCGAACTACGTCGACTCTGATCCTCATTATCCCGATGAGGTACGTAGGCAGCGGGGTAGGGCCCGTTCGAGCACATTCTTTATTTTCCCTACATTTCCCCCTTTCTTTCCATTTTCTTATTTCAGTTCATTTTTCATTTCCATTCCCTTTCTTCCAGTCAGCAGTTTTAGTCAACATCATCTTATTTTCTCACCCTTTGAAACAAAACAAGCAGGCGTGGATCCCGTCGGGTACGACGGACGATCTGGGGTGCTAATACCTTCCCAGGTCGTAACCGACTCCCGAACTCAGATCTTTGGTTCGCAGGATCTCGTCCTTTTCCTTTTTCCTCAGGTTTGTGCAACATTACCTTTCCCATTCTTTCGGGATAAAAATGTCTGGCTGGCGACTCTACCTTTCCGCGCCACTTTCGCGTTTGTACTAGGATGAAAATCCCGGGAGCGACATGTTGCACCCCAAAATTTGCCCTCACAATACAAGACTTTGTGTTCTAAGAAGGTTCACAAGGTTCACAAGTTTCTCAACATATACAACACCTTTCATGAGGTTCATGAAGTCTACAAGTTACTTCTTGAAGGTTCACAAGGTTCACAAGTTCCATAATGCTTTCAACACCTTTCATGAGGTTCATGAAGTCTACAAGTCACTTCTTGAAGGTTCACAAGGTTCACAAGTTTCTCAACATGTCCATAACCTTTCATGAAGTTCATGAGGTCTACAAGTTACTTTATGAAAGTTCACAAGGTTCACAAGATTCACAATGATTACAAAGCTTTCCTGAGGTTCATGAGGTCTACAAAGCCACTTCATGAGGTTCACAAGGTTCACAAGCTTCACAATACCTCCCATGAGGTTCACAAGACATTTTATGATGGTTCACAAGGTTCACAAAGTTCACAATTGGTCAAAAGAGTTGACAATCCCCTCAGACAATGCACCTCCTAAGCAGTGCATCCAAAACTAGGGTTTTGACTTTAATCAGGCTAAATGGACTTCCAATACCTCAAGTGAGTTTCATAACATCTTATATGTGTATAAGAACCCCCATGTCAAGTTTCAAGACTTTTCTCAAAAGGTTGCTCAGTCAGATAATCAGATAAGTCAAAATCAGTCAATACAGTTAAAAAGTCAAACTGAGGTCAACTGTGGTCAAACCAAAGTCAAACTTCATGATTTTTTGCCAACATTAAGTATATGAAGTAAAATTCATCATTTGATCAAGGGTTGATCATGATTCATCAAGGAGATTCCAGATCATCAATAATCAGGAGTTTCTAAATTAGGGTTTCCTCAGTAAAAGTCAACTGAACTTTGACCAGCCATAACTTTCACATACTTCATCACCAAGTCTCCATCCAAAGCTCATTTTGAAGGAAATTGAATTCTCTACAACTTTGATGTTGCAAGTTAAGCCCAAAAATGCTTCATTTGGAAGATATGAGCTAAGACATTATAGGTCATTTCAAAAGTCAACAAAAAGTCAACAACTTCAAAAGGGCATAACTTGAGATTGGTAAATGATATGGACCTGAAACCAATGGGGTTGTTTATAGGACTCTTCAAGCTTTCCAAAATGTCCAAGAACACCCTCATACCTTTAAAATTGAGGAAGATATGCTCTTGCAAAGTTGGGCAATTTTGTGATGGTTTATATTGAAAATGGGGACCTAAAAGCAATTTTCTCCAAATGGGCTGGCCAAATTATGACCCAACCCATACAATAACATCATGCACGAAATTTCCATAATATTTTCATAATTTTTATTTTATTTAATTAATTTATTATGATTTTTTATACTTAAAATCATTTTAAATTTAAATAAAATATTAAAAATGAAGATTTATTTTTGTGATTGATTCTAGAAAGTCTTAATTGGTGATTGAAGTTGAAAGAGAAAGAAATCATGTGATCTCTCCAAAAATAGCAAGTATTCATGAGCCAATATTTGAATTTCATGACACCATCTTTTTCAATATTTTTTGGATCAAATCTTCACACAACCAATCCATATTTCTGACCTAATTCACTTTCATATAAGTAGCAAACATAACCCTAGCCTCAGGACACGATTTTCCAGCAGCCCAAAGGTAAGTTCCAAAACTCAAAAATTCAAGCAAAAGTGAAATTCGGATTCTCTCTTCCAAGGCTCTAAAAGGTAAAATAAGAACATGGTTGGCTTCCTTGGACATCAGGGATCATGAATCACCATTCATAAGCATTCAAATCATGCCCTAATGATGAACCCGAAGCTTTGTTCATGCTTGAAAATATTTTTTCGATTACATCAATTCATTGCATTTAAATGGATTTTGCTTGGCTTATGTTGTTTGTTGTGTGATGTAGACTGTTTCTGGGCAGGAAAACTCAAGGAACCGTGGCTAATTCACAAGATGCCATAGTTAGGGTTTGGACCTAGGTTTAGGGATTTTTGATTTAAGAAACTTAAATGAATTCTAAGAACATAGGATTAATCCTGTGAATGCCTGAATCATAATGCTGGTCTTAATTTTGTGAAATTGTACTGTTTTGATGGTTATTGATATTTGTAGGTTTTGTTGGGAATGTTGTTTTCGCAGGAAAATTTGCAACAATATTCGCAGGTGATTTCGAAGGTCTCAAGGAAGAAGAAGACTGCTTCCCGCGCGTCTGAGAATTCAAATATTTATTAACATATTTTATGTTTAATTGTTGGATTGACTTCACAAGCGCGCAGCTTGTCTTGGTGGTAAAATTGGTTTGTGTGTATCTTGTGGGCACCGGTTCAACTCTTGGCTGGCGCATTTTTTTTTCACTTATTTTTCCAGGTTAAACATACATAATATATTATGTATTGTTGTGAATCCACTAGCAGATGGGCTCTCCCAGCCAGGCGGTCATGTGCGCGTTTGCTATCTTCAAAGGTCCTGGGTTCAACACCACCCCAGGCCTTTTTTGCTTATATGATTTCTTCTGATTTTTCCAGGTTATACATAAAACCAATTTTTCCCCTTTGTTTGCTACCTGCGCCTGGCTGGCTTAGTGGTTGGTGTTGTTGCTGGTAATCAGAAGGACGTGGGTTCAAGCCCCACCCAGGTAAGTTTTTTTGCAAATTCTTTTTATTTTAATTTCTTTAATTAATTAGTGTTATTGTTTTCTTAATATTAATAAAAATTAAATTATGCATGTATATATATTTAAAAACAATCTTTATATTTTTTTTTTAAAAAAGTTCAAACTTTTATTTTTCTCAACTTAAATTATTTTCCTTGATATATAATTAAATTGTAAGATGTATGTTTATTTAATAATTTGTATAAACCCTAAAAATATTTTTCTAACAAAACTCTAATTTATAAAAACTCTAGTTATTTATTTACTAATTCTTAATATAAATTATTATATATATATTTATTGAATATAATCTCTAATATAATTTTTGGCAATAATCAATAAAAAATTAAATCTTGTAAATATGCTTATAATTTATTTTTCTCCTTATATAATATGTGAATACTTTTATAATTTTTGTTTATTTAGAAATAATTGAATTTATAATAATTAAGTTTTGTAGTTATAATATATTTAAAAATAACTTAATAACTTGTAAAATTAAAATAATTGTTTGCTCATATTTTTTCTAAATATAATTGTTTATATTAAAAATTGTTGATCTATTATTATCATAATTTTGGTTAATTTTATTTATTATTGTTATTACTAACCATATTATTTATTTTGCTTTATTAATTTTATTAATCTTTATTATTTACTAACCATGCTATTATTTATTATTATATTTTTATGTTTCTAACCTTGTTTGTTATTTCTAATTATTATTATTATTATTATTATTTATCACTAACCCAATATTTATTTATTTATTGCTTACTATTTTGTTTATATATTTTTTTAATTTGCTTATTATTTAATTTGCTATTTATTTTGCTTATTATTATAATTTTGTAATTGCTTCTTGGATGTAAATTTTATAATTATTTAATTATTTTTGCTATGGTTAGTAATTAGGGAGTGAAAAATATGTATTTTATTTAAAATAAATTAGATCACTTTAATCAAAGATAATTAAATTAACACTCACACACGTAAGTCGATTTTTATCGTCGTCTCACTTTCTAAGGTTATCCCTCAAGTTGCCTACGGATAATGGTCAAGTGGGGTGTATAAAGCAAGTCCCTAAAGTAAAACATCATCAAGTCCCTCATGGTTGCCTTTACGAATCGAGTCCCTTCGAATAATGATGATAGTCCCTCCTATATGCTAATTACACCCCACAGTTGCCTCCATACAAACAGATGTCCCTCTCATGTCCCTTATATCCAAGGTAATGACTACCTACTCCTTAATAGTAGGGATAGTCTTATCAATGAAAGGATAAAGAATAAGAAAGACTTCAAATTTCAGGGTAAGTTCCTCTTATGTACTTGCTCACTTCAAAAACTTTCCAAACTCTTCACAATTTCAAACAAATTTTCAAAAACAAGTTTTTACACATCCGTACATGGATTATTATTAACTA